>JACEFZ010020777.1:535000-798460 GCA_014155875.1 Cepaea nemoralis
TTACCATTCTTCAGGTTCTTTATAGCCCAAGCAATTTCATCTAATGAGGGTTCAGGTTCTGTCTCTGATGCCATTGGTTCATGTATCTCATTCATATCCTCACTGTCACTCATATCATACATTCCACTGCAGTACTCCCGCCATCTTTCTAGAATTTGTCTAGATTCTGTTAAGGTATTTCCTATCTTGTCACAGATAACATTCAATTGAGGTTGAACATTTCTTGTCAAGACATTAACAACAGCGGTAAAATGCTGGTGTTGACAGCGATGTTCTTTAATAGGATATTCATTCATTCATTCAGTAGCATGTCCATTGCAGAACCTTGCTCCCATAACAACCTTCCTGAAAACCTCTCGATCATAAGCAAGATGTCCCGCGTCCGATACACCCATCTGGAGATCATCCGCCACATCCTGCACCCATCTTCTCTTTGGCCTTCCTCTTCCTCTCTTCCCAGGCATAATAGGATATGCGAATAAACAATTACCATCTTTGGTTCTCGTACTGTATTTTCATTAAGATTGAAGTGCAGTGGTTGCAATTGATCTGCCCATGACCCCCAACAGAGGCTGTCATCTGAAGTACAAAAAAGAATTCAAAATCACTGACTGGTGGGCATCGGTGGACCACAATGGGCTGGAAGGCTCATACTGGGATTAAGATGCCTCAAACAATAACAAACAGTATGCGACGCGTGCAAAATCCTGTCGTGGGTATCTCTCAGTGTGATCGTCTCTACAGCCAGACTGTTGTCAACTGAACATACCTGACACATTGACAGGTTGATGTCTGATAGGAGCTACATTGGGCTCCTGTCAGCGATAAGCTAATAGTGGCTCGTGTATTAAACGTGGTCCTGATCACCATGATCATTAACGCCAAGAGTTAAAAGGATTCCGAAAGTCTTGCCGTCTGCGTCGAGATGTTGTGGGAGAATAAATGCTATAGATCAGTAGTTCCCAAGCTTTTCAAGCAGAGAGCCATATCTACTATTTTCGGTAGTTAAGCGGGCCGCAACGTTATAAAATTATTAAAGTGGTGCAATATCATTCTTACCTTTCTTACCTTTCGTCAGTAAAATTCTAAAACTTTAAAGGCAGTCAGTGTCAGTCATACACTGCGGTCATTTTTTGGTTTAAAATCAAAAGTTCATTTAACAATACATTTTAAATCAGTTTCGAAAATCGCTATTATTGTAATTAATTTACAATTGTAACTGTTCTTCATAACCAGTTACTTAAGTTCAGATGCCAGTTTATCAATGTCTGGGAACAAATCTGTCGTGCCTAAAGACATAAGCGCAGCTAGGTTACTGTCGATGAGTCTGGAACGTTGCTTGTTTTTTATAACGGTCATTGGGGGAAAATGACTGCTCGCATCTGTATGTCGAACCAAAACGACAAATGTATCTCTGGGCGAATGAACGCAAGTGTTCAAATTGTTCGACAGGCAATAGTCGCCAGAATGAAATCATATGATCAGCTGAAGGTGAATCAGGCAGCTTAAGAAATTTACATCTCAGTTCAGCATTACTTTTTAAATCAATTACTTCGTACTGAAGGTTTTGCTGTAATTGACAGAGCTTGGCATCAGGAAATACGAACGGATTTATGAAGAGGGTAACATTATCCTCCTATATTGTGAACTCTTAAAATCTCGACTGAAAGATATCCAGAAGACTTTCAACTGTTACTTTGCACCGTAACAAGTCACATTTCTTTTCCACCACAAGCGTCTTCAGCATTGGAAACGCCTCTAGAGACCCTTCAGTCAGCTGTCCGATAAACAGTCGTAGTCTCATATTAAATGAAGAAATGCCATCGCACAAATTTGTGAATAGTTTTTTTTTCCCTTTATCCTCGCGTTTAAAGAGTTTAAATGAAACGTGATGTCCACCAAAAATGACAGTTCATTAAGCAAGTAATCGTTCAGCAGACATTTCCGTTCTGTAGGCAATTCATTTATTTCAGATAGAAACAGATAGGCACTATTTTTCAGTGCCCAGAAACGTGACAGAACTTTCCCTATAGATAGCCATCCGACATCACAGTGTAACAGTAGCTCGTGGCATTCCTCGTTCAGGTCTGATAGAAACTGTCTGAACTGACGTCTTTTCAGCGCCTTACCTCGATGCCACTTTCTGATAGCTGGCGGGTCACAAGTGGCCCGCGGGCCGTGGTTTGGGAACCTCTGGTCTACATCTAATCACTCTAGTCAATTGAAGTTTTTCTTATGTCCTTGTAGGACTGGCTCGGTGATTTTTCTATCTGTCCATGATATTCTTTGCATTTTGCGCAGAAACCACATTTTCACTGCCATCAGATGTTTTTCAGCATGTCTACTCATTCATTGTCCTGGTTCCAAAAGTTCAGATTCTATGTAACACTTCAAGACACATTGATGTGATAAACGCTCTCTGGGATAAGAAAGCGAATGCAAGTGAACAGAAAGTGTATCCATAACTGGAGAGATTTTTCACAAAGAATAGAGATGGAGATTTTTAATCAGATCGCTATAGGATGTTAAATCTTGATGGAAATGTCCCGAATAATGATGATGTCGCCCCCCCTCCCCACCCACCCCGAAAAAAGTATTGGCCATGTAATATAGAATAAGTAACGTGTAGAGGTTGGCATGGCCGTATGGATAGGAACGCGTGTTCTTAAACATCATGTGTGCTGATGCCGAGGTAAGGGGTTCAACCCCTACACCGGAAAGCTGGACTAAAATGTTGACATCTCTTTCTTGACTTTGGGACGTAAATTACATGTACTCCGTGAATTCAGAGTGAGTTCGCCTAATGGCGATGGACACTGTTAATTTTTTTTTTTTTTTTTTTTTTGCATATCCTTTACAGGACATCGCTGTCAACAGCAGCATCTTTCAGCTGTCTGTTGATTTCTTGGCAAGATTACGCTCAGTAGTTTGCCATTGCTTTCTGAGCGGCCGGCTCAGTATCCCGCAAGTCACCAGCGGGGGTCGAACCGCTCCCAGTTCTCTCCCGCTACGAGACTCTGCGTGATGAAACGGGATTACGGAGAAAGTGTTGTAACCCCTCAGCCAGAGAGACCGGCTCACTGTTAATAGGGAAAGCTAATTCACACGCAAAATTCAGTCCAGCACTATTAGAAGGTGTGTGCTGGACTACGATTGAGTTCAAAACGAGCGAGTGAAAAAAAACAACACACAAACAAGTAACGTATATTCATTGTTATAATCTACACTACCTTATGCATAGAAATAACGTGAACAATTGCAGAATGTCATCTGAATATTGCATTAAAGGGACACGCCTATATATATATATATATATATATATATATATATATATATATATATATATATATATATATATATATATATATATATATATATATATATATATATATTATATACCTATGTATTACAAACTCTTTTTTTTAAAACAAAAGAGATGCATAAGGTCACATGGAAACATCCAAGATCCGGCCATTGGCACCAGCTGGACTTCATCATCACACGGAGACAACATCTGAACCATATATCATTGACTCGTAGTTACCACAGTGCTGACTGTGATACAGATCATTCTTTGGTTGTTGCAAGAGTTAGACTGAGACCAAAGAGAATCTACACAGCTAAACACAAATCTAGCCCCAGGATTAATATTATTAACACTCATGATCCTGAAAAGTGCTTTCAGTTTCAACAGCAACTTGAAGACGCTTTCACTGATACACCAGAAAATTGTACAGTAAATGAAAAGTGGGGTCAAATTAAGGAAACTCTTTATAAAACTGCCGTAGGGGTTTACGGCACTGTGGATCATAAGAGGCAGGACTGGTTTGCGGCCAACAGCGAGACTCTGCAGCCCTTGATTGATAAGAAGAAGAAAGCTCTCTTAAGAAACAAGGAAAGACCAACGCGTAACACTCTGAGTGAGCTAAGGCAAGCTAGGAAGGATGTGCAAAAGGCTGCCAGGCAGTGTGCAAATGATTATTGGATCAAGTTATGTGAGTCCATTCAAATCGCAAGTGATAAGGGAGACATAAGAAGCATGTATGAAGGAATAAAGAAAGCCTGTGGTCCAGTGATCAAAAGAAGTGCACCGCTGAAAACCTTGACTGGAGAAGTCATCACTGATAAGAAACAGCAGATGGACAGATGGGTAGAGCACTATTTGGAGCTTTACTCAAGTGAGACCAAACTAGCGGATGATGCCCTTAACGCCATAGAGGCTCTACCAACTCTTGACCACCTGGACACACTTCCCACCATAACAGAAGTTAAGTGTGCTATAAATGAACTTGCATCTGGCAAGGCTCCAGGTAAGGATGGGATTCCAATAGAGGTTATCAGGAGTGGGCAAGACACACTCACTCTACAGATCCACCAGCTAATAGAGCTATGCTGGCGTGAAGGACAAGTCCCACAGGATTTCAAAGATTCAAACATCATAACGCTGTACAAGAACAAGGGTGATCGGAGCGACTGTAACAACTATAGGGGTATCTCACTTCTGTGTATTGTTGGAAAAGTATTTGCCAGAATTGTTCTGCGCAGACTTCAAGTCCTAGGAGATCAAGTCTACCCCGAATCACAGTGTGGCTTTCGACAGAACCGGTCTACCACTGATATGATATTCTCATTGCGACAAATGCAAGAAAAATGCCGTGAACAGAATCAACCACTGTTTATTGCCTTCATCGACCTCACAAAGGCATTTGATTTGGTCAGTCGTGAGGGTCTGTTCAAGGCACTAAAGAAGATTGGCTGCCCACCAACTCTTCTGTCCATTGTGGAATCGTTCCACACAGGCATGAAGGGTATAATCAAGTTTGATGGTGCAACTTCTGAAGAATTTGAAATCAAGAGTGGAGTTAAGCAAGGTTGTGTACTAGCTCCCACCCTCTTTGGAATATACTTTTCACTTCTACTGAAATATGCATTTCGTGATCAGGATGGTGGTATATACATTCACTCACGCTCAGATGGCGGCCTCTACAATGCTCAGAGATTGAAGGCTAAGACCAAAATTAGGAGGGTACTGATCAGAGAGTTGCTTTTTGCAGATGATGCTGCAGTTACGACCCACTCTGAGGAAGAATTGCAATGTCTACTATCTGCATTCTCCAATGCTTGTTCTGAATTTGGTTTAACAATTAGCAAAAAGAAGACACAGATTATGTCACAAGGTGCACATGGGGTACCATCAATCTTTATTGACGACGCCGAACTAGAGATAGTAGACCATTTTACATATCTAGGATCAGTGGTAAATAGCAAATTATCCCTAGATCAGGAAATCAACATCCGGATTGGTAAGGCAGCAACAACAATGAACAGGTTAAGAAAAAGAGTCTGGGAGAACAGGAAGCTTACTGCCAAAACAAAAGTCCTTGTCTATCAAGCCTGTGTCCTTAGTACTCTTCTCTATGGCAGTGAAACCTGGACAACTTACTCACACCAAGAGAACAATTTAAACAGCTTTCATATGCGGTGTCTGCGAAGAATTCTTGGTATTAAGTGGCAAGACAAAATCACAAATACTGAAGTATTGGAAAGATCAGGTTGTGTGACAGTTTATTCCATGCTCAGTCTTCGTAGACTTAGATGGATAGGACATCTTAGGAGGATGGATGATGGTAGAATACCAAAGGATATCTTTTTTGGTGAATTACAGATGGGTAAGAGATCTCAGGGTCGGCCTCTACTACGATACAAAGATGTGTGTAAGCGGGACATGATTGATACAGGCATTGATAATGCACATTGGGAGCAAGTCGCCGCTGAACGTGTTGCATGGAGGGCAAATATCAGAAATGGAATAAAGTCAAAGGAGAAAATTATTGCAGAAAAGTCACACACCAAGCGTTTGAGACGTAAGATGGTGCATGATGGTGGAAATGACCACGTGTTCACATGCACCCACTGTGAACGGACATTTAAAGCGCAAATTGGCCTTATCAGTCACACTCGCTACCGCCATAGTTAAAAGTTATTATGCCTTTTTAGAGCACAAACTATCGTCTGTCAAGACGGCAAGGTGCCAATGAATATATATATATATATATATATATATATATATATATATATATATATATATATATATATATATATATATATATATATATATATATATACACACACTAGCTGACCCGGCCCGGCTTCGCCCATACCCTGGTAGGGAGCATCTCATTTAATTAATATAAGTAGTCATATAAGTTCTCGTTCCCGTTCCCGACTATCTGTCTGTCTGTCTGTCTGTCTGTCTGTCTGTCTGTCTGACCCGGCCCGGCATCGCCCAGCTCCTGGTGTGGAGCATCTCATTTAATTCATATAAGTAGTCATATAAGCTCCCGTTCCCGACTATCTATCTGTCTGTCTGTCTGTCTATCTGTCTGTCTGTCTGTCTGACCCGGCCCGGCTTCGCCCAGCCCCTGATGGGGAGCATCTCATTTAATTCATATAAGTAGTCATATAAGTTCCCGTTCCCGTCTGTCTGTCTGTCTGTCTGTCTGTCTGTCTGTCTGTCTGCCTGCCTGTCTGTCTGTCTGTCCCTCCCTCTCTGTCTGTCTGTCTGCCTGTCTGTCTAATCATTTATTGGTTGCAGTTAGAACAACCTTAGATAAACGAAGACCAACTTACAAAAAGCATTAGAAAGAGCACTTGAAAGATCTTTACATCTTCCCCAACAATTAACTTGGGTAAATGGAGCGGCGGCAGCAGCAGCAGCAGAAGAAGAAAAAGGAGGAGTAGGAGCTGGGAGGAGGAAGAGGGAGGTGGAGGAGGGAGGAGGAGGGAGGAGGAGGAGGAGGGAGGAAGAGATAGGCGGAGAGAGGAGGAGGAGGGAAGAGGATGAGTAGGGAGGAATAGGAGGGAGGAGGAGGGATTAGGAGGAGGAGAGAGGAGGAGGAGGGAGGAGGAGGGAGGAGGAGGGAGGAGGGAGGAGGAGGAGGGAAGAGGAGGAGGAGGGAGGAGGAGGAGGGGAGGGGAGGAGGAGGGAGGAGGAAGAGGGAGAAGGAGGGAGAAAGGAGGGAGGAGAAGAACGCAGGAGGAGGGGGAGGAGGGAGGAGGAGATGGAGGAGGAGGGAGATGGAGGAGGAGGGAGAAGGAGGAGGGAGGAGGAGGGGAGGGGAGGAGGAGGAGGAGGAGGGAGGAGGAAGAGGGAGGAGAAAGGAGGAGGAGGGAGGAGGAGGAGGGAGGAGGAAGAGGGAGGAGGAGGAGGGATGTGGAGGAGGGAGGAGGTAGAGAGAGGAGGAGGAGAGAGGATGAGGAGGAGAGAGGATGAGGAGGGAGGAGGAGAAGGGAGGAGGAGGGATGAGGAGGAGGGAGGAGGAGGGGGAGAAGGAGGAGGTAGCAGGAGGAGGGAGGAAGAGGGAGGAGAAGGAGGATGAGGGAATGAGGGGGAGGACGTAGGAAGAGGGAGGAGAAGGAGGAGGAGGAGGGAGTAGGAGAAGTGAGGAGAAAGTAAGAGGAGTGATTAGGAGGAGGGAAGAGGGCGAGGAGGTAGGAGGAGGAAGAGGGAGGAGGGGAGGAGGAGGGAGGAAGGAGGAGGAAGAAGGAGGAGAGGGAGGAGGAGGAGAAAGAGGGAGGATGGAGGAGGGAGAGGGAGGAGGGGGAGGGGAAGAGGAAGAGGGTAGGAGCAGCAGGAGGGAGAGGAGGAGGAGGATTATAACGCATAGGCCTGTAGATAACTGCAGCAAAAAGGTGGGTCTGTCTATCTATCTGACCCGGCGTGGCTTCGCCCAGCTCCTGGCGGGGAGCGTCTCATTAAATTCATACAACAAACAAAAGTAACCTAAAAGAATGTCCTTCCACACACCATCCATTATTTTTAATGAAAACTGTTTCTAATCACCAACATGATTGTAGATAACTTCTTAAGCATAAAAAGATGAGTTACAATGTTATGCATTATGCATTATTTTTATGACAACTTTGAAAATGCCCTAAAGATTGTATCATGATTTATTATAACTCATATGCCGGTAAATAACTATAGGCAAAGAGTTTATAAATCTTTGAAAACCATGCAACAATATGACTATAAGGTATACAGAAAAGTTATTAAAAGGTATGCCCCTTGAAATAACTTTTACAGAGTTAAGTCCCCTTGCTACATAGAAATTACAATGAAAAATTAAAAATTAAATAATATTAAGTAAGCATATTAAGTATTGAGCATAGCCTACGATGGGTAGCGTTGTGATGTTCTGTTGTGATAATTTGGTGTGTCCAGTGTGTGCCGTGTGGTTGCACACCCGCTTCACACGCGTGATCCGGGACTGATTCCGGATCCGGTCAGGGATATGCACTACTGACGAGCTCAAACGAGGGCGAAACTCGAGTATAGTGCTTCCATATTGACGTGGATAGGCCTTAGGTTCCTACCAGAATGCGATCGGCGTTGCCAGTAGTGGGTTGTGCTCAATATTTAAATTAAGTAAGCAGCCGATTTTACACTAACAACATATCACAGTTGGCAGCGCGGGAATGAGTGGAAGACGTGTAGAAAATTTCATCTCAATCGGATGGACCTTTCACGAACGCATAAAGGACATACACACCCACCCACACACATCCTTTTATATATATATATATATATATATATATATATATATATATATATATATATATATATATATATATATATATATATATATATATATATATATATATAGTTGTTTCCCTTCCATATTAATATACATATTGTGAATTTTGTGCAAGGGAAATAACTATATTAATTTATTGTTTTATAAAATATGAACATTTTGAATTTATTTAATTACACATAAATTATGCGTGCCTGATTTTACAACCGCTTTATCAACTTATTTGCAGATTCAACAACTACATATAATAGCAGAAAATGTCAAGCATTAGGCAAGACGTAATTTTGCGTGTTAATTAATATACTGCAACAAGATTATTTCACAGGACTGAAAACACGACTCTACTGTAATCGGTCACAATGTACTTCGTAATAAGAGAAAACATCACTAATGTTTGACAGGCACACGTGTGCTTTAATGAAACAAGCATATTTATTCGCCTATTACCATCTATGCCTGCTCCATGGCCTAGGCGTTAGCGACTTTCTCCGTAATCCCGTTTATCCACGTGAGCGAACGTGGCTGCGCGATAATCGGTAGATATGTGAGTCGGCAGCTCAGAAATCAATGGCAAACTACTGGGCCTAATCTTGCCAAAACATTAACAACAGCTGTAAAATGCTGGTGTTGACAGCGATGTTCTTTAATAGGATATTTATTCATTCATTCAGTAGTATGTCCTTTGCAGAACCTTGCTCCCATAACAACCTTCCGGAAAACCTCTCGATCATAAGCAAGATGTCCCGCGTCCGATACACCCATCTGGAGATCATCCGCCACATCCTGCACCCATCTTCTCTTTGGCCTTCCTCTTCCTCTCTTCCCAGGCATAATACATCTTTGGTTCTCGTACTGTATTTTCATTAAGATTAAAGTGCAGTGGTTGCAATTGATCTGCCCATGACCCCCAACAGAGGCTGTCATCTGAAGTACAAAAAAGAATTCCAAATCACTGACTGGTGGGCATCGGTGGACCACAATGGGCTGGAAGGCTCATACTGGGATTAAGATGCCTCAAACAATAACAAACAACATGCGACGCGTGCAAAATCCTGTCGAGGGTATCTCCCAGTGTGATCGTCTCTATAGCCGGACTGTTGTCAACTGAACAGACCTGACACATTGACAGGTTGGTGTCTGATAGGAGCTACATTGGGCTCCTGTCAGCGATAAGCTAATAGTGGCTCGTGTATTAAACGTGGTCCTGATCACCATGATCATTAACGCCAAGAGTCAAAAGGATTCCGAAAGGCTTGCAGTCTGCGTCGAGATGTTGTGGGAGAATAAATGCTATAGATCAGTAGTTCCCAAGCTTTTCAAGCAGAGGGCCATATCTACTATTTTCGGTAGTTAAGCGGGCCACAACGTTATAAAATTATTAAAGTCGTGCAATATCATTCTTACCTTTCTTACCTTTCGTCAGTAAAATTCTAAAACTTTAAAGGCAGTCAGTGTCAGTCATACACTGCGGTCATTTTTTGGTTTAAAATCAAAAGTTCATTTAACAATACATTTTAAATCAGTTTCGAAAATCGCTATTATTGTAATTAATTTACAATTGTAACTGTTCTTCATAACCAGTTACTTAAGTTCAGATGCCAGTTTATCAATGTCTGGGACACAAATCTGTCGTGCCCAAAGTCATAAGCGCAGCTAGGTTACTGTCGGTGAGTCTGGAAAGTTGCTTGTTTTTTTAATAACGATCATTGCGGAAAATGACTGCTCGCATCTGTATGTCGAACCAAAACGACAAATGTATCTCTGGGCGAATGAACGCAAGTGTTCAAATTGTTCGACAGGCAATAGTCGCCAGAATGAAATCATATGATCAGCTGAAGGTGAAGCAGGCAGCTCCAGAAATTTACATCTCAGTTCAGCATTGCATTTCAAATCAATTACTTCGTGCTGAAGGTTTTGCTGTAATTGACAGAGCCTGGCATCAGGAAATACGAACGGATTTATGAAGAGGGCAACATTATCCTCCTCTTATTATTATATTGTGAACTCTTGAAATCTCGACTGAAAGATATCCAGAAGACTTTCAACTTTTACTTTGTACTGTAACAAGTCACATTTCTTTTCCAACACAAGCGTCTTCAGAGTTGTAAACGCCTCTAAAGTCCCTTCAGTCAGCTGTCCGATAAACAGTCGTAGTCTCATATTAAATGAAGAAATGCCATAGCACAAATTTGTGAATAGTTTTTTTTTTACTGGATCCTCGCATTTAAAGAGTTTAAATGAGACGTGATGTCCACCGAAAATGCCATTTCATTAAGCCAGTCATCGTTCAGCAGACATACCCGTTCTGTAGGCAATTCATTTATTTCAGACAGAAACAGATAGACCTATTTTTCAGTGCCCAGAAACGTGACAGAACTTTCCTTTTAAATAGCCATCTGACATCACAGTGTAACAGTAGCTCACTGTATTTCTCGTTCAGGTCTGATAGAAACTGTCTGAACTCACGCCTGTTCAGCGCCTTACCTCGCGTGCCACTTTCTGACAGTTGGCGGGCCACAAGTGGCCCGCGGGCCTTGGTTTGGGAACCTCTGCTCTAGATGGTCAGTCACATCATGCCACAACGGTGACTACCATGCAGCGTGATCTAGCGGCTTAATGGTACATAGTTTTAACCCAAGCATTCATCCCTGGTTGTCCACAACTTTCACATAGTGGCCACACTTCACATATTTTTACTGGCTTCACGCCAGTAGTACGCAAAGTGGTAATCAATTAGAATTTAGGGCTTCGAATGCCCTAAAAACCTCTTCATTGGTTCATGTGACGTCACGGCATGATGTCAAAATGTCAAGCCCTAATCCCTTATATTGGTCAAAGTGCTAATTAGGTCAAAAATATTCATAATTAACTCATGTGTCTTTAACTGGGTTGTGTTTATTAAATGTAAAATCGCCAGTGTGTGTGTGTGTGTGTGTGTGTGTGTGTGTGTGTGTGTGTGTGCGTGCGGGGGCTGGCGCGCGGGGACGGGGCACCTATTAAAATTCGTGACGTGGATAGGTAGGTGATTATTATTAGTCATGGATAGTAGGTGGAAACACCTTTTACGGCTTTGATTGCGGAACCAATCCGTCTTTGTGCAAACGTTCCTTGCCCATCTCCCAGACATGGTCGTCCCGCTTCCAGATGGAGTTATACGGTGCTATGGAGAATAACAATCCATGTATGAGACTATGAAGCGTATACTGTTTAACAAAGGTCTGCCGGATATGGAAAGCTGGACAGAGGATAGTCGTCGGTTAGTAGTGATAGATGACTAATGTCCGAGACAGAGGATAGGATGACTAAATTATTTACTAAGGATAGTCATCATCGCAACTTCGACATTATGCATATAGTACAGAACTTCTTTGGTACGAATAAAGAACCATCAGTTCGAATTCGTATTACATAGTGGTATTTAAAAATCCCCAAGATAGGTCTCAGATTACCGATCTGGCCTAACAGATGAACCCAGGCTGCGTGCCATTTTGCTGAGATGTAGATTCGCGTCTGCTGTGCCATTATAACGTGTTCAGACCTACAAAACGCTCTAGCTCGTTAACTGGAACAACAACAATAGTCTCCTCTAATGAACTTGAGAATACGAAATAATCAACGGAGCTCAGGCGAAGGTTCAACACCTTTTAATTCGGTGTTACAGCATCATAGTATATAATTCTAGTGGCCTCATAGCGCTCCCGTTTAGACCGGGATAACATCTACTTCAAGCATATACAAATATTATCTAGATCTGCATCATTCACCTTGACGCTCATCCTATTTCTATTACAATGTTCTTTCAGATCCTTGCCGTTATGTTCATCCGAGATTCGTCTAGTTTTCGGTCCACTGTTCTTAGATCCATGGCGCTTCACAGCGAATGCTTCCTCTTGTTATCCACTTGAGCTCCACTGTCCAATTACATCCAAACATCCAATTTGCCACACCAATTTGTTTCCACAATCGAAATACACAACCGCTCACTTAGATGGCTCCACAGTGTATGCTTTGGTTGTCACATTCGCGTTGGTGTGACGTATCTTCGTATCTTTTGATTTTGGTGCACTATCCACTTTGCTGTACACTTAGGGATTTTCCTTTTATCCTCTCTGCATCGTGTGTTTCGGCAATAGCTATGTGGCACATATGTCCAAGAGAGGTTTAAGGACGCGACTATTTTACCGTTGACAGGAAGCACCGGACTAGCTCCGCTTACGAAGCCATATTTTTCCCAATCAACGTCAAGTCGTCTATGTCCCCAAATAATATGTCCAAACTGGTGACACATCACAGTGCCATGCTGCACTTCCTGGGCGAGGCGAAGCCAGCCGCTGTAACGGCCTTGATTAACTGATTCTCTGCCATATGCCAGTAAATCGGAACAGAGGACCAATTTTGACGCCCCTGTGCCACTGTACTGTCACAGTATAACCAGTGCTTTATTTGTCCCATTTCTTATGTTTCCGCAATTTCTAGTTAACTTCGGTAACTTAAAATTGAGACAGAAATATTTCGCAGTTTGAAACAGGCCGCTGGCAACCATATTTGTTCTTAGAAAGCACTTGATTCTTGATTCGAAATAATTGTTTTGATTTGAACTTCGAAATGACAACACCTTCTTGTTTTGGATCTCATATATTTTAATAAAATTACCGTTTTAAACAATTTTATATTATAGTTATAGTGATTTCAAGGACTTTGTGAAAGATTCTAAAACTGAAACCACGTACAGTATTCAGTTAGTCAGTCAGATTATTTCGTAGTAATGGAAAACACCATTTGAAAGCGAAAGTTCGTCATAATATGTCATAATATGATGGCACATACCGAATTATGAAATCGCTAATGGGCCACATTTATGCCCCTAAATTTGTTTTGCCTATCACAAAGTATTTAAGGAGTATTCAAATAATTAAATTTAAAAGAATAATAATTGTAACTAAATAGAAAATAGTGTTTATATTCTTCTTTTCAGTACAATCTGAGTGGTGTTTTACTGACATTTTCCATTTTGTGTGAAAATAATGTGCTTCAAAATATTATGTTTTAATTATGTTTTATTGGTGTTGTGGTGCAGTTCTTGTGATATTATTGAATAAAAGTGGTGTGTGTAACAGTATTCAGCAATTTAACTGGATTAGCTGCAGTGGATTATAAATAACGCCTTGGTAAGTGACATTTTAAAATACTTTTTTACCTTTTTAAAGTCAATTGCTATTAATAAACCTCTCATTATTGACATAATATTTGTAACCTATCAATTAATTATTAACACAGTCATGTTCCCTGTGCAATCCCCTTTAATTTCATATATAATACAATATATCTGCTACCATTTTAGCAATTTTAAAAGCATTATTGTGACACACCCCTACTTCTCATTTTCTGCCATGAATTTCTGTTTGGTCAGGACCTTTTTTTTTTTTTTTTGGCAGGCAATCAGTTAAGAAATCGTCCCAAAACCTCGTCCAATCAATTTGCGAATGTTGTCACAACATTTTAATATGTAATGTTCCCCTGACACCGGGTCAGAAGAGGCGTCTGCAACGGCACAAAAACGGTGTGAGAGCGCTCACGCATTAGAAACTGTCTAACAGACAACGGAAACAAATCTTGCATCTATGTGGTTTCGTATGTGCCTTACACGCCCCCCCCCCCCAATTGCTAAACGTGCTGAAAGGCGTCGAGGGTTTGTAATGGCCAAACACTTAATAAATTATCTTGATCGATCCCCAGCTGCTAGAAAAACCGTATTTACCACCCGACACACTGTTTAATAGCCTGTGTGACTTGTATCACAAAAGCAACAAGTCCTCGAAACCGAAGATCTACCGACCGCGGGGAAAAGCCAGAGTTTATCAGCAAACCTTACAGTGGTATCTGAATCGACTCTCCAAATACAGACACAGGCCCTATGGCATAGTGGATATCAAGGACTGTAGAAAATAACCGAAGTCAACATTTTACCTACACCAGTAGTCGAGAGACCCAGTCAACCAAGACTTACTTCACAACACCCAAGAGTCAAATAGTTGCGATAACATCGTCATACAAACTCATCAGAAACAAGAAGACGACTAAGATACCTCCGCCAAAGTGGGAAAAATGGCCGCGCAAATAAGAAAGTATTAATACTAACCCCAGAAACCTGGGGGATACGGCGGGGTCGTCGCCTTAAAGCACTATAGTCAACTGAACGCTAAGAAAATAGATGACTGGTTACGACATTAGGATACGTATACTTTACATACATCTCCACTTATATAAATGTCTTTCGACGGCTAAAAAAACTAAGTTAATCAAACTTCGTGCCCCTATCCCTACTCCTTCCGCCTCTTCTCTCTCGGCTCATCCTACCATCGTTTCCGACAATTTAGTTGTGTGCATACCTCCTGATCTCCCCCTATCAGCACCGGAGAAGTCAGTCATCAGTAAAGGCCTCCGTTTCATACCTCTGCGTCCCTCTGGCGACAGATATGCACTACTGCAGGACGTTTCCATCGCACTCTCAGGTTGCAATATCACTTCAGTAATCAACCTACTAAGGACAACTCCTCGGATCCCACCGATCACTTCTCCCACCTTTCTAAACGAAGATCCACTTGGGTCCCTCCTGCAGGAGCATCCAAGGCCTTAGATCTCTATATCGAGAAGACGCTCTTCGACATAGAACAATTGAAATTCAGGCCACTAAGGCACTCGAACCTTACAGCAGAGGAACAATAGGCTCTCACGCATTTGAAACGCCGTGATGATATTGTTATCAAGCCTGCCGACAAGGGAGGAGCGTTAGTGGTTTGGAGAAAGGACTTATATATATATATATATATATATATATATATATATATATATATATATATATATATATATATATATATATATATATATATATATATATATATATATATATACATACATACAGGAAGGCAACAAACAACTTGGTGATGCCACTTTTTACAGACCACGGGCAGAAGACGGGACGGTCAATAACAACACCGAAGTCAAGAGTGTGACGAATGCCATCATCAGACAAGGCCTCTTGCCTAGCTCTGCTACGTCGCTGATCATCCAAGATAGTTGCATGGGCAAACCCACCTTGTACATGTTGCCTAAGACACACAAGCTAGGGAACCCAGGCAGACCCATCGTCTCGGCCTGCTCTTGTCCTACTGAACGGATTTCAGAGTTCCTTGACAGCATATTTCAGCCGTTGATTGCTAGCCTCCCCTCATATATCAAAGACAACAACCACGCTATCTCCATCTTCGATTCTATCAGCTTCACCACCCCTTCTCAGCACCACATCTTTACTTTAGATGTGACTTCACTCTATACATCTATTCCTCACTCTGACGGCCTTAAAGCCTTGGAATTTTTCTTAGACAAAAGACACGGCCCCACCATAGCCACCGGACCATTGTTGCGTCTGGCAGAGTTAGTTCTTAACCTCAATTCATTTGAGTTCAATGGGGACTATTTTGACCAGATCAACGGGGTGGCCATGGGCACTAAGATGGGTCCGAGTTATGCCTGTCTGTTCATGGGCTATCTTGAACACCAGGTATGGAGTCAATACACCGGTAGGCTCCCGGAGCTCTATAGGAGGTATATCGATGACTGTTTTGGTGTTTCAGACATGCCATTGTCTGATCTCCAGGACTTCATTGCCTTTTTCTCTAACTTTCATCCTAGTATCAGACTCACCTCCACTATTTCCTCGTCGGCTGTTAATTTCCTAGACATAACAGTTTCCTTAGGTTCTGCTGGCCTATGCAAGACGGTTTACTATAAACCGACTGACTCACATGCATTCCTGCTCTACACCTCCTCCCATCCTCCCTCTTGCAAGGATTCCATTCCTTTCTCACAGCTGCTACGTCTCCGACGGCTTTGTCATGATAATAACGACTTCCGTCAAAAAGCCCACGAAATGTTGGATTTCTTCCGCCTTCGAGGCTACCCTGAGAATGTTCTGTCTACAGCTCTTCACCGCTGCCAGTCTATTAGTCGTGCCGAGGCTCTCTCTTCCAGGCCGAAACCACGTAATAATAGACCTATTCTCTCACGTACCTACCATCCTCATAATATTGCTGCCAAGAATATTCTCATGAGGCATCTATCCATCCTCCAGGCAGACTCTGTCACTCGCGATGTTTTCTCAGAAGCCCCACTTGTGGCATACAGGCGGGATCGTAACCTGAGGGATGTGCTGGTCCATAGCACTCTATCACAATCCCACCAGTCTCTTCCTGGCACGACTGCATGTCTTCGATCTCGTTGTAAGATTTGTTCATATGTCCTTCAAACCACCAGTCTGACTTTCCCTAAGACTACTTTCCACATCCGTGAGGGTTTCTCATGTACGAGTCGCAACGTTATCTATGCGATCATCTGCACACGTTGCGACATGAGGTATCTTGGAGAGATGGGCTGTCGTCTGGCGGATAGATTTAGACAACATTTATCCGATATCGACAGTGGTGCCAAGAAACCGGTACCCCTACACTTCAACAGTTCCGACCACTGTGGGGTTGCCGACATACGTGTTACGGCGATAAAATCGTGCACATCTCACAAACGCGATCGCAAGACATTGGAAAACCGTCTTATCTTCCAGTTGGGTTCACTTTCCCCTCACGGCCTCAATGTCCAACACAGTTTTATTTAAGTCCCCCACGCCCTTTATCCCCAACCCCCCCACCCCATCTCCGCTATCTTATAGTCCACTTCATAGCCAGTTGCATGTCCTTCGCAGGACGTGTTAGTCACCACCAGCATTATCTCTGCTTTCTGTGATTCCTTGGTTGGTTTGCGTGGGGTCGCTTCTCATTGCGTTCCGAACTACCGTTACTTGTGCTACTTTTTGATAGCAAACGCTTGTTGGCCTACATCCATATTGCCCACAGCAGCGTTTCGAACTTGGCGGAATTGCGAACTGCATTCGTTACATCGCCCCTAGTTACACATCCTTATTTTCCATTCGCTCTCCTGGGCGCACCCCGACCCCCCTAGCGTGGGTTCCCTCACCGGTTGACTCAACCAATCACCGAGTCTCTGGCTGTACTGACCTTTAGTCAGTTGACCCCGTTAACACAACATCCGTTTCAATCCACCCATGGATAGCCGTTCCAAGCTAGGACACAGATAAGTTTTTGTTAATCTATTTTTGTTTGTTTGTTCTGTGCTGACGAAGGCTTTGGCGTCAACGTCCATTGTTTTTTGTAGTTGTGCTTTGGTAAAGCTCTCAACCTTCTTCTCGTTTTTCAGTGATTCATTCATTGCTTTACATAAACAGATCTTTCGCCGGTTTCAAAGATGACAGGCCATAACAGGCGGTATACATCAACAATTCCAGGCCGACTTGATAGATATGAGACTGTTACACAGATGCAACGATGGGATGCCGTACCTAGTGACGTGCCTCGATGTGTTTAGAAAATATGTTGGGCCATCCCAGTCAAGAAGAAAACGGGAAAAGCGCTAGTGGAAGTCGTGAGTCAGATTTTTGATGATAGCAAACCCGTAAATTTTCAGGCCGTACAAAGGTTCGGAATTTGTCAACTGGACCTTCTTAAAATTTCTGATAGACCACGGTGTGCATTTCTTTACGACCGAGAATGAAGACGTTAAAGCCGTGATAGTGGAGAGATTCTATCGGACCCTTTAGGAAAAAATGTTGCGTTATTTCACCGAGACCAATACACTTCGCTACGTTAACGTGATAGATAAGTTGATCCGAAACTACAAAGGTTTCGTATCACAGAAGCATTCGCATGGCGCCCGTGCAAGTAAACTACAGTAATCAAGAAGAGGTGTGGAATAATTTGTACCATACGACAGTGTCCATGAAAGTCCATTTCACGGCAGGAGACCGAGTCAGGTTGGCTCAACCTAAACAGCCTTTTAAAAAAGGATTACATGCCGTCAGTGGGCAGAGGAATTGTTAACCGTCAGTCGCATAAACCATACCAGTCCGGTGACGTAATGTGTTAAAAGACGATGCAGGGGAGGATCTATAGGGTCATTATACAGAGAAGAGATCCAACCAGTCGGAGTTGAACAAGTATATCGTATCGAGACAATTCTTACAAGAAAGACAAAGGAGAGGCGGTGGGAAAAGAATTTAGTGAAGTGGCTTATATATAATTCCTCATTCAACAGTTGGACTTAAGACTTAGTAAGTTACTGAAGACTAATGGAATCTCCAAACACAGGGAAAGAACGTGGGTACCGCGACTAGAGATTGTCTTCTTTCAACTGGTCGTTATACACACCGTCATTGGTGTATCACTATTCAATCTATCTCGAGACAGCGCCGAAGCACCCGAGGACAAATTTGAATCGCTCTAATAAGTAGCTGTCTGGGTTATATGTTATCGAACCCTAAAATATGAGTTTCTACGTGGCAATTCCGAGCAAATCTTCGCCGAACATGTTTCCCAACAACACCCCAGGTCACTTTTTCGTCAAGTTGCCGCAGACTATTGAGGTGAGCCGACAGTACGAAGTGGGTCTGGCCGAAATTCAGTTTCCCAGCTACTACTGCAATGTGCTAGATAATGCATTGTGGGTAAGAATCACTCCACTCCATGGAGGAGCGGTAAGAGAGGCTTGTACTCCGGGTCTGTACAGCTCAGGAATCGCGTCTATTACTGAGCTGAATCGACTAATCAAAGAGACGGAGATGAGTGACAAGACGCGACTTTGATGATTCTATTTCAACAATGCATCAAAGAAAGCCATCGTGAAACTATTTGAGGTGGAGGCCGCTGTTATCTTTAGCGACACGTTGAAAGACATTTTAAGGTTTAACGCATCAAGGATATAACACGCCAACTCAATAATGGAAGGTGAAGTGACAATTAAATTTAATAATGACATACAAAATGTCTACGTCTATTGCGATCTCATAGCGGCGAGACCAGTCGGAGACGCCATGGTCCTGATTCTAAGGACCGTTTCTATCATGAATCAACTCTCGACCACAGTACTTCGGATATACGACAAACCTCACTACGTGCCGCTGAGTCGTTACTCCTCCGATACGGTGGAAATACTTTTAACCACCGATATGGGCACAAAGATCTCATTCAATACCGGCACTTCAGTGCTCACGTTACATTTTCGAGCTCAGAAACATTCAGACCTAGAATAATAGTGAAATTCGTGGCGTTATGTCGAATTCCCAAGCTGTACGAAGACTTTTAGTGCAATCAAGGTGGATATAGAATGCCGTTTTTTGTGGGTGACAGGTGTCAAAGAGGGAGGGGTATCTTTCTTCAGTGGACTCGGTCGCACGATTATATCCTGGCTAAAGACCGGTGGTAAGGTCTTACTTAGAGAAGGTGTCATCATGGGTCTATAAGTGGCCATAGACGCTTTAGCTTTTATTAACTTTGGGGAATCCTTAAAAGACCAACTCAAGCAAGCCGGTCAGTGGTTACTGCAAGGAGAGGTCGACCACATTAGCCAGTTGGGTAGCAGTATTAGAAGAAAGATATGTTCAGCGCCACCTGATCAACCCAGTAAACGTGTAAAACTAACCGCCGCACCTCGTCGATCTCACAAGAAGAAGCAACAGTACTTGGATATTTTTGCATGAAGGCTCTGATTCACCCCCACTCTTGTGAATATCTTCATTCTGGATTGGATCTATTTAGCATACCACGAACTGCAGACTGCCGTATAAGAGGGTCAGTTTCTGGAGATAACCCCAATAGCGTCTCTAGCACCAGGAGCACCCATAGAATTTTCCGTCTCCGGTGTAAGTGAAGAGTATCTAAATCTATTTAATACCCTTTTACACGTCAGAGCTAAAGTCACAGTACCCAAATGACGACAAACTACCACCGACGGCCGAAGTCGCCCCAGTCAACTATTATCTGCACAGTTTATTTTCTCAAATTGATGTCTCCCTCAACGACACGCTAATCACTCTAAGTGGAAATACATATCCGTATAGAGCCTACGTAGAAGCGACGCTGAATCATGGGTAGGAAGCCAAAAAGAATCACCTCTCAGCTGCCCTATGTTACTATGACATGGTCAAATTTCTCTATGAGACGCAAGGCGATAAAAGAGAATCTCTGAGAACAGAGAAACCAATCAATCATATATGCAGATAGACAGAGAGAAACAGGCACGCATACAACCAGACATAAAGATATACAGATAGACAGACCACCAGACAGACAGACGGACGGACGGACGGAAGGACGGACAGACAGACAGACAGACAGACAGACAGACAGACAGACAGACAGACAGACAGACAGACAGACAGACAGAATAACGCATAAAATCACGCGCACACAGATTCACTCACACACATTCACGCACAAACATACACAGAGAGACAGGCCCATCATTAGACATTATAGATACAAAAGACGAGGACTGCTAACTCGTTTTTACATGTAATTATATGTGACCAGGTCGTGTAATCAGCTTATCGCTGAGATTTTGCCTGGAAAGTCTAGAGAGAATGAAATCTGATCCATATGTGGACATTAGCAATGTTTCGGCCGATTGCATTTCTGTGTTTGTAATATTTTTACTTCGAACCGCGCATGGACGCCCACCACTGAGAGTTTGCTTTTTCGCCCCCTACCGAGCACACACACATATACACGCACATACGCACACACGGTTTTTACTGTTTATATATTACAGTAGCTATACATGATTTAATTAGACAGGTTTTTTACCTACTTAGCTCTTTGACCTATATAAGAGTTTAGGGCTTGACTTTTTTACACCAGGACGTGACGTCGCATGGACTAATGAAGGGATTTTTTTTTAGGGCTTTGAAGCCCTAAATACTAATTGATTACCACTTCCCGTATTACTTACGCTTAAATAAATGTCTAGTTAATTCAAGTCATTACTCGAGGCGCGGCAGTGCAGTGGCTGGCATGCTTGCCTGCCGATCTGATGATAATGTATTCGAATCCCTCCCAAATAGGCGATTTCAAAATAAAATTCACCGTTGCTCCTGGGTCGACCCACTCTATAACATGTTTCACGAAATGTTCTGAGAAATGATGGCGGTCGGTGTGATACTGTCCACTTCACCCATAAAGTGGCGATTCGTACATTAACATACTAGACTGGAACCATATACCCAATACGCCACGAGGCATAGAAAAGGGTCCAGAACCTTACTCTTTTACTTTTACTATTACTGTTTTTATAACTAATTATAACGTGATGCACGGATTGCTCGTATATCTAACCAGGATTATAACACTATATATGGAATGGTTTAAACATGTTAGGCTGGCACTGCTTTGGCTCACCTTATGCTTGTCGTTAACAAGGATCCTGGAACGCATCAACATCTCTCTGCTGAGTTTCGTCAGGTTGGTCTCCAGGCCTAATGTCTGACAGCTTCTTTCAATGTGTTTTTTCATTGCCTCCTGTTTGTTCTCTAGAATGTTGATCTCCAGTGGCGTCAGCTGGAGTAAAAATTAGTGCCAAATGGAACAATGTGTCTTGGAAATGTAAATGTGGAAATGTAAAGTTAATCCCATAGTAAATACTATTCTACGGGAAATAAATGGAACAATTATGAATAGATAAGGCAGGATTAGGGCAACGATGCTCTTTGTCATCATATCTCTTTTCACTTCATAGCGAAAAGAGGGAGAGAACGACAGACAGATAGACAAACAGAGAAAGAGAGAGAGAGAGAGAGAGAGAGAGAGAGAGAGAGAGAGAGCCACGACACACACGCACGCGTGCGCACACGCAGGCGCGCGCACACACACACACATATTTATATATATATACATAGTCGCTGTAATCAGCTGACATTTTTAAGCTGCCTATTATGTATCGTTGTGTACTAGCATACAATTTTATTCATTAGACATAACATACCATATGTGCAGACGTGAAGGTTACGTTTTGTTGAGCAGCATCCAGAAGGAGAGGACAGTGTAAATAGTCTTGGACTTTCTGAGATTCTTTATTGAGGACGAAACTAATCTCTTGGTCCGAGAGTTGCTCGCCATTGGCTGTCACAGTAGGGTATATGGACGTGGCTGTCTGTCTGTACAGATAACATACAGAAAAGGAAACAATGTAATGAAAATGCGGATATTAAATGTGATCAAGAATAAAGGTTTGATATAATTAACATTTATGTTTCAGACACTGGTTTCAAACATAATTTTACTGTCTGTACTCAGGTTAGATCATATGAGCTGCCATCTTCACGCTAAAGGATGGCTTATATAGATCTCAATCAATGTATGTATATCACAAAAATGGTGTAGCCTGATACCTTCTGTCCAATCCCTTTCAAATACTTTCTTTCAGTTTAAACCATTATCTTATTTTGGATGTTTGTTTTCCACTTTTCCTTTGATTATGGTTATCATCAGGGCATTTTATGTCCAATGAATGTTTTATTTGATTAACCTTGATTTCGTTACTCAATTCATTTTGTTTTTTTTAATTTGTCTACTATTTTGTCTCGAACCATTTGTTACAGATTTAAAATTTATTTGTTCCATCTCACATTTGTTATTCATAATAAATATCTTCAAGAATTAACAACAAACATGAACTCATAACACTGCTTTATAAAACAGAGATAACAAAACCATGATAATGTGACCATAAAACAACTAGAAAGTATACATTAATACAACTACATAAAAACATATTTCAACAACAAATCATAGACATTCAGTGAAGGCTGTCTTTGTATCTGTGATTGCCACCAAACCATCTAGCTACAACTTCTCTCATGTCCTGACAGCCTCAAGCACTAGACCATTTGGGAACCTCTGGTAATCATGTCAGTTATGTAATGCGGATCACGAGGTCACTACAAGGTCATAGCCATTCATAAGTATCATACACTGTCAAGTAAATGTAGTCTTTATGTGTTTTTGTTTCCGCGTTTCCATCCTGTTTCAGGATATTGCGGTCAACACCACCATCTTTCAGCTGTATGTTGATTCCTAGGCTAGATTACGCTCATCAGCACGCCACGACTTTCTGAGCGACCGGCTCCATACTCTCATAAGTCACTGGTGCGACTCGAACCGCTTCCAATTCTCGTGCACTCACGTCAACCACGAGAGTATTCGGGATTACGGAGAAAGCTGCTAACCCCTCGGCCAGGGATCCGGCAGTGTTTATGTGTTAGAGAAACAAAAACGCAAGATAAGAGTACTGGGAAATCCACATCATGAAACTGGACTTACTGTAATGTGACGTCACTAACATTTTACACTTTAATGAGTCAGCTGCCATCTAATTTGTTTTAACTTCTCTTAGTAAGTTCTTCATAAATTGGGTATATTTACAACAAAATGAAAATTGGAAGGCTGGAATACATATGCGCAATGTAGAAGCAAAGTTGACAAAGATGTCTGGCAGATAAAATATCTTTATAGCGATAGCTAGAATAGTAGCACAGATGCAAATGTTAACTAGTTACATTGTGCAACACGAGAAGAAATATAGCCATTAGCCGAATATTTAATAGAACAATATGCACAAAACACCATCACTCATTTCAGTCATCATCACATTGCAAACATCATAATGCTTTGATTTGCTAGACTCATGTTCTAAGCTATTACGTCATTACCAAAGTTATCCGACTTAAGTTATAAACTATTATTTTATTATTGCAGTTACTCGAGTTAAGTTGTGAACTATTATTTCATTACTCAACGTAGACGACTTATGTTGTCAACTGTTATTTCATTACTCAACGTAGACGACTTATGTTGTCAACTATTATTTCATTACTCAACGTAGACGACTTATGTTGTCAACTATTATTTCATTACTCAACGTAGACGACTTATGTTGTCAACTATTATTTCATTACTCAACGTAGACGACTTATGTTGTCAACTATTATTTCATTACTCAACGTAGACGACTTATGTTGTCAACTATTATTTCATTACTCAAGCTGAGGGATCTATGAGAGGAGGCTGGAGCATTTATGAAGAAACCCGTGTGCAATTATAAAGTTATCCTTAATAGAAGACCAAACAAAGCTAATACTGAGTTAACCAATGTTATTTAACAATCAACACATGGACAACATTTGTTTGACAAGATTACCCGTCCTTGAAAGTTTCTGCCTGTGATCTGTAACTGACTGTCAGTTCCTTCCCTTCAAACAAATGACTGTCCCAGGAACATTTGCTTCAGACCTTTGATGACAGTCCATTCCATGCTAGGTTCGATTGTGCATGTCAGGTAGAACGGTATTGATATATCTGGCAATTAAACACAAGATTTGTCAGCTTAGTCGGTTAGTGTGGCCTTCATTACTGAATGATTAACAGATGTGGATAGCGCACTATGAAATGAGGTACATATTTTAGCTGAAGAAAGAGTTGAATTTTCATTCTTATGAGCCTTATCATGTTATATTACGTTGAAAGACGTCACTGCACATGTCATTATCGTATGAATTCTCACATGTGCTCAGTCATATGATACAGCAGACATCCCAAAGTATTCTGCTCACTGTTCCCATGAGTTGGTTATGATATCTCCCTCTTGATGACGAATACGGCCTTGATGTGCTTGAGAAAACCTCACTCCCAATGTGTATAGTCTCGCCTGTAGAATCCGTACTGCATTGATTATATCAGCCCTGTCCATGCTTCATTTCATTTGTTTTGGTGCTTCGTGTGCCTGATTTTCTGCGCGTTCATTACCTTTTTCCTCCTGCATGCCCGGGTACCTGATCTAGGTGCGTGATGTAAATCGCAGCCTCCATATGCTATTTATCCCTTCGATGAGCATAGTCAGATCTGGTTGACATTTGGTGGCATTGGGAACCTAGTCATGCTAAGTTTTCACTCTCGTATGAACTAATGGAATCAACGACTGTAGATGAGAGACTTGCTTCCATCCAGGGTGACACATCACACTTAATATGAGTATTCTCAAGATTTCCTTCCGGTCAAGGCTGCTGGCATGGAACACCCACTTGCGTTTGTCTTACATTCTGTGAATTAACGAATTTTGATTTCCTAGACATCTGTAAATAAGGTCGACATTGATTTCCTTCTTGGCAGTGACATGGTGGTCATTGATATTAGCTATTGTCTCCATAAAGAGATTAGCTGCCTACGGTTGTGATCTAGAACCATAACCTACAAATATCTGTCGTCTGCTCTAAAGCTCAATCCAAAACATGCTATCTGATCCTGGCTATACCAACACCACTACATTCCATTCTTGATTTATTCTCTTATGTCTTTCTTGGACAATATATTTCTTCCATCCAGTCATTTATAAAACACAATGATAATTATCATCATCATGATCATACATTTTAGTCATTCAGAAGTATGGAATCATTATTATCGGTTTCCGTTTATAATATGAAATGTTATTATTATCATGCTTAAATTCCAAAAGGATAATGGAACATTCGGTGTTCTTTTCATTGAAGTGCTTATTCAGAATATCAATACTGAAAACACTTCCAGTGCTCTTTGAGTGATGGTTTCTTTAGCAAATGAATTAACTAATCGTGTAGACATTATTTATACATGCAGAAATGTTTCTCATCAAATCGCATAAACATTACAAAAATTATAAACATTTATGATTCCAGTATTTCGTGAAAGAATAGATAACACGCCCACTCTTTGCTATAAAGCAAAATTAGCTGGGTTCAGGTTTCGTAATAACTGACAGGTCAACATCTGTGTGCTTCATGCTTAGAGCTTAGAGTAGTAATGTCGGAAATCTCTGCAGTGTACATAAGGCTTCCACTTTGTAAAATTTTAACTTAACTAACTTACCTGGATGTGAATAAATTAGTTCTTATGAGCTCTACTGAGTCTATCATGATGTGTGGAAGAGAATAGTGGATAATTAGCAGACAAATGAAGAATTATGTGAAGGCTGTGGAGATGTGGTTTTATAGAAGAATAATGAGAACACTCTGGCCGGATGGAGAGAATAATGAAGATGATATTCTGACGGAAGTTAACTCACAAAGAAAACTAATTAATCGGATCAGAAGAAGGCAGTCTACACTCTTCAGCAGGAAGAGACCAAAAGAGAAGACACTGGGCAGTTTGACATTATAGCATGGGGGAATATCTGTATCAGAAATGATTGCAGCACACGAGACATAGGTCTATGAGTATACATGATCACCAACACCACAAGGCGTGGACTATAGGAAGAAGAACAAGTACAAGCATACAAAAACTACACGAAACTAATGAGCAGTGAGACCTGAGAAAACAAATAGTATAGCAGTTTATAATGCATACTTATAGAAAAGTGCAGCTCCGGGGAAAAAAGATGGGGACTTGTTCAAGGAATTCAGAACATAAACAAGCGAAATTCAGACCATCATTAAATGTTATAAATGATAGTAATTGCAATATTTTAACAGAAAGTAAAAATTTACTAGAAGAATGGATGGCGTACTGTGTTGAAATGTGAGAAGATATACTGAACTCAAATAAGATACATGAAAGAGTAGAAAAAGTACCAGAAATAAATTGTCCCAAGAAAGGGAGATCACTAGGCTATGAAGATAGACCAACGGACCATACTAAGGCTAGAGAAGCCTAGTCTGTATCTATCACGCACTCTATGTTTGACGATCCTGAACAACGCTGTTTGACCCAAAGCATGCATGAGCCACAATATACCCCCCCCCCCCCCACACACACACACCCCACCCTCACCCCACCCCAACCCCTACACACACTCCCAAAGAAAAATAAGAATGCAAAACTGCACCAACTAACGCACTATTGCATTAAATAATGCAAGCAAAATTTCTTCTGTAAATCATGAGAAGGATTGAAAGTAACGTAGGATATGCATTCCATGAAGTTCTAATACTTACACGAAATACAATACCTTGCAGCGAAGTATCTGTGATCTCTGACAACCAAACGGAAATTATAGGTGTTGATATAATGATAAAGGACGTGAAAATAAGAATCTACAATCTGTATAGCCCAGCAGATAAGGACCTTACACTCTCAAACATGAAAATAACTGACACAAACTGCATTATTGTCGGAGACTTTAATAGCCGTTCAGAAAGATGGGGATACCCAGATACTGACAAAAGAGGAGATGAATTGGAGGACTGGGAAATAGACTCAAATCTCCATCTACTCAACAAAGCGGATGACACACCGAGCTTCTACTCCAGAAGATGGCTTACCACTTCTACTCCAGACTTAGCTTTCTGCACAGGAGACATCCTCCACAAAATCGATCGCCATGTGCTGGACCAATTAGCAGGTAGTGACCACAGACCAATCAAGCTTGAAATGAATATGGAGTATGTTCCACAGGAGCAAAAGCCCTTGCCCCGCTGGAATTACAAACGAGCAGATTGGGACAGATTTGCCATACTAACAGACAAATATTGTGAAAACACAAATACACGATATGGCAACATAAAGCAAATGGTGGAAAGTCTAAACAGAGCGATAATACAGGCAGCCACTGAGTCCATTCCTAGAGGAGCGAGGAAAAATTACAAACCATACTGGACTGAAGAACTACAAAGTTTGGAGGACAAAGTTGAAGATGCCAGGAAGACAGCAGAGAGAGAACAAACAATTGAAGCAAACATCTCTCTCAAAGCCATCTCAGCAAAATATAAAAGAACAGTAAATCAAACAACAAGAGATTGTTGGAGGGAAAAAACAGAAAACCTGAATTTTGACAGGGATGGAAACAAACTATGGAAACTAGTGAAAGCCATGAACAATGAAGGACCTAGAAACAAACAAATAACAATTAAACAAGGAAATGCCTTGCTTACAGGCAAAAAGGCTGCAAATGCACTAATGGAACACTATGCAAATGCAAACCACATTGATATTACAACCTAACAGAAGAAAGCAATCAAAGACAAACAGATACATCATAGAAATACAGAGACAGCAGCAGAATATATGATGGCAAATCTAACAATGGAAGAAATGGAACAGGCAATGAATACCCTAAAAAAGAAGAAATCAGCAGGAAAGGATGGAATCACAAATGAAATGCTAATAGGACTAGGCACCAAGGCAAAGAAGAAACTACTAGCAGTCCTAAATAACAGCTGGAAGAGAGGAATAGTCCCACAGGCATGGAAGGAAGCTATACTAATACCAGTCCCAAAGAAAGGAAAAGACCTGGAAGAACCAAATGGCTATCGACCTATCAGTCTACTTAGCTGTGTAGGAAAATTAATGGAACGCATTATCAATGGCAGGCTAACATGGCATCTGGAAGAAAACAAACTCTTAACACCACACCAAGCAGGATTCAGAAAATACAGATCCACTGAAGATCAAATAACCTATATAGCTCAGGAAATAGAGGATGCCTTCCAAGAGAAAAAGCACACACTAGCAGTCTGGATAGATTTAGAAAAAGCATTTGATAAAGTATGGAAGGAAGGACTGAAAGTAAAACTGCAAAACATGCATGTTTGTGGAAAAATGTATAAATGGATCAGCCACTACCTTGAGAACAGAACTGCCAGGACAAAAGTACAAGGACAAACAAGCAAAATGATGCTGCTGGAGCAAGGTGTCCCCCAAGGAGGAGTTCTTTCACCAACATTATTCCTAGCATATATAAATGACATCACAGAAAATTTTCCAGCCAGAGTACACACATCCTCCTTTGCAGATGACCTAGCCATATGGACATCTGAAGAATATATTAGTACAGCTAACAGCAGAATACAGCAAGCCTTATTAGCGCTAGAGGACTGGTCAAAATCATGGCTAGTGAAGATAAGTGAGGAGAAAACAACATGCACAGTGTTCTCCCTCTCAAATAAAACTCAGCAACCTAAGCTGGTATTGAATGGAAAAATATTGCGCCATGAAGAAAATCCAAACTATCTAGGAGTCACCTTTGATCGTCGCCTGACATGGAAGACACAGGTTGAGAAAAATCGAACAAGAGCAAGGCAGAGAATGGCAATCATGAAAAAGCTTGCTGGTACAACGTGGGGAGCAGATGAGAAAGTTCTCAAGAAGTTATATACTGGACGGGTGAGGCCAGTACTGGAATATGGCATTGCAGCTTGGGCAACAGCAGCTAAGTCAAACTTTAACAAAATAAGTAGAGTCCAAAACCAAGGAATGCGAATCATAACTGGAAGCCTGAAGACAACGCCTATTAATGAACTAGAAAAGATCACTTGTTTACAACCAATGCAGGATAGAAGAGATAGCAGAGCCCAGCAACAAGCAGAAAAATTTAGAAGATTGACAGACCACCCTATGTACAACAGATTTAATGGTTTTGGAAAGGGAAGACTGAAGCGTAGCAACTTTGTAGAAACTGCAAAACGAAGGATTAGGGCAGATCCTATACTTAACATATCAACAGTCAAGCCCATACACAATGCACACAACTTCCCAGCTTGGAGACAGCAGCAACTGCCTGAGATGATAGAAAACATTCCTGGTATTGAGAAAAAGAACACTCAGCATGAAACCGAAAGAAGAGAAATAACCCTAAACTACATAAAAGAACATTACCCAAGCAGGAATTGGACCCATGCATATACAGATGGATCAGCCAAAAATTCAATAGAGAATGGAGGAGGAGGAATTCTCCTAAATTTAAAAAATGGAGTGAAAAAAACACATTCAATGGCAACTGGAAAATTTTCAAGTAACTTCAAAGCGGAGGTAGAGGCTTTGAAAACTGCAGCAGAAATGCTCCTGATGGAGGAAAATAAAGAGAAGCAAATAGCTATCTTCACAGATGCAAAGTCAGCTGTCTCAATACTCAAGAGCAATAACAGCACAGAACTAACTGACCTAAGAGCAGCACTCCATGGTCTATGCCAGAAATCCAAAAAAGTTGTAATACAGTGGATCCCATCACATTGCAGTATACCTGGAAACGAAGAGGCTGACAGACTGGCAAAAGAGGGCGGACGACTACCACAGCCTGACATAGACATAACCTATAATGAGGCAAAGAGGTTGATAAAAAGCACTTATAGAACCAAATGGGAATCTGAGCATCCAGGCCATCAGAAGGATGATGCATATTACAAACTCGACCGAAGAGAACAAGTAGCAATCTTCAGACTCCGCACAGGACATAACAAGCTGAAATACCACTTGTTCAATAAACTAAAGATAGGAGATACTGATGAATGTAATTGTAGAACTGGAAAAATGACAGCAAAACATTTGCTGCAGGATTGCCCAACGTATGCAGAACAGAGAAAGATATTTTGGCCCACACCTGCTTCATTTGAGGACAAGCTCTATGGAGATATCAACAAGCTCAAGTTGACCGCAGCTTACTTTAACTACATACAGGTTGACATTTAAAGGTGCATGAAGACCCAGAGGCATGAAAGGAATATTGCTTGGATAGCAAATCCATTATGTGGAAAGTCCAAATCGAAAGCTCGCTGTGTGGGCTTCATAAAAGGTGGAAAAGTGTCCTAGTGGCACGAAATGGAATATTGCTTGGATAGCAAATCCATTACGTGGAAAGTCCTGAATCAAAAGCCCATTGTGTGGGCTTCATAAAAGGTGGAAAAGTGTCCTAGTGGCATGAAATGGAATATTGCTTGGATAGCAAATCCATTACGTGGAAAGTCCGAATCGAAAGCTCACTGTGTGGATGTCATCTGCAGACTGCATACTTCTGGTTTCCGGAAGAACAGCCTATGGTGAACGGAAGGCCCAATATACGGAAGTGAGGCTAAGCAGCCATGTGCAGGACGTGACGATTTCTTGGGTGAGCCCAGTACCAGAGCGCTATGTATCGGCTCTGCAAGTATGGAAGCCTCCTTGGATGGCGGGGAATGCCCATGGTCTGCCCCTGCCTTCCCTTGAGGGCTGACCAGGATCTTTGGCTGTTCTATATGGACCAGCTGGGATGGGGGATAACACCACAACAGTGAGAGTCAAACGTCCTAAGAAACCCCCGGGAAGGTTCACCCGGTCAACAAATGCCCGCAGAAGTCGGATGTGTCGGCCTAACGGCGCAAGAACGCAGCTCTGCTGTAAACAGGCACAACGCAATCACATCCGAAAAAAAACTCCGGATGAACGAAGAAGAAGAAGAAGATACCATAACTTCAACATGAGAACCATGTATGAGAAATGTAGAGAGTGCAGCATAGATCGTCATATCCCTTTTATAGATTACCCTAAAGCCGTCGATTATGTCCATCATCAACAGTTGTGGAATCCTCCGAAGTCGGAGAGTGTCTGCCTGTACGGCGAGGAACCACCAGTCTGCACACCAATAAGCCAGACATGGGACAACGGATACTCACGCAAACATCAGGTCCTGTATGACATCACACTGATGTTGGACAACAGGATGCCTTCATCCGACATACAGGACTTCGCGTTGGAGCTCAAGCCAACGAAGACAAGCAAGCAAACAAGCAAGTAACAGTTGTGGAAAACCATGAAATATATGGGGTTTCCACACATTTGATTATATCATGAACACAATGCTCCGATTATATTAAACTGCACAAGGGTTTCAAAAGTATAGTGATGGAAGAAGAGGCACGGGTCAACCAGCACGAAGATGGATACAGGACACTGAAGACACCTTGGGCATGACCATGTGTGAGACAAGGGAACTGGTAATGGGTCGAGAATTGTGTTTTTGCGGGTCATCATGAGATCGACGTTCTGCAAAGGACCTACTTTTTGATAAACGAAAACACCAGTTATAAAAATAAAATATTCGAGAACAACATAATTCATTATACGAGCGGTATTTATATTTTTGCGACAATCACTTAGAACAATTCATAGTGAATGATTATCCTGAGATATGTGAATGAGGTTAGAGTGGACATGGAGCTAAATGCTCTTGCGTTCAACATTCCATTGCGCTAAAGGTGGGGTGCGGGGTTCATTCCCTACTTCGGTCAGTTGGATTTAAATGTTAACGTATCGTTAAGAAACCAATGGCAAACTGCTGAAGTAGAATTGACTAGAAAAACAACATGAGGTTGAGGTTGATCGCAAACATCATGCAATATTTTTATTTGAATGAAACAAGCTAAACTCTGATTGACTAAAGTAAGTGTTCAACTTATAATCAGTTGCTAGGTATAGAAAGAATTAACTGTTCCAGTACTAGATATAAAACAAAGGGGAGAGCAATCACACATGAAAATCATGATATCATTTCTGTTTTCCAAAGAAGCAATGTATATAAAGCGTATTAATAACTTTTAGCACCAAAGCACTTTTAAAAAAAAAATTAAGCTGCATGTCCTTCACAGGATGTAGCAGTCAACCCCAGCATTTTCGCTGTTTGTGATTCCTGGGCAAATTTTACTTTCAGTAGTTTGCCATTGCTTTCTGAACGACCGGCTCCTATACCTTTTTAGAAAAAAACCCAGCACCGCCGTGTTTCGAACCCGGGTATACAGGCTCACAAACCGCGTTCGCAAGCCCTTAGCCACAGAGACCGGTATAACACTTATAGCCAGATTTAATTACCATGCGCAGATGGAATGTGAAACATTTAATAATTCGTTACATTGTGTTTATTGTATGGGGGATAGCTAGTGATAACAGGTCATATGTTGCGTATTGTATGGGAGGATAACCAATGATAACAGCCATTTGTTGCTTATTGTAAGGGCGGATAGCCAATGATAATATGTTATATGTTGTTTACTGTATGAGAGGATAGCTAATGACATCACCTCATATGTTGTTTAATGTATGAGAGGATAGCTAATGACAGCACCTCATATGTTGTTTAATGTATGAGAGAATAGCTAATGATAACACGTCATAAAACATTTATTGTATGGGAATATAGGTAATGATAACTCGTCAGATCAGAAATGAAGAAATCAGGACTAAAGTGGGGGTTATAGCAGCACTAGATTTTATTAGAAAGCAGCAAGTCAAATGGTTTGGCCATGCAAGTAGGTTACCAGTCAACAGCATACCACAACAAGCAATGATGTACAGACCAGATGGAAACAGAGGAAGAGGCCGACCACGTAAACATTGGACGGAGGGAATATGGGGGGAATAGCAGTCCATGGGAATATCGATACATGAAGCCCATAATCGGGCACTCTCACGATGTTTATACTTCACCTCGACACCGCAAGGTACAAGAGGAACATGATAAGATGAGATGAGGTGAGATAACTCGTCATGTGTTGTTTATTTTATGGGACGATACCTAATGATAATACGCCATATGTTGTTTATTGTATAGGAGGATAGTTAATTATAACACGTCATTTGTTGTTTATTGTATGGGAGGATAGTTAATTATAACACATCATATGTTGTTTATTGTATGGGAGGATAGTTAATTATAACACATCATTTGTTGTTTATTGTATGGGAGGATAGTTAATTATAACACATCATATGTTGTTTATTGTATGGGAGGATAGTTAATTATAACACATCATATGTTGTTTATTGTATGGGAGGATAGCTATGATAACATACCATATGTTGTTTACTGTATGAGAGAATAGCTAAAGATAACACGTCATGTGTTGTTTACTATGTGGGAGGATATATAATTATAACAAATGGGCATTAAAGGACAAGCAAGAACTTGTGCACAAAAACAACTGTATGAGGCAGCCGAAAAGGCCTCGTGCTGGTTGTGGAAGTGTCGGAACCTGAGTTGGGACGTCTCCAAACTAGTATAGTTGAAGCAGTAACTGCGGAACGCCTAATAATCTCTCAACTAAGGCCACGAACTTCTAACGTCTCGTGTCTACTCTATAGCCTTTCCTCCGAGCTAGGGTGGTGAGTCCAAGTGCAGTCAAATCATACAAATGTCTGCCGAAGTCCAACCTCCATACCAGAGCGGTGATCGTCCGTAAGTCGCACTCACCTGCAGAGACCAAGAGGTGGGTCGAAAAACCAAAAGGAAGAACCGGCTTCCTAATATTGTGCGGCGCCGCGAACGGGGCACGAAGAAGAAACACGGCAACGGAGACGTATGTAGGCGATAGAGGCCGCGGCTGGGGAAGAAGCAGGCTCCCCACGACCACAGGTGCTAAGAGGCAAGCACAGGCTGCACGGACTCGCCTCACTGAGGGAGGAGAGGCTTGAGTGTGGACATGTTAACAGCTTAGGGACAAGCACAACAACAAGGACAACGATATCGACCGAACGTCTCATACGGCAGGGTATAGACACCCGGAGTTATGACCCGGACGGGTTCCAAATGTTGCTGTATGTAGCCGAGGCGCGGTGTTGGGGTGAGCGCCCAACATTGCTCAAATACCTCAATGGCTCGTGAATACATAACCTATGCAGCAAAAGTCCAACTCCTGGCCTTCACGTGGCGGACCTGTTTAAACTAACAGGAGAAGGGGCGATGGCGAGTCTCTGGCGCCGGAAAATAACCAGTATGCTCTAGATGTGTATGCACGTACATGCATGCGCAGACAGGTGTGTGCGCGCGTACACATCTACACTCGAGTGAGACCACAGTCTGCTCTAGCAAAGAAAGGTGCTGAAGACGGAGGCAACCAGCCAAGAGGCGCACCACAGAAATCAGGATGCCACGCAATCACGCAAAATGGAATATGTCGACTACTGCTAATCGTTATGGTGCTCGCCCTGCTTTGGACCCCCAGGCAGGTGCAGTGCCGGGCCCTATGTCTCGAAAGGGTCCAACCCCAACTACTGGAGGTCCTTCTCAGATGTCCTGTGGAGCCAGGGGACATGAGAATAGGACGACTGGCCATACTAAACGAAGACTTAAAATAATGCACTGGAATGCGGAGGGAGTCAGCAACAAAAAAAATAGAATTCGAAAAAATCTTGGACCAAGAAAAAGTAAGCATATGTTGCTTGCAAGAAACTCACCTCAATGAAAATATAGCCTTCAAAATCAGAGGCTACCAGTGTTACCGATCTGACCGAAAGAACAGGCGAAAAGGTGGGATACTGACCCTTGTAAGAAATAACATCATGGCTTCCCAAATCAAAGTCTACATGGAAGGGGCTGAGTATCAGACACTTAAACTTAAGACAGGTAATACAGATCTACATCTGATCAATTACTACTGTCCAAGTGACCGCCCACAGGCACTGGACACTCTACCACTAAAAGAAAAAATGATTGTGTGTGGCGATTTCAACAGCCACTCGCAGAGCTGGGGCTATGATCACATGGACCAGAGAGGAGAGAGACTGGAAGACTGGCAGGATGAGAATAGATTCATGTTGATTAACAAGCCGTCCGACCCACATACTTTCTACTCGAGATCATGGCACTCTACAACTACACCTGACCTGGCTTTTCATTCACCAGACCTGGAGTGGAACATTACACGAACTGTTGGGAAACAACTTGGTGGCAGTGACCATCGGCCAGTCTTTCTAACCGTAGAAAATGAGCTTGTAAGTGAAAGCAGCACCCTCTCGAGGTGGAACTACAAGAAAGCAGACTGGGCAATGTACAAGCATCGCACCAGCATACTGGTTAGAAACCTGAACACTGAGAAAGACATAAATAAAGCAGTTGAAGAGTTTGGGAAATGCATACTACAGGCAGCGCGAGAAACAGTACCAAGAGGAGCCCGTAAACAATATAAACCCTACTGGAGTAGTGAACTGGAACAGTTGCATAATGATGTTGAAGTGTGTAGAAAGCAAGCAGAGGCCACACCCAGCCAAGAGCACCACAATAAATTCCAGCATGCAAAAGCCAAATTTCAAAGGGCCAAGCTGCAGGCTAGACGGAAAAGCTGGCAGGAGAAAACAGAGTCTCTGAACTTTGAAAGAGACACAAGGAAATTGTGGAAGCTAATAAAACAGCTTAATGACGAGGGCACAGGGAGAAACTCAAAAATTGCACTACATAAAGATGGAAAAATCTTAACAAGAAAGCAAGCAGCTGACCATTTTGCGGACTCGTTCGCACAAGATAGCAATATCAAAATTAGTCCAGAGAAACAACAAGAGATTCGAGAGAAACGACAACATACAGGACAGAAGGAAATAGTACATGAGGTTCTGGAGGCACCCATCACAATCAGCGAACTGGAGCTAGCCATATCAAAACTGAAAATGAGAAAGTCACCAGGAGCTGATGGTATCTCCAATGAAATGATCAGGAACCTAGGAACAGAGGCCAAAACAAAGCTGTTGCAGATCTTCAATAACAGCTGGACCTTAGGCAGTGTTCCACAAGCCTGGAGAGAAGCAATCATGATACCCCTCCTAAAATCAGGGAAAGATGGTTCCATTGCCTCTAGCTACAGACCAATTAGCCTCACCAGCTGTCTCTGCAAAACACTGGAGCGCATCATCAATCACAGACTGCAGTGGTACATTGAAAGTAAAAACATCCTTGTGCCACAGCAGGCTGGCTTTAGGCAGTGCTACTCTACGGAAGATCAGACAACCTACCTCTCTCAAGAAATTGAGGATGCATTCCAAGAGAAGAAGCTGGTGCTTGCGGCATGGATAGATCTGAAGAAAGCCTTTGACAAAGTCTGGAAAGAAGGTCTGATGAAGAAACTGAGAAACTGCAAAGTCAATGGAAGAATGTACAAATGGGTGAAAGCATACTTGCACAACAGAAGAGCCCGAGTACAGATAGACGGACTCAAGAGCAAGAAAGTACTACTGCGTCACGGTGTCCCCCAGGGCGGAGTCTTGTCCCCCACACTTTTTCTAATCTTCATCAATGATCTTGTTGCTCACCTACCGCATGGAATTAAAGCGGCAATGTACGCCGATGACCTGGTTCTATGGAGCACAAATGAATATGCATCAGTGGCCACCAGATTGCTACAAAGAGCTGTAGATACATTTGCTGCATGGGCAAATAGATGGTGTGTCAGCATAAACACTGACAAGTGCAGCACAACCCTATTTACCCTCTCTCCAAAACAAAAGGCAGGGATCATCCAGATAAATGGAACACCCCTAAGAGAAGATAAAGAACCAACATACCTTGGAGTAACATTTGATGGCAAGCTGACATGGAGAAAGCACATCAACAAAGCAGTAGCAAAAGCCAGAAGGAAAATAGCCATCCTGAGAAAGCTAAGTGGAACCACATGGGGAGCCAGTACGAAAATACTTAGCAAAGTTTACCAACAGAGCATACGACCACACCTGGAATATGGGTCAACTGCGTGGTGTTCAGCATCAAATACCACACTACAAGAGCTGGACAAGGTGCAAAATCAAGCACTTAGAGTCACCACAGGAGGGATGAGATCAACCCCTATAGTGGAAATGGAGAAGATGGGGAGGACACAGGCACTGAGTGAGCGCAGAGATACGAAAACGCTAATACAAGCAGAAAAGTTCCTCAGCTTGCCAGGCCACCCTATGAAGAACAGATTTGAAAACCTAGCTATGGGGCGGTTGAAAAGAAGTAGTTTTATCCACCAGGCCAAACGACTCTGCAGAGAAACCACTGATCTGCCCACAGTTGGTATCCCCCTAACAACTATTCCAGAGCGAACTCCATGGAAAGATGAGCATAGACTATCGTTACAAATCCAGACAAAAGTGAGAGGAATATTTGACAAGGAAGAACAGAACAGTGTGCAGCGCAGAACAGCCACTCTCAGCTTCCTTGATGAAGAATACCCACAGGACCTCTGGATCCGAGTCTACACAGATGGGTCAGCACAAAATGCTGTTCGAAATGGAGGAGCGGGAGTGTACATAGAATACCCAAATAATACTAGGGACACAGCCAGAGTACCGACAGGAAAGTACTGCCATAACTATGATGCCGAAATTGAGGCAATCAAGATAGCAACAGAGAAATTACTAAATAACAGCAATGGTACTCAACCTGTGGTGCTACTAACAGATGCAAAATCAGTACTCGAGGCGCTCCTCTCTGGGAAATTGCCAGTACTAAGGACACTACTTTCTGAACTTAGCAGTCAGCATAAAGTCACCATACAGTGGATACCATCCCACTGTGGAGTACCCGGAAACGACAGAGCTGATCAATTGGCTAAGGAAGGAGCCAAAGAGGAACAGCCTGATGTGCCCGTTACATACCACCAAAAGAAAAGAATGATCAAATCAGTCAGAAAGCCACCAAAACCTGCTCAAGATGACTACCACATTATGGACAGACCAGAACAAGTCATTATTCTGCGCCTCAGAACAGGACACAATAGATTACGCAACCACATGTATACAAAATTCAAGATTGGTGAAACAGCCATGTGCACATGTGGATTGGCGTCGCAGACAGCAGAGCACATACTCCAAGACTGCCCAAAATATAACATATCTAGGCAAACCTTCTGGCCTAGAGAGACGACAGTGGAAGATAAACTCTATGGACCACTGTGTGAACTGAAAAAAACAGTTCAATTCATGCAAGAGACGACATTGCAGATATAGACATATTTCAAGCGAACGAAAGAAGAAGAAGATGACCCGGACGCGACCTCCCCTAGAGAGTGTCAAGAGTACAATGGTTCGAAACATTCGGGAAAGGGGGTTATTCTGACGATCAGAAGCCCCCACCTTGTTTACTCCGCGGCGGAATTTTTATCACTTATAACACGTCATATGTTTTGTACTGTATGAGAGGATAGCCAATGATAACATGTCATATGTTCTTTACTGTATAGTATGATATCTAATGATAACATGTCATATGTTCTTTACTGTATAGTATGATATCTAATGATAACATGTCATATGTTCTTTTCTGTATAGTATGATATCTAATGATAACAAGCCATATGTTGTTTATTGAATGAACGAATATCTAATTATAACAACACATATGTTGTTTACTGTATGAGAGGATAGCAAGTGATAACTCGTAATATGTTGTGTATTGTATATGAGGATAGATAATGATAACTAGTCAACTGCTGTTTATTGCATAGGACGATACATAATGATAACTCGTCATATGCTGTATATTGTATGAGAGAATAGCTAATCATAGTGGCTAGAGTACTTGCTTATAAATCTAGTTGGCATGTATTCAAATCTTAATGGAGGCGGAGATGAGGTTTTAAAATTCGCCTGAGCTCCGAGATTGGCCCATCCTAAAATGGGTATCAGAAATTGTTATGGGAAGTAGAGACAGCTGACGCGGTATTGACAACATTACCCATATAGTGCTGATATAAAAAGATGAAGCGAGCATCATAATACACTGAACACTCATCAAGGCTTATTAAGGTTCTTTTACTTAACTTACGTAACTGACATTAAAGGGCTGACATAATATTGCACTGACATTGTATTTATAGTGTGAAGTTCCAGTACAGGTTTGACACACCCTGATGGCTTCTGCAGTGGCGAGGGGAAGATGTGCTCTTCAAGAAAGTTCCCTTGGAATAGTCACATTGGTACTGGCTCGAGAGGAAAGTCTCTGCACCAACGTGACTCTAATAGCTGGAAGAACTATTCTGGGCTTAGACGCCCCAACCGCTGAGGTACTGGAATTAACAGTTCAAACTCAGTCTTCCAGATGATTTCAGGCCAACGAACCATTCTCCTTTTATAAGCTATTTTACCATTCCATTTCGTATAGCTGTTCATACTAAAGTCATGTGTTATTGTTTCCATAGCTCTTTTCTTGTAATATTAGCATCATAATTAAATAGTTCATTCATCACATTTTAGACTACATCAATCCAAGACACTATTAAAATTATTTATAAATACTTATAAAAGTGTGTTTCTAGTGCTATCCATGTTTTTCTGTTGCCCTGATAGTGTTATCTCATCATCTCTTCTCATCATGTTCCTCTTGTACCTTGCGGTGTCGAGGTGAAGTACAAACTTCGTGAGAGTGCCCGGTTATGGGCTTCATATATCGATATTCCCTTGGACTTTGCTATTCCCTCCGTCCAACGTTTACGTGGTCGGCCTCTTCCTCTGTTTCCATCTGGTCTGTGCATCATTGCCTGTTGTGGTATGCTGTTGACTGGTAACCTACTTGCATGGCCAAACCATTTGACTTGCTGCTTTCTGATTAAATCTAGTGCTGGTTTAACCCCCACTTTAGTCCTGATTTCTTCATTTCTGATCTTATCTCTTCTTGATACGTTGAGTATTCTTCTCAGGAACCTCATTTCTGTTGTTGTGATTTTTTTTTCTCTTTTTCTGTCATTGTCCAGGTTTGGCATTGGTAGCATAGAGTTGGCAGGAAGATTGTGTTGTAAAGTGCTTTCTTAGTAGTTATTGATACATGTTTGTTCTTTAGTATTAGTGCCATTTGTCCAACAAATGGCACCAATACTAAAGAACAAACATGTATCAATAAGTATTTAGTATTGGTAGTATTAGTGCCATTGGTAGTATTGGTGCCATTTGTCCAACAGTAGTCGGTACTACCTGCTTTCTGTCAGCGCCGAATGTTGGGCGGCGCTTACCAAACCCGACACCCCACATTGTGCCAACGGCTTCGGGCGGAAGAGCGCAATTGGGAGGGTACTAGCCTTATCCTGGTGCGAGGAAATGCAACCCAAAGACAAAATAAGTCATGGCAGGGCAGACCAGGCCCTAAGCCTTGGTTGGCAGCTAGTCTAGGATCGAAGCTCCGACAGGCGGACAGTTGGAGCATTGCTTTGCTGATCCGGCAGCTTCTGCAGCTTGTCTTGTTCCAGATGTATAGGTGTTAACTTTCCTCTGGAGTGAACTAGGCAGGCCGAGAGAGGGATCATGCTGCATGGGCAACACATGGTTTCTTTATTTTAGCCCAGGCTTTGTGCTATGGAGAGGCAATAACTCCATCCCTGGTCTTAACCGGTCTCGGAATCAAAGCGAGAGGCAACTGTTACGGGTTATAAGTCCTTGTCAGTTGGCGTAGACATGGGGCGCCACGCGTTGCCTCTGACGGTGGGAGACACCTACAGGTGTCACTGATCAGCTACCGCCCGCCTCAAGCTGGGCAGCCCCCTGCCAATTGGGTGCTGATCCGCCACAGCCTGCCTGCTTCAATGGGTGCTTGGGGCTAGGACAAAATCTGAATCGCAGGCTGTAAAACCAATGCACCAGGTACTAATAAAAAGAATAATAGAAACCTCAAGCTACGGCTTGCAACCTGGAACGTGAGAACCATGTGTCCAGGATTTTCCACTGACTTGACAAATATTGACGATGTGAGAAAAACGGCTGTGATTGATGCTGAACTCAATCGTCTTAACATTGATATTGCTGGCCTGCAGGAGACTCGCCTCGCTGAGGAAGGGTCACTCAGGGAAAACAATTACACCTTTTTTTGGAAGGGAAGAGGGCAGGCAGAAAAAAGGCAACACTGGTGTGGGCTTTGCAGTGAAGAATTCGCTACTGGGAATGATTGATATCCCAGCTGGAGGTAATGAAAGATTATTATCACTGCGCTTGGCAACCTCTTGTGGATTTGCCACCATTCTCACTGCATATGCACCGACACTCACTTCCTCTGATGATGTGAAGGATACGTTCTATGAGCAGCTAGACTCTGCGATCAAGGCAGTTCCAAAATCCGACTACATTTATATGCTCGGTGATTTCAATGCTCGTGTGGGCAAGGACTCGAGTTCATGGCCAGTGTGCCTTGGAAAATACAACATCGGTCGCATGAATGATAATGGGCAAAGGCTGCTGGAGCATTGCACTAGAAATGACCTATGTATTACAAACTCCTTTTTTAAAACAAAAGAGATGCATAAGGTCACATGGAAACATCCAAGATCCGGCCATTGGCATCAGCTGGACTTCATTATCACACGGAGACAACATCTGAACCATACATCATTAACTCGAAGTTACCACAGTGCTGACTGTGATACAGATCATTCTTTGGTTGTTGCAAGGGTTAGACTGAGACCAAAGAGAATCTACACAGCTAAACACAAGTCTAGCCCCAGGATTAATATTATTAACACTCACGATCCTGGAAAGTGCTTTGAATTTCAACAGCAACTTGAAGGACGCTTTCAATGATACATCAGAAAATTGTATAGTAAATGATAAATGGAGTAAACTTAAGGAAACTATTTATAAAACAGCGGTAGGGGTTTACGGCACTGTGGATCATAAGAGGCAGGACTGGTTTGCGGCAAACAGCCAGATACTGCAGCCCTTGATTGATAAAAAGAAGATAGCTCTCTTAAGAAACAAGGAAAGACCAACGCGTAACACTCTGAGTGAGCTGAAGCAAGCGAGGAAGGATGTACAAAAGGCTGCCAGGCAGTGTGCGAATGACTATTGGATCAAGTTATGTGAGTCCATTCAAATCGCAAGTGATAAGGGAAACATCAGAAGCATGTATGAAGGGATAAAGAAAGCCTGTGGTCCAATGATCAAAAGAAGTGCACCGCTGAAAACCTTGACTGGAGAAATCATCACTGATAAGAAACAGCAGATGGATAGATGGGTCGAGCACTATTTAGAGCTTTACTCAAGTGAGACCAAGCTAGGCGGATGATGCCCTCAACGCCATAGAGGCCCTGCCAACTCTTGACCACCTGGACACACTTCCCACTATAACAGAAGTTAAGTGTGCTATAAATGAGCTTGCATCTGGCAAGGCTCCAGGTAAGGATGGGATTCCAATAGAGGTGATCAGGAGTGGGCAAGACACACTCGCTCTACAGATCCACCAGCTAATAGAGCTATGCTGGCGAGAAGGACAAGTCCCACAGGATTTCAAAGATTCAAACATCATAACGCTGTACAAGAACAAGGGAGATCGGAGCGACTGCAACAACTATAGGGGTATCTCACTTCTGTGTATTGTTGGGAAAGTATTTGCCAGAATTGTCCTGCGTAGACTTCAAATCCTGGGAGATCAAGTCTACCCCGAATCACAGTGCGGCTTCCGTCAGAACCGGTCTACCATTGATATGATATTCTCATTGCGACAGATGCAAGAAAAATGCCGGGAACAAAATCAGCCACTGTTTATTGCCTTCATCGACCTCACAAAGGCATTCGATTTGGTCAGTCGTGAGGGTCTGTTCAAAGCACTAAAGAAGATTGGCTGTCCACCAACTCTTCTGTCCATTGTGGAATCGTTCCACACAGGCATGAAGGGTATAATCAAGTTTGATGGCTCAACTTCAGAAGAGTTTGAAATCAAGAGTGGAGTTAAGCAAGGTTGTGTACTATCCCCCACCCTCTTTGGGATATACTTTTCACTTCTACTGAAATATGCCTTTCGTGATCAGGATGACGGTATATACATTCACTCACGCTCAGATGGTGGCCTCTATAATGCTCAGAGATTGAAGGCCAAGACCAAAATTAGCAGGGTACTAATCAGAGAGTTGCTTTTTGCGGATGATGCTGCGATTACGACCCACTCTGAGGAAGAATTACAACATCTACTATCTGCATTCTCCAATGCTTGTTCTGAATTTGGTTTAACAATTAACAAAAAGAAGACACAGATTATGTCACAAGGTGCACATGGTGTACCATCAATCTTTATTGACGACGCCGAACTGGAGATAGTAGACCATTTTACATATCTTGGATCAGAGGTAAATAGCAAATTATCCCTCGATCAGGAAATCAACATCAGGATTGGCAAGGCAGCAACAACAATGAACATGTTAGCAAAAAGAGTCTGGGAGAACAGGAAGCTTACTGCCAAAACAAAAGTCCTCGTCTACCAAGCCTGTGTCCTTAGTACTCTTCTTTATGGCAGTGAAACCTGGACAACTTACTCACGCCAAGAGAAACGTTTAAACAGCTTTCATATGCGGTGTCTGCGAAGAATACTTGGTATTAAGTGGCAAGACAAAATCACAAATACTGAAGTATTGGAAAGATCAGGTTGTGTGACGGTGTATTCCATGCTCAGTCTTCGTAGACTTAGATGGATAGGACACGTTAGGAGGATGGATGATGGTAGAATACCAAAGGACATCTTTTTTGGTGAATTACAGACGGGTAGGAGATCTCAGGGTCGGCCTCTACTACGATACAAAGATGTGTGTAAGCGGGACATGATTGATACAGGCATTGATAATGCACAATGGGAGCACGTTGCCGCTGAACGTGTTGCATGGAGGGGCAACTATCAGAAATGGAATAAAGACAAAGGAGAAAATAATTGCAGATAAAGCACACACAGAGCGTGAGAGACGTAAGATGGTGCAAAATGGTGGAAATGACCATGTTTTCACATGCACCTACTGTGGGCAAACATTAGCAGCAAGAATTGGCCTTACCAGCCACACTCGCCACCGCCATGGATCGTAGTTATTGCCATATGACAGTTATTAAGCCTTTTCGAAGCACAATGTACCAAACTATCGCCTGTCAAGACGGAAAGGTGCCAATGTACATTTGTCCAATGAGTTGGTTTGCCTTATTGCACCTATTTTCGATCTCGTCTTCTGATCTGCCATTTGATGATATTATACTTCCTAGGTACTTGAAACGCTTTACTTGTTTCAAGGGCTGTTCGTTTAGGTGAATTGTTGTTGTTTGTTCTTCCTTAGTCATAGTCATTACCTCTGTTTTGCTTGTGCTAATTTCCATGTTATGTTCCCTACACATTTCGATTAGACTATTCATGTGGTCTTGTAATTCAGCTTCTGATTTTGCTATTAGTGCTTGGTCATCCGCAAACAGGAGTTCTCTAATGGTTATCCTCTCTTCCATTGTTTCTATAAGCTCTTCTTCTTTACTATTGATACCACAGACATTCATTGTGCCTATTTTTTGAGTCGCTGATCTATCTTGTGGTCCATTAACATTGCCGGGTCGATATCCGTTTGGGTCAGTCCGTTTATACTTCTTAGTTTTTCTACGAGCAGTATGAAGATCCCCTGCCGGCTTGCTAGGCCAGTCACAGGTTTAGGATACTAATCTGACCACAGGGAGTCCATCCCCTATGGCGAGCCATAGCCCCGTTAGCCCATGACCTCGCGGTCATGGTTGCCCGGTCTGCACCACGCGGAGGTGGGGGTTGACTTGTGTAGTCTGCGGGTCATTGGCAGGCTACTAATTTTCGCTCTTCACCCCTCCTGGGAGAGGCTAGCCGATCCTAACCCTGCTGGCTGCAGGGCCAGGCGCATTCCACATAGTGTTATCATTTGAATAAAGAAGATCTTTAGCTTAATCATCACAACTGTGATCTCTTATCTCAGCATTTCACTACCGTGTAAGTTGAATTCGATCCTAAATTGTACCTTTCGATGACTGAGCTAAATCAGACACATACATAACTGACCCTTTTGTGTGCCAATTGGGTATATGGTGCTAGACCCATATATTACAACGCGTTGGTACTCGTTGGATGAAATAGTCAGTATCATATGTACCGCCTTGACTTCAAAAGACATTTCCAGGTACCCATGTTAGGCTGTATTGAACTGTGAGCCCAGGTAACATTTAAAAATCCCCCCTCATGAAGAATAAAACTCATGACCACCGAGCGGGCACTACACCAGCATCTGATTATTGGCACTTCATGACATGTTCATCATCATCATTGTCATCATCTTCCACTTCTGCCGTCAAGCGGCTTGGGGAGGAATAATTTGCGCTCCAGCGCCCGGTGGGCGGCACTTGATAGTGTCATTCCGTGTGATCGTAGAATGTCTTTGATGTCATGAATCCATTTTCTTCTTGGACGTCCTCTTGGTCTTGTCGCAGATGATCTTTGATGTAAGGCCAGTGACGGTAGTTGTTGGTGTTGCATTCTTACGACATGGCCTAACCACTTGATCTTCTGTCTTTCAATAAATGTAGCACAAGGTGTTGATCCCACAGTCTGTCTGATAATAGCATTTCTTACTCGGTCTCGTATTGCTAAGTTGGCAGCTCTTCTCAGGCATCTCATCTCACAGGTGTTGATTTTGCGAAAGTGTGATTTGGTTAAAGTTCATGTTTGATATTGGTAGCGTAGGGTTGGTGTGAATATGCTGTTTATTATCTCTCGTTTTGCGAACATGGGTATATTTGGATGTTTCAGTAAGGGTGATAGTTGATATGTAAGTGCACTAGCTTTTTACATATGATTTCGATTTCTCTGTCCAATCTGCCATTTTCTGTGATCATACTTCCAAGATATTTGAATTCTTTAACTTGTTTCAGAGTTGTGCTATTTATCTGTATACTTAGTGGGCCTGGCGATCTGCTGACTTGCATTACTTCGGTTTTGGATGTGTTTATACTCATATTGTACCTGCTGCAGGTTGAACTCAGATTAGTAATATGATTTTGCTGTCTGCCCTCATCGCTGTAAAACAGGCACTGATCGTCTGCAAATAGAAGTTCATTTATTTCCTGACATGCATGTTAATAACAACTAATATTTTCACAGTGTCTTAAAGTACCTGTTACTTTTCCTAGAATTCTAAAACTTTTTTTTTTGGTTAAGTTTTTGCTGAAATAAAGATTATTAAACTAAATTATTTAAACAACAAAGATATATATGAAAATGTTAGCAGGTGTGGATTTAGAACCTCAACCATGTTTCTTAATTTAGAGCTGTCATTAGCAGCTGGTTGTCTTGAAACGTCTTGGTACGGTTTTTGTATAGATTCCTTCTCTGCTAGTCTGCCAGCCTTTCATGACCAGGTATGTCAGAACATCCAATGATCCACTGGTAGATTATCCTAGCGTTGTTTTACCCGTCCTGGCTTAATGGATTGATCTCTATTCACAGACATGGAGAAAAACTAGGAGGCACCTATACACGATAAATATCCCTTTGCTGTTAAAAATTTAAAAAAAAACAGCTGACTGAGTAGACAGCTGCCCAGGAGAGACTGCAGTATTTGAAAACCCACTCACAGGGTAACAATTTATTGCTTATATGAGTCCGGTATACACATCTGGTCCCTCATCAGTGCTAAGGAGTTCATGAACCGTACTGAGATTTTCCTTGTTTATATGACAGGAGACTTGATGACCTATGTACATGTTCGTTTCCAATAAAAGTTATCCTTGACCAACTAAAAACAACCCCCCCCCCCCCCCCCCCCACTATTTTCCCCGTCAAAAGACACAAAATATCGAAATAGAACGAAACTAATCGCCTGAATGTCATACCTGTAGTACCCTTGTGTACTGTCACAAGAATAGCTGCCAATCAAGTCGTGACATGTGGCGTTGTGTTTGCAAGGTCCACTTAAACATTCGTTCACATTGGTTTCACAATTCTGCCCTTCAAAACCCTTGACACACTGGCACGTGTAATTTCCAGGCGTGTTTATACAACTACCACCATTGTGACACGTTAAGTTTGAATTTTCACACTCATCTATGTCACTATCGCAGTGAAACCCTGAAAGAGAAGTTACACAAATATTATCATCACGAAGACTGTTAAATACAAGTTTCAGTCTGTTCAGCTGTGTTCTTCTTCTGCTTCTTCGTTTCTCTTTGGAGGGTACCCATTTTACGCGGGACTGAACTGGGAGCCCAGGTCACACCTAGGTATGCACATCAAAGGTCAGTGTGTTCGACTTCTGCACACATTTACATACGGTTTGCTTCTTGTAGACACATCCCATCCAAGGCAATGGGCTCCACCTATCCGTGATTAGATTTTCCTTCTTAGTAATGTTGCAGGTGCCGGTCTCTCTGGCTGTGGGGTTACAACACTTTCTCTCTGTAATCCCGTTTATCACGCAGAGTCTCGTAGCGGAGCGAGAGCTGAGGCGGTTCGACCCCCGCTCGTGACTTGCGGGATACTGAGCCGGCCGCTCAGAAAGCAATGGCAAACTACTGAGCGTAATCTTGCCAAGAGATCAACATACAACTGAAAGATGCTGGTGTTGACAGCTAAGTCCTGTAAAAAGGATATGCTTAAAAAAAAAAAAAATGTTGCAGGTCAGCGACCTTACGGCCTACTCTTTGCGCTTTCAATTGCCGAGAGATTTGTAATGTGCAAAACTTGCACACGGAAACGTCTTGTTTTCCACTCTTATCCGAGAAGACTAGGTACACGAAATAAGTACCCAAGAGATTAGGGAGTCGTGTGATATCATTACCCAAGAAATTAGCGGGGCGTGTGATATCAAGAGGTTATGGGGGTGTGTGATATCATTACCCAAGAGATTAGGTAGTCGTGTGATATCATTATTCATGAGAGTAGGATGGGTGGTGGCCTTGTGATATCATTATATACCAGTGATTATTGGAAAGATTCCCTGTTGTATGCCGGGATAACTGAACCTTCTGAAGTGGAGTTTCCCCTTCCCCTATACCCGTATTCTGTTCAACGTGGGTTATCATTCCAGACACACTCATAGGTTTACTTCTGTTACATCAAGAACACGCTTACACGAAACCTAGGAACTCCCCCCCCCCCCTCCCCCCCCCCCCCCTCGTAATAACTGTCTTTTTGCATTGTTTAACTTAATTTGAATTTATATAGAAGATATTTGATGACTGGACTATTTGAGCGAGTGATTAATATTTAGTGCTTGAATGTGTGCTCATTATATAAGGAGAGAAGATTATGTATTCATTAATTCAGGAAGAGATCATCACGAGAGAGGAGTAGGAATTTTAGTAAAACGAGATTTAGAGAAAAATATTAGTGGATTCTGGACTCATAAAGATAGGATGATACTTCTCAAAATTAAGGCAAGACCATTCAACATAGTAATTCTTCAGACATATGCTCCGACAACTGATTATAGTGATGAACAGCTAGAAGAATACTATGAAGACCTACAACAAACACTGAAAGTTGTAAAATCATCAGAGGTCCTAATTGTCATGGGATACATGAACGCAAAAGTCGGAAATAATAAATATAAGCAGATAGTAGGGCAATATGGTATGGGAAAGAGAAACTACAGAGGAGGCCGGCTGACACAGTTCTGTGAAGAAAACAATCTTATTGTTTGCAACACATTCTTTCAACATAACCCTAAGAAACTGTATACATGGAAAAGCCCTGGAGATAGAACAAGAAACCAAACTTACTACATTATGATTAGAAATAGATTTTAAAACAATGTTAAAAATGCCAAAACATACCCTGGTGCTGATATCAACTCTGACCATAATCCTTTAGTACTAAAATAACAAATAAAATTTAAAAACCCAGTAGGCCTAATATGGAAATCGAAGACACCTCAAGTAGATATATAGGCATTGAAACAACCAGAAATAAGACAACTATACCTAGTTGAAGTAAAAAAAGATATGATGAGCTAATCATTGAAAGTATGGAACAATATCGACGTGAAAATCCCGAGGGTAAAATTAATACAAAATGGGAAAGTATAAAAACCAGTATTCAGACTGCAAATACCACCTTGCCAGTGAAAATTAATAAGAAAAAACAGTTATGGAAAACCGATGAAATGTTGAGGAAAATGTCTCAAAGAGAGAAAACAAAGAACATTCCATGAGTATATAGTAATAGATAGAGAAATACGTCACATGTGCAGAATTGCCAAAGAGGAGTGGCTGCAGAAAAATTGCATTGAAATGGAGGATCTGGAAATAAAACACAACTCGAAAGAATTACATGAACATACAAAAAGATTTACAAAGAAGAAAAATAATATAACAGGAAACGGTTGTATCAGAGGAGAAAATTGAGATATTATAATTAATAACACTGACATAATAAAAAGATGGACAGAGTACACAGAAGATTTATTCTGGGACAACAGGGTCAATAGACTAACATTGTATAATACTCAAGATGGACCAACAATATTAACGGCTGAAGTAGAAAAGGCTATTAAAAAGATGAAAGAAGGAAAGGGTCCTGACAAGATAACAATAGAGATGATAAAATCCTTATCCAGCTTTAGCATTCAAACTATCACAGAATTATGTAATGATATATATATATATATATATATATATATATATATATATATATATATATATATATATATATATATATATATATATATATATATATATATATATATATATATATACTGTGTACATCCCCAAGGACTTGAAACCATCCATTTTCATCACACTACAGAAGAAGCCAAGAGCTGTTGAGTGTAAGGATTACAGAACTATTAGCTTAATGAACCACATGTATAAGATACTACTCAAGGTCATACAAGAAAGAATTCAACATAAAATAGATGAGGAAGTACCTGAAGAACAATTTGGTTTCCGCAAAAACAATGGCACCAGAGAAGCAATTATCTGTTTGAGGATGTTAATTGTAAAATATATTCATCCATCCATCCATCATGTGCCATGCCGGTAAGCGTGGGCGGTCATGTTTTGCCATCTCACTCGATATCCAGAGCCGTGGATCAGCTCAGTGTTTCTGTCTCGACCATGCCACGAGGCCAAGCCATCCAGGTATTTGCTTCTAGGTCTTCCTCTTGGTCTGTTCCCTTCGATCTTACCAGTTATCACCAAGTTCTCCAATTCATTTCTTCTCATAACATGCCCAAATAATGTTGACTGTCTGCGTCTAATATCTCTAATCAGTTTACGATCTTCATTTGTTTCTTGAAGGACTTGTTCATTGGTCTTTCTGGCTGTCCATGGTATTCTTTGCATTTTCCTCAGAAACCATATTTCTACAGCTATCAGATGTTTTTCAGCTTGACTGCTCATTGTCCACGCTTCACATCCATATAAAAGTACAGGTTCTATGTAGCACCTCAACACTCTTTTTCTCGTTTCAATTGACATCTTTTTATTGGTCAGTATGTTTTTCATCTTGCTAAAGGCTACTTTTGCCATGGCGATTCTTGTTCTAATCTCTTCAAGGCATCTCCCATCAGATGTTATTACTGTTCCGAGATAATTGTACCTATTCACTTGTTGAAGACTATTCCCATTTCCTTGTATATTACATTGTGGAAACATTACATTGTAAAATATATAGAAGTTCAAAAAATATATATGTTTGTTTTATAGACTACAAGAAAGCATTTGATATAGTACAACATGAACGACTAATTACGTGCCTTCAAGATATAGGAGTAGACGGAAAGGACATCAGACTTATTAGTAACTTGTACTGGGAACAAGTGGCGTCTATTAGATGCGGTAATAACTATTCGTCACCTATAGAGATATAAAGAGAAGTACGGCAGGGATGTGTACTGTCCCCAAGCCTCTTCAACCTATACACAGAAAGAATTTTTAAACAAGTTGAAATGCCTGGACTCAGCATCAATGGAAGAATAATAAACAATCTTAGATGTTCTGACGATACCGTGTTACTAGCAGAAAGTGAGCAAGAGTTGCACGACCTAGTGGAAGATGTAAGCAGGCACAGTGCAGAATGTGGCTTAGGTATTAACATCCAAAAAAACAAAAACTATGATAATTAGCAGTGAAAAGGCCAGGTCATCAATGAATATCACATTAAACGGGCAAATACTAGAACACGTAACAAGTTTCTCTTATCTTGGACATATAATAACAGATGATGGCAGAAGTGAAATGGAAATCAAAAAGAGAATAGGAATGGCTAAAAATGCTTTCGATGGCATGAAATCAGTATTAATATCTAGGGAGATTAATAACGCATTAAAAATGAGAATTGTCAAATGCTTCGTATATTCAACGCTACTGTGTGGCTTGGAAGCCTGGACATTGAACAAGCAACTAGAAAGTCGCATAGAAGCCCTGGAGATGCGGATATACAGACGAATAGGTGGTATTTCATGGAAACAAAAACAATCAAATGCAGAGGTCCTAGAAAAACTGGGAATGAAGAGAGAGATGATGAAAGAAATAAAGAGGAGACAAGTGAAATATTTTGGCCACGTTAAAAGACATGATACTCTTATAAAATCCATAATGGAAGGCAAGGTTGAGGGCAAGCGAGCAAGAGGTAGACAACGATACAAGTGGGAGGATAACATGAAGAGATGGACGAACATCAGCCTGACAGAATATACAGTCAAGTCAAGAGACAGACAGTGTTGTAGATCCATTGCCGCCAACCTTCATGGCGGAGACGGCACCTGATTGATTGATTGATTGATTAATGTGCTCATTGAATGCTTAGTTACTGTTTATAGATAGATTTTATGAAAAATATCTTTCTTTAATATTTACATAAATTTCATGAGCATTCAAAGAACATACATATATTTAACATACTCTGCGCCACTGAATTATTCAACTCTTAGTGTTTAAAGACAAATACTGCTTCTTAAAGAGTGACATGCATCAATTAAAGCATCAAATATATGGAAGATCCGTCGAATCTTTTCTAAAGCGTATACGGGTCTTCTGAGAGATGAACAAACAAACCGATTTACTAGGCTGCACTTCTGTTTGTGGATACTAGAGCATGACGAAGCAGATGTGAGGTTCTTTGGAATCATGAGTACAGTGTGAAAGAACGGATAAATCAGCATGGCCTGGACAGAATGTTTTGGCAGGTAGTACTCATAGGTTCTGGCAGACATGCAGTGCTCCGAGAATATGCCAGACACATTAATAATCAGACTTCATTTGGTACCATTAGTATTGGGACTTTTCACTGCCCGTTGAAAATTGGGATGGAGCGCATATAGTAATACCCCGAGTGCTGTAATGCTGGTTGTTGACTCAACTCAACTCAACTTAAACTGAAGGTAGTCCTATGGCAAACACTGCCATTAAGGCTCTAAAGTAAAGTGTTAGTAAGTAAAGTAAGTTGCTCTCTTACGCACCTTGAAGCATATAAGGTATGTAATGCTTACTCCATGTATTTATAGACCATTCAACGCTCGAAAGGTGATACGGCCAATATCACTTCAGCCGCTTTACTTCACTGGGCATTTTCTAGTGACTATTTTAGTCTAGAAAGATCTGGGGATCCGTATGAGTTGTTTAAATTTAAATGACCACCTCGATGGGGATTCAAACCCGTCACCATAGGCTCAGTTAGTTAACATATATGCTGGCTACCGTAGTATCACGGCTGCCTTGAAATGTTAGGCCTCACATATACTAGACCAGTGGTTCTCAACCTTTTTTGGCCCGTGCCCCCCTTCACCATATTTTCAGAACGTCATTCCCCCCCCCCCTTCATATAAAAAATTTGGCCCGTGCCCCCCTTCACCATATTGTCAGAACGTCATCCCCCCCCCCTTTCATATTTACTACCTAAAAATCCCCCACCCCTACACAGTATACGTAAAAATGGAAGGTAAATATGTTAAAACAGGTCTAGAAAACCACATAAAACGTGATTTGTAGGTCTACTTACTTTATAAAATGAATTTTAGAAGGATGGGACGTGCATAACTGTAAAGTATGAAGGGAAAAGCAATATCAAGTAATCGGTTCTTGTATTAGCGCGATCTTTAAATGATCTTCATTTCCTCGCCCCCCCCCCCCCCCCACACACATGGAAACCCTAAAATTCCCCACCGGTTGAGAACCACTGTACTAGACAGATCTTGACCTAGAATGTTGCTACTTTAAAATACCAACTAGGTAAGCAAACACATATTTATTATCATAGCATAAACAGATTATAAAAAGATACCTTATATTTGTAATAATTATAGTTTACACTGAAAAGAACAAAGGAAAGTACTGACCTTATGATACACATAGATATATGGTAGCATTAAAATCACTGACCTTCAAATCCTGCTGGACACTGACAGCTGTATCCACCCAGGAAATTTGTGCAGACGCCTTCATTTTTGCACGGAGAATGATTACACTCATCAACATCCAAAGAGCAGTCATTGCCATGGTAACCTGACAAACAATCACATCGGTGTCCACCAGTGTAGTTCACGCATGTTCCGTTGTTGCTGCAGGGGCTAAGCTGGCACTCATCGATATCTTCATCACAAACTTTTCCTGTTTCAGGAATAGAAATTGCACATTATATTTAATTCACACATTTTGATTACTCTAAAGTTATACCTTTATACTTAATGAGCAAATATTACATATGTTTGACGACTGGAGTGACTAGAAAAATGCTGTACACGAAGCCCACAAGAAGGCTCTTCAGTTTACACCGAACCTGGCAGAGTTAGTCGCCGTAGGCTAATATATCAAATGACAGAACCTGGCACAGTTAGTCACTGTATGCTAACAGATCACCTGACACCGAACTGGCACAGTTAATCGCTGTACTGTAGAGGATAATTCGGCATCGAAGTTGGTACAGTTAGTGCCTGTACACTAATTGGCCATTGGTCAGTTGACAACAAACCTGGCGTAGTTAGTGGCGACATGCTAATGCCAATGGGTCAAATGTCACCGAACCTAGCACACTTAATCGCTGATTGCTAATAGACGAAATGGCATCAAATTGTCTCAGTCGCTGAATGCTAACGGATTTATTATGGAGTAGATTGGAGAACACACGGGCATGTCTAGATTGCAATAATTATAATTTGCACAAAACTGAACTTTAAAGAACATTGTATTGTTATTGATGATGAACTCTCATTTTAAATATATTTTAGCGTAGTTTTTATTGCTCCTAATATTTTGCGACACTGTCAAATGCCTTGAGGCATGTTAGGTTTATAGTTCTAGCCTCATATATGTTTAGACCAACTGGCACACGAAGAGTGTTGTGATTAATATCACAGCGATGTCTTTACTTCCTAAAACAATTTCTGGTACTTATTTAGCTTGGGTAAACCAATGAGTCCAGGTCGATTTAAAAAGCAAAACAACCTTCTATGAGGATTTAAACACTCGACCATCGGGCCAGCGGGAAATCGTACAAGCCACTGGGCTATCATAGCTGCCTATTGCGTGTTATAGTAACAAGTAGTGTCAGATTATGGCAAAGCGCATACATTATGAAATAATGAAAGGTATGCATACTTATTGTCTTAAGTAAAGAACCATATACACGCATTAAGGCGCATTGGGAAAACGGTGCTAGACCCATCTTTTTATAGACCAATCGGCACTCTGTGGGTAGTGTGGTCACCTTTATTTTCCAGACATTTCTTGGGACCTATTCTAGACTGGGATGACCTTGGAGAAAATTTTCAAAATGTTTTTATTTCTTCTTGAAACTATAAATCCTGTCTACGTGATAGCGAGCCTCCACTAATCAGTGTGAATGGCGCAATATTCTTTTAACATGCCACCAACTCAATCCATCCAGCACCATTTCTTTTGGTCGTCCTCTGCCTCTCTTCCCATTGATCTTTCCAGTCGTCACGATGTTCTCCAATGCCACTATTCTCATTACATGACCAAAGAATGTTACTTGTTTCATTCTTATTATTGTATATAATATTCTAGTTTCATCACCGACACAACAAAAAATCATCAGCTTTCTGTCCGATGTCCACTCTATCAGCTGGTTTCAAATTTGATATAAAGCCATAGGACTGCTGGTAAAAATTAGTTTTTCTGCTTGAACTAATGCGTTGTTTGAAGAGTTGGACCATTCTTTCTGCTAGTGGTGACAATGCCAACAGCAGCCAGTCTTCAAGATACTGTTAGACATCCGCCTGCCGGACCGGTGGTCATGAGTTTGATCCGCATTTGGGCGGATTTGAATTTTTAAAACTGGCCTGGGCTTGCAGGTAGATTCAGTCTAACATGGGTACCAGAACTGTCTTGGAAAGTAAAGACGGCCTACATGCTACTGACCACATCACCCAACCAATTCCGATTGGCTTATGAAAACACGGGCCTAGTCATGCAAAAGGGTCCTTTACTAAACCAGTTACTTACTTCAAGTCCTACTATAATCATAGAGCGCCCGTGTGTAGCCAAGACAGGGCAAATAATTGTAACCTGTAGCCTACCATGCATGTTGTAACAGGAGACTAAGGAGGGTTGGCGTGAGACTGACTACCCCAAACAGTTGATAAATGTATCTTCTCGATCCACCCAATCATGAACTAATATGCAAAGGGCAACAAGATCATTACAAATTGCGCCATTATGACAAGGCGAAGGGAGATAATCGTTTGTGTTAATGCTACAGGTATTTCCTGTGTGACCTGATTCAAACAGTAAATGTTGTTGGTATTTTATTAAAAACATGAGTTTCATTGTAAAGGTAGTGTGTATGTTTAAACAAATGTTTGCATATCCTTTACAGGACATCGCTGTCAACATCAGCATCTTTCAGCTGATTGTTGACTTCTTTGGCAAGATTACGCTCAGTAGTTTGCCATTGCTTTCTGAGCGACCGGCTCCATAGTCTCATGAGTCACTGGCGTGACTCGAACCACTTCCAATTCTCGTGCGCTCACGTCAACCACGAGAGTATTCGGGGTTACGGAGAAAGCTGCTAACCCCTAGACCAGGGAGACGGCAGTGTGTATGTTTACACACTGTAAAACATGAGGATGGCTGTCTAATCAGTGAGATGTAACTTAACAAATACTTTAAATGATAGAACTCTGTCTGCTACATATTATATTTTCTTTCTGTTGATATGTTGTCCACAATTAATAGCGATTTTTAGATACATAATTGTTGATCATCATCATCATTTGCCCACCTAATCGGTTAAGCGTTCATGTCTCTCCAGAGATCTCGCTCGATGGCGTTCATGTCTCTCCACAGATCTCACTCGTTGGCGTTCATGTCTCTCCACAGATCTCGGTTGTTGGCGTTCATGTCTCTCCACAGATCTTACTCGTTGGCGTTCATGTCTCTCCACAGATCTCACTCGTTGGCGTTCATGTCTCTCCACAGATCTCACTCGTTGGCGTTAATGTCTCTGGGGACGCAGAGGTGTTTCCAAGGCACCAGGGCCGGGTTATATACTGGCCAAGACCTATTGACGCGTCCTTCTCGAGCGTCCTGGGCAACAGGTCCCTTCGGGGTCCTGGCTAAAGTCAGTAGGATCGCCGATTCCTTCGAAGTCGGAGAGTGTCTGCCTGTACGGCGAGGAACCATAAGTCTGCACACCAATAAGCCAGACATGGGACAACGGATACTCACGCAAAACTCAGGTCCTGTATGACACCACACTGATGATGGACAAGAGGATGCCTTCATCCGACATACAGGACTTCGCGTTGGAGCTCAAGCCAACAAACACAAGCAAGCAAGCAAGCATGTCTCTCCAAAGATCTCACTCGTTGGCGTCCATTTCTCTCCACAGATCTCGCTCGTTGGCGTTTATGTCCCTACACAGATCTCACTCGTTGGCGTTCATATCTCTCCACAGATCTCGGTCGTTACCGTTCATGTCTCTCCACAGATCTCGGTTGTTGGCGTTCATGTCTCTCCATAGATCTCGGTTCTTTGTGTTCTCAATCAACACTTCTGATGTTGGGAGTCTCCGTGGCTGAGTAGTTACGCCGCTTGCCTCCCGCGTTGAAGGGTGTGGGTTTGATTCCTGGCCACGTCGTTAGGTTCACGAGAGCATTTTTCCCCGGAGACTCCTGAGGGTCGTCGCTGAAGCTGCGAAGTTCATGCTATATGCAGCACTTTCGGCAGGAAGCTGTGCGGAAAGAGACCGAGCCATGTGGCCATAAAACACGATGCAATGGAGTCGAACACATCGCGTTGTAAAAAATTTTCAGACACAGCTGACGATAATCCTCCATACCAATATCTCAGTCCACCCAGCAACATTTCTCTTATGAAGGTAAAATGTAGAATTACCATGTAGCACGGCATTATTGTAGAGCACTATATCAAAACATATGTGGCATGTTAGGAAACTGGTTACCATTTCTTACATAATGACCGGGTGCATCTCTTATCTGTTCACACCCTTTTGGCAGCATCTTGTAAGTGAATAACTTGACTTTAAACAACAATATTTACGCCAAAATCACGCGTGTAACCATACCAGCAAGTGCTCATAGACCGGAAAGATTTTAGTTGGGGTGATGTGGAGAAACATTATTTGATTCTGGCTCCAAACGTGCTGGGTCTTATTCGAGCTATGGATCAAATGTACACAATAAGCAACTTCAGAAGTTATACTTTCTTATGATCCTAGGGTATTGGATGGTTGCCCACACTTCTTAGATAACGTTGAAATAAAAAGAGCTAGCCTGTATTCTGCACATTTAACGGATGCACCAGCATTTATGAATAATTACATTATACACGCTTCTGATCACAGGGTAGTTGTTATGATACCCAGCCTTTCCCGATAACGATAGCAAAAAATATGATAACTGGCGTGTAGACTGCAAACTTAAAGATCGATCAGATATTATAAAAAGAATGAATAGGTCAAAATACGCTGCTGCCTTGGAAACAATTCCAAAATTAGGAAAGGCCATCCACACACTATTTATACCATGTACATATTTTGCATGTATATGACAGTCAAGGGGAAACCACCACATACAACTCCCATAAATAGAATTATAGGCAAGTGCATAGCCAAATTTGTAGTGGAGTAACATATTCATATTTCAAGCCAGTATTGAGACCAGATAACCTGATACGACAAACAACTAAGTGAAACGTGTTCACAGAAGAACATTTATAGCCATTCATTTACTGCAACGTGCTTCGTCTTCTTCTTCGTCGTCTGTTTCATTTTCCAGTGGAGCATAGGTTCTCAATTAACTCATGCCAAGTCTTTTATGGACTTGTTCATGATTGATTTAATTTTGCATGCAAGTTTTGTACGAGATGAGGTAGCCATTCTCATGCAACCCTCCTTAGGAAACTTCTTACGACAAGAATTGTAGGTTACAGTTACAATTCTTTGCTTTCCCGGTGGACCCCTATACACACGGGCGGATGTTTTGTTTTATCACTTTCAAACATGCCTTTGTGTACCGTGACAAAAATGTAAAATATTGTTAATTAAATGTATCCAACCTGGAAAGCACTTGCAAATGTAAGATCCAGGCAGATTTACACAGAGACCATGACCACACATATCATGGTTTGCACACTCGTTCACATCCTGTTCACACAAGTTCCCTGTGAATCCTGCTGGACATACGCACTCATGCCTATTGATTAAGTCTTTGCAAAGTCCACCATTTTGACACTTGTTGCCAATGCAGTTATCCTCACTAGTGTTACATTCTGAACCGACCCATCCTGAGAAAAGCAGAATGACAGTTACAAATAATTATATCTCACAGCAAGACAATTAACAGATCTTTCATTGCATACAATATGTAGAAATCTAAAATGGTAAACCTAGTAATCAATTTAGAATATATAACGCTAACATAAAATCAGTACTGGTGTATGGATCTGGAACAGAATGGTTAAAACAATTACTAATACTTATAAACACTCATCAATTGGTAACTGCACGGAATAAAAGAACTCACATGGTATCAGATAATCATCAATGTGAACTAAAGCAGAAAACTATCAAATGGTGAGGAAACTATATTGGTGCCGGATAGAATATTTACTGAGAAAATATGTTAAAAGTACAGACGATCAAACAAAGAACATTGAAATAATTTTATCACTTGAAACGTCATGAAAGTTTGGAGAAAACAATCAGGGAGGGGTATATGAAGAGAAGAATGGGAAGGCCAAAGAGACGATTAGTGCAGGATATGGCAGATGATCTCCAGATGGGTGTATCGGACGCGGGACATCTTGCTTATGACCGAGAAGTTTTCCAGAAAGTTTTTATGGGAACGAAGTTCTGCAAGGGACATGCTACTGAATGAAATGAGGGACCCCTGCCTTTGGAATTCACAAGGCAGTCAGAGATGGTGATCTAAAAATGCAAGGAGATGAGAATTAGAGGCAGAGATGATTAATATATGAAAGACTTGGAAGGAAATATAAGAAATAGAAAAGAATAGGGTTGGTGGACCTTTGCGAAAATGATTGAGGGCAATACCCAATTGGGGGATGCATGCCCACACTTTTACAAGCTTTGTAGAGGCAAACAAAGCAACACATTCGGTTCCCATGTGTGGTGAAACCTATTATAACCGATACAGAAGTGAAGAGGGATGGAAGGACACACATCTTATTACTAGGATGACTCAACACTTGTTCAAAGGCCGAACTTGTGAGGATAAAGCTTCTGCTCACAGTATGTAGATACGAGGGGAATATTCTATAAATGTAGAGAAATCATTGCCTATGTTTATACTACATAATGTAAGGTTGATTATAAATGCTCTCTGTTCCACTAGACTTTAATGTTTTCCTTTGTGGCTGCATTTCATCTTTACTTACACAAGATAGCAAGCGGCGTGTGATATACTAATACTAAGAGTTAAGTCCAAAACATTCAATGGTTAACATAATGGTCAAACACTGAAATTACCAGTCAAGCATATTTTGCTTCCAGTTTGGGTATTACACGTGTAATGCCCCATGTCGTCATCTCTAGGGACACAGTGCTCAGCACAAGTTAAGCCATAGTAGTTATGCCCACAGTATAGGTGGGCCTCAATGTCCAGCCTATTTGAGCAAGAGAAGGCAGTTGTGTTAACATTCGTTGTTCTATCGTATTTGAGAACATGCATTAGGACTTAAACTATTTGAACAATCGTACAAATGACTCGTTGGTTGTGTAACAGTATTAGTCGTCTCTTTTAACTACTCCTGCAGCTCGCTGTTACCACCAGTTTGTGTTTTGACCGTGTCGTATAGTAATTAATTATTATTCATTGCGAGATCAGCTCCTCACAATTGCCGTGTGTAACACCGATAACCAATCAACAACTGTAACATTCTTTTTATATCTGAACTGAAGATAAACACTGTGTTCAGAACTATTCTTTTATTAAGAAAAATTCACCAATGTTTTCAAACTCTGAGAACAATGACATATAGGAAAAACAAACATCCGAATTGACTTCGCTGCGTTAAGCTGCTAAACTCTCAGGGGCATTCCCAACTCACTTCTCGCCTTTCATCTGATTTCCTATGGTTTAACTCTAAATGCGAACTTCCAACTGAATAGAAAAACTTTATATTCTCGTATTGTCTCAAATACTCGGTATAAGTTTAAGTCCAAGAATTGAATTTCAAAGTTGTTTGAGCCTATGTTTAAATTCTCTCTATGTGTGCAAGTCTACTCTCCAAGTTTAAGTCTTTCAATCTCTCCAACTCTGTAATTCTTTCTCTCCCTCTCCAAAATCTACGTTTCCAAATGTCCCCAGCCTATCCCTGTCTCTCTCAGGGTAAGCGTAAGTGTAATGTTGCAACTTGCTGCTTTTAAATACCTTTCCATCTGTGAGTAGTTTGTAATGCTGTTCTTGTTACTCTCGAAGTTTACTGTAGCACGCTTTTCTTGATAAACATGCTAAATTCTAAGTGCTCGTCTTGAACCAGACGCTAACCTGAATGACTTTCAATTCTCACCTACCATGCATCAACTCTGACCGTAAACATTTCTCAGCCAGACACAACACGAAAAACCAAACTTTAACACCCAACTCCACGCAATAAAACTCGATTGGTTACTCTTTTTTCTACTAGTTGCACTACAACCTCGCTGACCTTCTGGCACTAAGCGCCCTTAAACGCTCCCCTACCACGTTGTCCTATCCCTAAACCTAACTCGCTGGTTGGGGTACGCTGACCTCAGTGAAACATTGCGCCGTACTCAGCCTAATCCCATCGGGAAAACGAGGTGCCTCGTCAACCAACACAGAACTGGCACTATTAGCTACTGATCGCTTATGCATATGCTGGGGGGGGGGGGGGGGGGTCTGAGCACCTATGGACTTGTCCGGAGTGCAACTGAAGATACCCCAACTGATAACTGATAACTGATAACTCAGCCTAATCCGTTACTGTTGTTCGTTGTTGGATGGTAGTGAATCCTTTGTAAGACTGGGAGTTTTAACTCATGCAGTCTGATACACTCTTGTTCAGATGCCCTAAACACCGACAAGCGTCTATCAGAGTGAAGTTGATGCAGAGACGCATCTCTCAACCTGACACCAAAGTACATTGTCCACCAGGGCTATGTGGCAGAACTATCCTACCCCACCCCAGATAACAAGAGGGTGTGCAAGACAGGTACTGCAACTTCATATCTGCAGAGAGATATCAGGATGTAACTAGGCCATGATTTAGCACAGCACATACGATCTGGCTCTGACTAGACCTACGCTGGTGATCTTTCCTCTACAGGTGTTAGGTCACTTATCACCTGGCTCCAACTTAATGCTCAGAGACAGCTAACTGATGAAATGCTAAAGAAATGGTAATTCATGTAAACAAGAACTTGTTTGTAATTCAAAATAATTTAATTCATTACGGTTTCAAATACCAATGCAATTCCATGAACTGCAAGGTGCTTAATCTGAGCATTCCATCTATAATACTGCCTGCTCATGTAATTCTTTTGACCCCAAGCAACGTATCGTGTGTGAAAGGCTCTGTCGCGGTGAATTCCAGCATTTACATAATGTGTTCTGATGCTTGTTTACATTCTGCCAGAGACTACTAAACAACTCTGACGTGTCCATTCATAACTTTCACGGTGTACTTGTATTTATCTTCCTTGAAACTAATGATGTTATGATTGTTCTTAGTGGCTATCCCCCCTCTAGTTGCCATAAGCACTTAAAAGATTTATTGTATGACCGCTTACACTTATCGGCGTGGCACTCGATGATGATAACACACATTTTAACACTGTTTTCTGCTTTACTGTAAATTGTTTTATTTCGAATAAAAATACGATTTTATTGTACCTTTTTTTTTTAAATGTTGCATATCCCTTACAGGACGATGCAGTCAACACCAGCATTTTCAGCTGCTGTTGATGTACTAGGCAAGTTTTACATACCCCCGTAAGTTACCAGCGCGGCGCGAACCGCTGTCGATTCTCGCAGCTGCTGTTTTCGCCACGTGGATATACGGGATTACGAACAATACCGTTAACTCCTTGGCCAGAGAGACCAGCCACATACCCGTTTAGCCCCCTGATCAGGGTTACGTGAAGCCATGTGTGCAGGTGGTGGATGAAGTTGAAGATCAGCCAACAGATAGTTGTAGGTTATGGTCTCCATCATGACGGTAGGCAGAATACCTCTTTGTTTGCGAGACAATGGCTGCCGTTATCAACCAGTATAGTCACTGCTAAGAAGGAAAGCAATGGCAAACTACCTTCTTTACAGATGCCAAGAAAATCATGTTTTGCAACCTCATAGAAAATCAGAGAAACAGCGTAAATGAGTGCTCCATAGGAGCAGCCTCGCCCGATAGGGGTAGTCATGTGTACCAGTTGACTCCAAAACGTCAGCAGGCGACTGAGTGCACAAGAGTATCAACATTGAAAGTGCGAACTTGGAATGTAAGAACTATGGGTGGGGATGGAAAATTTGATAACATTCAGAATGAAATGAGAAGACTAATTATTAACATATTATGCACGTGTGAGAACATATGGAAAGGAATGGGCATTATAACATCCGAGGAATATAGCATAATCCATTCTAATGGAGAGAAAAAGCAGCGAGGGGTAGCAATCATGATGGATATAGAAAGATCAAAATCGATCAAAGGATATTGGACTGTATCAGACAGTGTTAGTGTTGAAGTTGAGAGGAAGACCTTTTGCTGTCAGCGTCATACAAGTTAATGCACCAACAACAGACAGCAGTTATGGCAACATCATAATATAAAAATATCAGATTTTACATGTGTGGTCAGAATATGTGAAAGGCCTTGATGATGATGCACGAGAAGAACAGTATGATATTCGGAATAATAATGAAGGACCACCAATTTTGAAGATGGGGGTTCAGAATGCTCTTAACCATATGAAAACTGGCAAAACCCCCGAGTAAAGATAACATCACAACAGACACGACCAATGCCTTAGAACAGTGTTTCCCAACCTTTTTTGTGCTATGTTCCACCTAAGCCTTTCTAAAATTCTTATGCCCCCCCCCCCCCCCAACATATGCATCATTTTTAATATTAAAAAATTGAAATGTTCACTAAAGAAACTTGAATTTTTATTTAGAAGGGCTCACGGTTCCCAGAGGGGCCAGAGCCGCCGCCTCCCCCCCCCCCCCTTTCCCCAGGTACCGCGTCCCTGTGTGTCGGGTGAATTTTTTTTTTTTTGGTTCGGCGGTTATCCCAGACAAGCTGGTTCCCCCGCCTCCCCCTTTTTTTTTTGTGTGGACCCTTAGTCTCACTGTGAGCTATTGCCCACATCTAAGGTGAAGATATGTGATGGGTTTTTATATGATCCTCCCGGCCCCCCGACCAGACCAGTCGCACTACTGTGGGGAGAGCAGCAAATGTACCCGATCCTAGCCAAAGGACCGATAGGTTTTAGGAAGACATCACTAGGAAATTATTGAGCAAACACAGTAAGTAAATTTTCAAAACATATAATGGAGAAATGAAATTCAAATACAAAATAATTTTAATGAAAGATTTTTCTATATTATTTTAATTATTAGTAATTTTTTAAATTTAGTGAGATCCTTGCGCTTGATGCTTGCTGCAAAGAGATTTTATGTCAGGTCCCAATTCAGTTAACTTCAGTATCAAGTCTCCCCGTTTTGTTATATCCAGCCGATTTCTTCCATTTTTGAATTGCCCCCCTTAACAATCGAATTGATCCCCTATGGGGGGTGGGCCCCACGTTGGAATACACTGCCTTAGAAGAATATGAAATAGACCAGGTCATCAGACTGCTGAGCGCAATATATGATACTGGAGATATACCTCCTGATTGGCATGTATGTCAGAGTAAAATTATGACAAACGATCTTACTGTACTCTGTTCTTCAGTGTAAGTTTAAATCTGTTGCGACCTTTGGTAGGCTCTAAAGACAGGACAGTTTGCAGGAAATCAACATCATCTTCCTGGTGGCCATCAACATCAACAATACCAATCTTTAATAGAACACGTCCCTGAAATTATTATTATCTAGGTTAAAACAAGACATTGTGGTAGCACATGGTGGCTATAATATTAATCATACATAAACTAAGACGATATACACATGCATATAAATACATGCATGCAAGCTGCAATTTTAACTGCCAGCCATCCATCATGTGCCATGCTAATAAGCGTGGACGGTTATGTTTCGCCATCTCACTCGATCACCAGAGTCGTGGATCAGCTCCATGTTGACTGCAAGAGCATCAGATAAAACAGGGAGACGCCAGACACATGCACTTTGAAGGGGACCAAAGAAGAATAGTCAACCAGCGAAGAAATGATGTAATCAACCGCTCACGATGATGTAAATACTTAGAACTAAAGGACAGGATGGTACGATGTGCAGTGAAGATCATTTGCTAATTAACTAACTTACTGACAATAAAATTATTTCTCTATACTGTTTGCATTTTTGCAATTCTTTGGCAGCTTCACCAGATATCTTTTTCTGCAGCTTTCTGGCAATTCCTCGGTGTCCCAGACACAACTATATTATTTGTCAAGTAGTTCAGTGGCACATGATTGATTGATTGATTGAGTTCAGTTTAGATGTTAATACTGGCTTTAATAGCTTCGGCTGGGATATCACCTGAACCAGCAGTTTTTTATCCTTCGCTTGCTTGCTTGCTAAACAAAAATTCCAAATTCGTTCAACCTGCTTCTTTCAGCTATGGTTATTGTTTGAAGTTAGTTGCTTTTGTGGGTTTATTCACCCTGATTCTTGTCTTGTGCGTTCTTACGAGTGCCATTTATAATGGTGATATATTCTCTTTATAACCATTTCTTTTTCTCCTTATGGGAGTTATTCTTCTAAAGTATAATAAATGTTAATATTTGAAGTTTATTGTATTGTATCTGTTTATACCCAATTAGATCAGTAGTAGAATGAGATAGAGCGAAAGTTGTTTAAATATGTGTATCTCTATCGTCTTGTTGAACGAAAGAGGCATGGTGAATTCATTTTATTTGCAGGATTCGCGTAGCGGGGATAACTAAGTCTGCTGTGTAGTCTTGTTTGCAGCTGTCAACTTTACCCTCCCTTCATGTACCATTATAAGGAATTTATATTTCTACTGGGACCGGTATTTCGTACCGACTAGAACCAAAAGAGCCGAATTTATCTCTCTTCCATCAGTGGGTCGACTTTCTTAAAGTTAGTCTTTTTTTGTCATCTACTTTATGTGTGAGGGTTCTCTCTACTGTAGACGACGACACTACAACATTGCAGACAACCATAATAACAGTGTAGCTTACATGACCAAGCCTCAGTTGAAGATCCACTGCACTCCTGACTGCACACAGCTAGGATGATAATGCATTGCAACATTCAGCCCACAGCTGACCCTTGGAAGGTGAAGGTGCTGGGAAGGAGCCCACCACCGCGTCACATAATATAGTTTCTGTGAGTTCCCTTCAGTTTCTTCCAGCAATAGTAATCCACCGGCAGCCTGATAGAACAGTCCAAGCTTCTGGGAGAATTTAAGCAATGGATCTTATCATACGCCTTGAGACGTATTTAATACATGGTGCTAGTCCATATTTTGTGGAAAATCAACACTCGTTGGATAATGTGCTTAACATCACGCCTGCTGTCTTTGCTTCCCTGGACATTATCTGGCAGCCATTTAGGCTAGATAGACCAGCAAGCCTTGGTTCAATTTGAATAGTGGTACTGTTGATACTAACGCATGTCTACATGGCCGGACGGCAGGCGTGCTATGATCGTTGGGCTACCGATCTTCACATTTCTCCCTACCGAAGAAGAACTGGAGAACTATGACAGCCTGGTTTGCCGTGTTAGCCTGTGGAAATCTGTTTCACATCCATTGTGTAGTAGTCCTAGATATGTAAAATCAGGTTATTTCAGACCCTGCAGAAACATCCTTATTGGGATTGCGGTTAACATCTCAGTATTCACATAAGTTACAAGACTTAGAAAATTTTACAAGCGTTACACGATGTAAACACGGAAACAGTGGTAAAAATAAAAATAAAAAAATAAGTTAATTTACAATCACATCTACGAAGTTACCGGCCAGCTATTTATCATCCACACCACAGGGTTAGCAATAACGCCTATCTTGTCATCAAATGTGATGTTGTTTGCATCACGGATCTCTCCGGATACTGTCTTCCCATAAGAGCATTGGTTGATATTGTTTGAAGGTCTGGTGGAAAAGAATACGGTTTGTCTTCAATGGTAATATAATGAAACATTACACAGATGTGTTTATTCTGTAACCGTAACACTGACACATACATAAACACAGGCAGACTAGTATCTGAAGTACACCACGTGAAGAAAGGAAAGACATCCACTACAGACAACTTTACTTTGGAGCAAACTAAGGTCCTACGATGTTTTTGAATCGACAATATGAAAACATTTCTAAGTGACATCTGTATTAGTGAGTACATTCCTAGTGACCTATCACAATCCATCTTTATAGCTCTGCCAAAACGAAATAATAATAGTAATAATAATAATAATAATAATAATAATAATAATAATAATAATAATAATAATAATAATAATAATAATAATAATTAGTTAGTCTTTCCTCTTGAGCCTAAGGCGGCGCATAGGGCAGAAGTCCTGTCTCTCCATGCCTGGCGGTTCGCTGCTACCTGTTGTAGATCTTGGATATTTACTTGGCCATTGAATGAGCCTTCTCTAATGATGGTTCTACGCAGGGTCTCTCTTGGTCTTCCCCGTTTTCTTTTCCCTACCGGTGACCATATGAGGGCTTGGTAGGGGAGTCTTGTCTTGTCCATTCTGAGTACATGGCCGATGTAGTTCCAACGGCGTCTTCTTATGAAATTGGATACTGTATCTTGTTTAGTCTCTTGTCTTATTTGCGAATTGGTTCTGAAGTCTGTCCAGTGGATGTTTAGAAGTCTTCTAAGACATTTGTTCTCAAAATTGTCTAATTTTTTATCTAAAGCTACCGTTGATTTCCAACTTTCACATCCATACGTTAACACTGGAATACACAAGAGTTGAAGATTTTAAGTTTTGTGTGTTTGCTGAGTGTCTTTGACTTCCAGATGTTTGACAGTTTATTGAAGGCACTAGATGCCAGTGCGATTCTAGATGATATTTCTGGTGTTGAGTCCCCTGTAGATGTCATTTTGCTTCCTAGGTATGTGAAGCTGTTGACTTTTTCAAGAACGTAGCTGTTCAATTTGGTGTCATCTGAACTGTTGGTAAGATCAATAGTCTTTGTTTTTGTGGTGTTAATTTGGAGACCAATTTGCCCTGAAACATTTTGGAGGTGGTTTATTTTCTCTTGGGCATCCGGGTGTGTTGAACTCAAAAGCACTATGTCGTCGGCAAAGTCCAGGTCTTCTAGAATTTTGTCAACCCAATGGATACCCATATTTGTGTTGTTTGTGCATTTGCGCATGACCCAATCGATAGCTATTCCAAAAAGCATCGGTGATAAGACACAACCCTGTTTCACTCCTGTTTCGACTGAGAACCAGTCAGAGTTGCCTGTTTCTGTTCTTACGCAGCAACGTGTCTCTTTGTAGAAAGATTTTATGACGTTGGTATATTTGGTAGGAAAACCATAGATGTTAAGTAGATTCCAAAGTGAAGGACGGTGGATGCTGTCGAAGGCTTTTTGAAAGTCGACAAAGTTGGTGATTAATTTCGACTGGAATTCTACGGAGTCTTCAATGATTATTCTGAGGGTGAAAATGTGGTCTATGCATGACCGTTTTGGTATGAAGCCTGCTTGTTCTTCTCTGAGCCTTTCATCTATCGCCTTTTTCAATCTCTCAAGTAACATGCTACAAAAAAGTTTTCCTGGTACTGATAATAGAGAATAAAATAATAATAATAATAATAATAATAATAATAATAATAATAATAATAATAATAATAATAATAATAATAATAATAATAATATTAATAATAATAATAATAATAATAATAACAAGGCGCTTTACAATGCGGAAATCATTGCATAATAATAAGTCTTCTGAGTCACATGGCAAAGCTGTTACTGAGAATAATTATGAGAATAACAGGAAATAAGATTGACCCAGAATTATTGTTGAACAATGTAAATGTGTAGAGGGAAAGGGCACAAACAATGCCATATACATTATCAGGACAAAATTAAAACGCGCTATAGAAGTAAAACAAATCTGTACTTATGCTTCATAGACTGCAGAAGAGCGTGTTACACTGTGAATGAAACACGCGGGAATAGTGAAACTATTAGAACAACTTAACACTGATGGCAAAGATCGGCGAATAAAGAACATATATTGGCAGTAAACAGTTGCCACAAGAATCAACAACCTGTCAGGAACATTTCTGTGCCTAAAAAGTGGGTTAGATATGGAAGTGTAATGTCTCTTGATGTGTTTTCATTTTACAGTGAAATATAATGAGTTCTATGAAAAAGAGGCCAGGGATCCTGGTTGGTGGACATCATATATTATATATGATATATTTATATGATATATAAATAAATAATAATTACATTATGTTGACAGCACTGTCTTCTTTGATAGCTACAAATCAGAAGAAACTGCAGGAAATGATAGATACATTGATTGCATAAAGTTAAATAAAATTAGTACTAGCTTGAAAAACAGAAGACAGAAGTAATGGTGATATCAAAGAAATAGATCGTGCCTAAATGTACAATTAAAGTAAAAGACAATTCCGGGCAAGTGCACAAATTCAAATATCTACGCGCGTGGTAATCCATCAGATGATGCAACACAGAGATAAGTAACAGAATACATACAAAAGTCACTCACTGCATGTTATAAATGAAGAAAATATCATATTGCTATTGGAAGTTAAAAAATAAAACAGAAAGAAAATTCTTGTATAATTCATAGAACCTAAGGCTTCAAATCCCAGACAATTAGTAAATGAGACAAAAAAATCCATATAAGCAATGGTGATGTTGTTTTAATGATACATGCTGACAATTCTTTGGAGAACCTAAACGCTTCGAGCGAATCTAAGACACAAAGATAACTTAATAAAACATCAGAAAGAGGCAGTCATCATTTTTTGCCGCAATTATGAGAAGACAAAAATTAGAACAAATTGTGAAAACTGGGAAAATGTGTGGAAAGAAAGACAGGAAAAAGCAGCGAGAGACAATTCTTGATTCTTGTGTCAGGTTACGGAAGGGTGTCGGCACATGAATTAAGCATGCTATTGGAGATCGCAAGATATGGTGAAGTAATATCACCTTCATAGTCGGCAAGGGCCGGCTTCCTGGCCTAGAGGTTAGCGACTTTTCTCCGTAATCTCGTATGCTCTCGTAGGTAACGTGACGACGGTGAGAATCAGCAGTGGTTCGAATCGCATCGGTAACTTACGGGGTATGTGAGCCGGCCGCTCAGAAAGAATGGCAAACTACTGAGCGTAATCTTGCCAATAAATTAACAATCAACTGAAAGATGCTGATGTTGACAGCGATGTCCTGTAAAGGATATGCCAAAAAAAGAAAGTCGACAAGGAACTTGATGATGATGATGATGATGATGATGATGATGATGATGATGATGATGATGATGATGATGATGATGGTGTGTGAGTGTGTGTATGTGAGTGCGTGTGTGAGTGTGAGTGTGTGTGTGTATGTGTGTGTGTGTGTGTGTGTGATTGTGTGTGTGAGTGTGTGTGTGAGTGTGTGTGTGTGAGTGTGTGTATGTGTGTATGTGTGTGTGTGTGTGTGTTCTTGGAACTTTCTAGATGGATATTCTATGTATAAATTATCATCACAACATTCATGGTGGATAACTAGACATCACACCGGATGCTTGTATTTGTGAAGAAAACGTGCATTGTTTGTAAACTTAAAGAGACCATTAACTTATGTTGAAGAATTACGTTTTTTTTTTGTAACGACTGTGATTTCTATACATGACAATTTGGTTCAAATGTAACCCAAGGACGCCGTAGTGATTAAGTGGGTGTTTGTCCAAGGCCTACCAAACTACCTGCTAACCTGGTCAGCAAATATAGGAAAGGCATCTGACACGTATACGAATGTCGCAAATCTCTCAGCTCTGCTGTAATCAGGCACAATTCTATAACGTTCACAGAAAAACTAATTGGACTTACAAAGAAGAAGAACATCAGACATGTAAAAAACTGGACTCACTCATCTGAACCATCAAGGCATATTGTAAAGCTATGGTCGCATTTAGAGAAACAGAAGAACAGTTTGCCATCGCAGCAGTGACCATTACTTTCTTTACCACTTGGGTTCTTGAATGCCAAGAACCTCACAGACAAAAAGGCGTCACTTGTTGCCAGCTGGGAAAACAATAATTACAACATTAAACGTGTTTTGTGTTTACATCGCAACAACAAAATATAAAACACAGAGACATGATTAGTTACAATGATGTCCAAAGTAATTTTAAGCATGCATTAAAACAGCTCCCCCGATGGTGTTTCCACCTTGGCGTAGTGGGGGAACTTGAGTTTCTCATTGACCCTGAGTGCTATGCCGGCGGTAGCGTAGCTACCAGCAGGGCCTCCCAAGCCGGACAGGTCAAAGGATAGAGAACAGATAAAGAGAAACACCCTGGTCCTCCAGGTTGGGGGTTGAAGCGTGGGGTTAACATCCCCCCCCCCCTTGTAAAAACTATTTTGTTACGAAACAGATACATGAGCCTCGAATTCGGACTGACTTATTTGGACAACGACCTTGGAACGTTAAAGGACTTTTGAGATTTGGAACATGCAATGTACGGACACTATATCGAGCTGAAGCGGCCGAAGAGCTAACCCGGGAGCTGGTTGAATATCAAATGGATATAATAGCAATTCAAAAAATAAGGTGGCCAGGAGAGGGTACTGTAGAGCAAAATAGAATGGTTGTAATATATGGAGGAAACACCCAAAATAAACATGGATTAGGAACAGGATTTGTCATAACAAAAGAGTTATGAGGGAACGTTCTAAACTTTAAAGCTGTTAATGACAGTATTAGTAAATTACGAATAAAAGATAATGGAAAAATATAACGATGATTAATGTACATGCACCTACTGAAGAGAAAGAAGATGATATTAAATAAGACTTTTATAATTATCTGGAAGATGTCATATAAGAAACCCCCAAACAGATTGTGCTGGGAGACTTCAATGCAAAAATAGGTAGAGAGCAAACTCATAAAAAAGTTGCCGGTATGGAAAGCCTACATACAACTTCAAATGATAATGGATGGAGAGTCATCAACCTAGCAAGCAAAAGGACTGCAGATCAGCAGTACCTGATTGCAAAGAAAGGATATACATAAACAAGCTTGGAAATCATGTGACAAGAGAACCTATAATCAAATAGATCACATTTTAATTAACAACAAAAATGCATCAAACATACAACAAGTTAGAAGCTATAGAGGAGCTGAGTGCCACAGCGACTACTTACTCGTTGGAGCACATTTTAAAATAAAACGTAAGAGAGCATTTCTATGCTAAAGTACAAAGGTTACACCCAACATATAACAGAGAAAAACTACAAGAAATTACAGTCAAAGAGAAATTTGCAGATGAAATAAAATGTAAACTTGAAATTCTACAAAACCCATCGGAGGAAAGCGTTGGCCAAACTTGGTTGAACATCAATAATACAATTGAAACTACCGCAGAAGAATGTCTCGGTGTGTTAACCACGCATGGAAAGAACAGATGGTTCAATCAAAAATGTGAAGAAGCAGTCATTAGGAAAAAGAATGCCAGACATCTATGGCTAAATGACATCAGCAACATCCAAAAGGAAGAGCAATAAATAAATGAATGTAAAGAGGCTACAAAGATAGTCAGACAGCAGAAGCGAGAATATATGAGCAATATCATCAAAGATATGGAAACTAATCACCAGAACAACGAATCTAGAAAGTTCTTTTAAAGAACTGAAGTCAATGAAACTAGGGCACCAACACAACACATATGGTTTAAAAGACAAAAATGGGAATATGATAAATACCAATGAGGAAATGTGTAACACATAGAAAGAATACTTTGTTGAATTACTAAATTGTGAAGCTCCAAGTAACACTTTCCCACAGGAATAGGTTTTAACGTGTGAACCTCAAATTGAAGAACCTGTTTTTGAAGAAATCCTATATGTAATAACACGACTTAAAAACAATAAGGCAAGTGGGGCCGATGGAATTGCTGCTCAATTTGTAAAAGCAGGTGGCCATGCATTACATCTAAAGCTATACGAACTAATAATAAAAATCTGGAGCACAGAAGAATTACCCCACGACTGGAAAGAGTCATTATTGATACCTATCTTTAAGAAAGGAGACAAGTTCCAATGTGAAAATTATAGAGGGATATCACTCCTGTCTACTAGCTATAAGATAACTATCCGCGGTATTACTAAATAGACCAAAAGCATATTCAGAAGACATATTAGGTGACTACCAGGCGGGTTTTAGACAAAACAGATCAACAATAGATCAGATATTTATCTTACGACAAATAGCCGAGAAAAATTGGGAATATAAAAGAGATCTCCATAACATTTTTGTGGATTTTAAAAAGGCTTATGACAGTGTCCATTGGAATAGCCTATAATATGCTATGCAGTAATTTGGAATACCAAGTAAGTTAATCAACATGACCAGACTATGCATGGAAGATACTTATAATATAGTAACATATAAAGGCAGGAAATCAGACCCTTTCCAAATAACATCTGGCTTGAAACAGGGTGATGCACTATCGCCGCTACTCTTCAATCTGGCTCTAGAGAAAGTTGTAAGGAAGGTAAAGGAGGAATGTGATATTGGAGGAACATCCAAGCTGCTTGGTTATGCAGATGATATAGATATTATAGGGTAAAGTGAACAAAAGACATTGGAAAATTGACTCACTTAAAGGAAAAAGCCCAAAAGATGAGGCTGGTTATCAACCAAGATAAAACAGAATATATGGTAATTTCAAGAGAAGGAATGGCTAAAAACTCTGGCCACATACAAATAGATAATATGACCATTAAAAGAACGGAAACATACAACTACCTGGGTACAATCTTCAACTGCTCCAACATCATAAGGGAAGAAATACAAGCTAGAATCAACTCTGGAAATAAGATATACTATGCACTACAACATCTGCTAAAATCAAATGCGCTATCTCGTAACACCAAAATCACAACATACCAAACACTGATCAGACCAGTTGTGCTGTATGGCTCTAAAACATGGAGTACTACTAAAAGAGACGAAGCCTTGTTACAAACCTTTGAGAACAAGTCTTAAGACGCATCTTTGGACCCATTAGGGATACACAAGTGGAGAGTGGAAAAGAAGAAGCAACAAAGACATTTATAATCTATTTAAGTCCCCGCTAATCATCATAAAGGCTAATAGACTGCAATGGCTGGGGCATATAGAAAGAATGGAAGATAATAGGAAAACAAAACTCGCTTACACTCAGGAAATAAATGACCGTAGACCCCGAGGTAGACCAAGAAGACGGTGGAGAGATAATATACATACAGACCTACAAGCACTTGGAATCAACGACTGGCAAGAGAAGGTCAACCAGAGAGACGAATGGAGACGGCTTGTATCTGCAGCAAAGAACCTCAATGGCTAGGAATGCTGACGAAAAAGAAGAAGAAGAAGAAGAAGAAGAAGAAGAAGAAGAAGAAGAAGAAGAAGAAGAAGAAGAAGAAGAAGAAGAAGAAGAAGAAGAAGAAGAAGAAGAAGAAGAAGAAGAAGAAGAAGAAGAAGAAGAAGAAGAAGAAGAAAACAGACATAGAGTCGCGGATTTGTAACAACAGAAGGTTGCGCAGCCAGCTATAACATATTGTATTGGCCTTCTGTTACTTTGTGTAATCTGTGGACCTTGTAGTTATTTGTAATTTAGCTGTCAAGTGAGAGCCACTTCAAGCGATTCACTGTTAAGTAAGAGCTAACACCTGAAAGTTATAATATATACAATCATCTTAAGGAAACAAATCTCCCAGACTAGTTACAATGTTCAATTGTTATAAAAGTACCGGCGAGGTTGAAAAATGTCTTACTGGTCACATAAATGGTCAATGGGGAAATTCCAACTGCACCTCCCCGAGACAGAGGCTGGGAAAAACACAGCAGGGGTATAGTAAACGCAGATCTGAGAGACCAAGTATTCACTAGGATAAGGGGACACCTCTAAGGTGCCATTTCCAGTTAGCGTGAGGACCACCAAACAGGGTACTCATTTATCCTGATAACCTAAAGGCTTACCAAAGACCATGTGGATGTGGAAGACAACAGTAAATTATCATATTATTCGGCCAAGGCAGCTGGAGAATAAACACAAAGATCTTATCATGGGACCATACTCTCTGCCACCCCCCCCCCCCCCCCCCCCCCCATTACCCCCATCCCCAAAACGTGAGGCAGATAACTTTCGTGACATGGGGTAAAGATCAATGTCAGAGCAAGTGTGAATGATAGAGACGATAGCCCTAAGCCAGAAGTGAAAGTTAGCTACCGGACTGAAGAAGAAGATAAGAATGGAAACAGAGAATGTATGAAGACTATACCAGGGACAATATACCTCGTCAGTAAAGAACTAGCAAGAAATTACAATACATAAACTGGGAATCAGAACATAGATGGGCAGTGCAAGGTCACTTCCAGATCCAAACACAATATATATTTATATATTCAAGTGAAAAACGGGTGGACAAAACCTGGGCTTGATTAATCTTGCCTAAGAAAGTTTCTTCAGCATTTTTTCATACACTTCAGTCAGTGATCGACTTCTGACTGTCAAACCTAGAATAAAGAAAACAGCATAACAATTATACATGTTTATACACAACTGCACCAGAAGAGGACGAACTTCAGCAATTTTTAGTAATTTACAAAAGACATTAGAAAAGGTGAAAAAAAAGAGAGAGAGAGCGATTTTAATTGTGGGTAGTTGCGTACTGGGTCTAAAATATTAGTTACCGTGAGACAATGCTGCTAAAAGGCTATAACAATTTTAAACATATTGTCTAATATTTAAAGAGTGCACTTCATCAAGGACTAGAGGACTAACTTGCCATAGCACAAGCGGATACCTTGGCCAGTCCGCTACTGATCACGGGGGATTTCAAGAATACATTACATGGCAATACACCTCGACCTCATCTGATGGTAAATAGAAGAACCAAATCGACTACCTCGTAACATAATAAAGATGGAGGACATGCATGACATCCACAAAGACACTGCCGGACGCTGATTGCGACACATAAAATGAACTATTTGTTGTATACTTCAAGATAAATCTTTTAAAAAAGTGATGACAGGAGCACGACCAATACAATTTGATCGTAGTGACACACCAATGACATATAACATTGTTATTGAAAGCAGATTCGAGGTATTGATGGCAGTAAAGAGAGACATGACACCTGGTGAGCTAGTCACAAAACCGAACGACATTCCCATCTCATCAGTATAAAATTTTATTCCTAAAAACGAATACAAAAGGCAAAAATATGTCACAGAAGGTTAAAAGAAAATGGAAAAAAAATTAAATCGGATGGGGACAGAAATAAATATTCTTATATACAAGAACTACACGAGATAAATCAGAAGTGCGATCAGAGAAGACACGAAACAGCTTGTAATAAATACGTATAATGGAACATCTCCAGTTGCAGTGACGCGATAAAGACATGATCAAGGAAATCAAAATATAATCGGTGATATAAAATCTGGAGAAACAAAATAATCACCAGGATGTTACGATATGCCAACGGAACTAAACCAGACAGAAAGAGAAGCAAGCGTTCGTTTCCATTGTGCATTAAGCTTGAACCCAGCCCGTACTACACGTACTGACTGCCTGCAGGGCTGCCCTTTGGTAAGACCAATTCAGATGGTGCCGAAATGAGGTTCTTACCTAGATGGCAGCCATAGTCGATGTAGTAAGACTCCAGGCACATAAGGGGATTGTTGTCAAAGCCATTTAGATACGTTTCCTAAAAGCTGGACAAAAGCCGAACAGCAAAGTTGACTGCCCTGACAGCCTGCCATCCATCCCCGGAAACGCTGAAGACTGAGAGCTGACACTAGACCTGCAACGGCTGTGGTAAATACACAGCGGGAATCCTGAATTTTCATGCTGAAGACAGGGAGCTGACAGCAGACCTGCAAGGCTGTGGTAAATACACAGCGGGAATCCTGAAGTTTCAGTTATTACCAGACGTTGTAATGTGCTCTCCTCCGACTCAATAGTTGGTTCTAATAGAGCTAACTGTTCCGTTGGAATCAATAGTCGAGGAGCAGAACACCTAGAAGACGGAGAAATACAGTGACATGGTAGCAAGCCTGAGACAAGGAGGATATACCGTCAGACTATTCGCCGTTGAGATAAGCGTAACAAGCATACCGCGTGCTGAAACAGCTAGATGTGAAAGGACAAGCTAAGAATACGAGAACTTAACAGACAGGGCGAGAGAGTGGAGAAGGCCTCGTGCTGGCTATGGAGCAAGCGCAATGCTGGGTGGGACAAGGATACGCAGTAAATGGTTCAAATTTGCCTGCAATGTGTCACCGTCTCTCAAGACGAACAAACAACCACAGTAACACCGAAACCTCTACCATAAGAATGCAACCTCACAACGAGACCGAAACAAGAGGCTAAGGTCCAGTGCTGACCCGGGAGCCACCTCACCAGGGAAGTAACAGGGCACCCATGATGGGGCGCTACAGAAGGGTGGAAACACCAAAATGTCTCTCTATCACCCACTCCGGAAATATCATCCAAAGTCGAACCTTTGTAGCCAAGCGATGGCAACGACCGCTTGTGGTGGAATAGCGAGTCTTGCACTGACCATACCCCGCAGCGATAGCGTGGGTCAAGTGGGAAGCCCAAGCCTTAATAGGCGTGGCTTAGAGGAAGAGATCGTTTCCGATGGGAGCGTGCAGGCAGGTGGATCTGCAAGCCGTGAACGGGTTGCGAAGAAGGCAACACGGCAACAATGTCGTCTACTGACTAGGTAATAGCATTGCCACCAAGGCACAGGTGAAGATTGAGTCCAACTACCGGGGGAAGAAGATGGCTTTCCCACGGTCAATCACGGTGTAGTGTCAACGCTGGTAGATGCATCGGGTGCTCAATGCCCCCCCCCCCACCCCCACTCTGAGGGTATGATGACTTCTAGGCAGACACACTTAGGAATGTCGATGAAGGGAAACGTCTCGATGAATACGCACAACAGGAGAAAATGGTCCGGGAATCATGAATCAGACGGGCTCGCACCCAGAGATTAAAGAAGGTAAACGTGCCGAAATATTAGGTGAGGGGCTGAGGGGGGGGGGGCGCTTCTGATGATTAGAAGCCTCCTGTCGTGCTTGGTCCCCGGTGGAGTTTTTGTCACATTGAACATTCGGAACATCATTGAAAACAATAATTTACATCCATCTCCCATATAAAAAAGAAAAAAATTTTGCAACAACTAATAAATTATGCTAGCAAAATTCTCTTGCAAATCAGCATTGAGAACATTGAAAAGAAGTTAGAATGTTAAATACAAGTAATGCCATGTTTTAGAGACGACGGAGAAACCAGGGACCATTTAAAAAGCATGTTTGAGAAATGCGGAGTGCAGTCTAGTTCTTCCTACTTATTTTATAGACTACAGAAAGTCAGTATACTGTATTCAACACCAGCAATTGTGGAACATCATGTCGTTTCCAGTACATTTGGTCCGCTAAGTGTAACATTAAATCATGATAAAACAGGAGCTGTCAGAGTAGCTGGTGAAACATCAAACAGTTGTGAATGGCATAAAGAAGTAAGAAGGGCAATCTCAGTCTGTTTTAAAACGTCGAAATGAAACTGGCGATAGCAATGTAGAGGTTATATAGAGCCTGTGACGTAACACCATCAAACATATTACAGTAACACACACACACACACACACACACACACACACATACATGCACACATTTTGTGAACATGTCTCTTTTCTAAGGCAAACTACGGATGCAATCATTTCACAATGGCTACAAATAAATTCGGGGCATCTTAACTTTAATTTTACAGAAGCATTCTTAGAATGCCGGCTTCCTGGCCTAGAGGTTAGCAATCCCTTTCTCCGTAATCTCGTATACTCTCGTAGGTAACGTGACGACGGTGGGAATCAGCAGTGGTTCGAATCGCGTCGGTAACTTACGGGGTATGTGAGCCGGCCGCTCAGAAAGCAATGGCAAACTACTGAGCGTAATCTTGCCAAAGAAATCAACAATCAGCTGAAAGATGCTGATGTTGACAGCGATGTCCTGTAAAGGATATGCAAACATTTTATTATTCTTAGAATACCATTGATCAATTTAAAAAAAATTTAAAAAACACTGAAATTCTCCAAGATCTGAATATCTAAGATAACCGGCTCACTACAAGCATAATGTCCAAGAAACTGGGATACTTTGGCAATATTAAACGCCCAGTGATTTATATAGAACACTAGCTGACCCGGCCCGGCTTCGCCCAGGCCCTGGAGGGGATCTATCTATCTATCAGTCAGTCTGTCTGCTTGTTTGTCTGTCTGGCTGGCTGACCCGGCCCGGCTTCACCCAGTCCCTGGTGGGGAGCATCTCATTTAATTCATATACGTAGTCATATAAGCTCTCCCGTTCCCGACTATCTGTTTGTCTCTCTGTCCCGGCCCGGCTTCACCCAGTCCCTGGTGGGGAGCATCTAATTTAATTCATATACGTAGTCATATAAGCTCTCCCGTTCCCGACTGTCTGTATGTCTGTCTGTCTGTCTGTCCCGGCCCGGCTTCACCCAGTCCCTGGTGGGGAGCATCTAATTTAATTCATATAAGTAGTCATATAAGCTCTCCCGTTCCCGACTGTCTGTCTGTCTATCTGTCTGACCGGCGTGGTTTCGCCCAGCTTTTGGCGCACAGTAACTTAAAAGAATGTCCTTCCACACACCATTCAATGAAAACTGTAGAAAAAGATGGGTTAAAATGTTATGCATAATGCATTATTTTTATGCCAACTGTAAAAATACCTTAAAGATTATATCATTATTTAATATAACTCATATGCCTAAAAATAACTATAGACAAAGAGTGTAACAATAGTGCAGGAAAGTCCAACAATATGACTATAAAGTATTTAGAAATGTTATTAAAAGTTATGCCCCTTGAAATAACTTTTCTAGAGTGAAGTGCTCCTGCTATATAGACATTATATAATGAAAATGGAAAAGTAAATGTTATTAAATAAGTAGAAGATTTTACATTCAGAAATTATTATAGTCGGTTGCACAGGAATGAAAGGAAGACGTGTAGAAAATGTCATCTCAATCGGATGTACCGTTATCGAACGCATCCAAATCCACAAACCCACAAACAAACAAACATACAGTCTCTTTTATAGATATAGATACATGGAAGGTATGGTTTCTGGAAGAAACGGCAAGGACTGACCAGCACGAAGGTGGATATAACAAATTAAAGACACGAAAAACAATATGGGTTTTATATAGGACTAGCTGACCCTGCCCGGCTTCGCCCAGACCCTGGTGGGGAGCATCTCATTTAATTCATATAAGTAGTCATATAAGTTATCGTTCCCGTTACCGACTGTCTGTCTGTCTGTCTGTCTGTCTGTCTGTCTGACCCGGCCCGGCATTGCCCAGCTCCTGGTGTGGAGCATCTCATTTAATTCATATAAGTAGTCATATAAGTTCCCGTTCCCGACTGTCTATCTGTCTGTCTATCTGTCTGTCTATCTGTCTGTCTATCTGTCTGCCTGACCCTACCCGGCTTCGCCCAGTCCCTGGTGGGGAGCATCTCATTTAATTCATATAAGTAGTCATATAAGTTCCCGTTACCGACTATCTGTCTGTCTGTCTGTCTGTCTGTCTGTCTGTCTGTCTGTCTGACCCGGCCCGGCATCACCCAGCTCCTGGTGTGAAGCATCTCATTTAATTTATATAAGTAGTCATATAAGTTCCTGTTCCCGACTGTCTATCTGTCTGTCTGTCTGTCTATCTGTCTGCCTGACCCTGTCCGGCTTCGCCCAGTCCCTGGTGGGGAGCATCTCATTTAATTCATATAAGTAGTCATATAAGTTCTCATTAAATTCATACAACAACAAAAGTAACTTAAAAGAATGTCCTTCCACACACCATCCATTATTTTTAATGAAAACTCTTTCTAATCACCTGCATGACTACAGTAACTTCTTAAGCAAAAAAAGATGAGTTACAATGTTATGCATTGTGCATTATTTTTATGAAAACTTTGAAAATGCCTTACAGATTGTATCATTATTTATTATAACTCATATGCCGGTACATAACTATGGACAAAGAATTTATAAATCTTTGAAAACAATGCCACAATATGACTATAAGTTATACAGAAAAGTTATGCCCCTTGAAATAACTTTTACAGAGTTAGGTCCCCTGAGATATATGAAATTATAATGAAAAATGAAAAATTAAATAATACTGAGTAAGCAGGCGATTTCACACTAAAAAAATTATCACAGTTGGCAGCTCTGGAATGAAAGGAAGACGTGTAGAAAATTTCATCTCAATCGGATGGGCCGTTCGCGAACAAATAAAGGACATACATACATACAGACAGACAGACAGACAGAGAGACAGACGGAGATCGCCTTTTATATATAAGATGGAGGATTGAGACGGTGGCATTGATGAATATCATCAGCAGAGTTGATCCTGAAGTGTGCGGTTTTCATTTGCTTCTTGTAGGACTTGCTAATAACAAATAAAGGAAATACGGGATATATAATGAGCATGAACATATCAACAAGTTATATCAATTGGATAACATACATAAAACGGATAAAGAAATAAACGGCAATGATGGCACCAAACTCAACTCTTATAAGGCTACCAAATAAAAGCAGACACAAGGCAGTTCCCATCATTGTAAGGTGCTTGGAGGACATCAGTTTCCCAAGAAGTCCTTTTTGTTGTTGACCAACGAGCGTTCTATCCCTGAAACATAACATGCCAGTTGTTAATGTTAATCTTGAGTTTGTAATTCCGCACTTTAAAGTGCCCATAACAGATTATATATACTGTTATATGTGTTTGAAACATGGACAATGAGAAGATAAGCTGAGAAACAATTAATGACAGTAGGATGGAGTTTTTGTGGAAAATGCAAAGCGTACCATAGACGAGAAAAAAATCAACGTGCAAGTCCTACAAGAAACAAATGAAAACCGTAAACTTATTCAAGTAATTAGGCGGAGAAAGAAAGTCAATATATTTTCAGTGACATTTGACAAGAATGATGGGATAAGAGCAATGAGATGGCAATGATATAAATATCTGCACGGCTTGGCCATATGAAACAACCGAGATAAGAATACAGACTTGATGCATAACTCTGGTGATCGTGTGAGATGGCGAACTATGAAAGCCAGTGGTTATCGCAGGGATGGATTAATCATTAGGCAAACAAGGCACGTGCCTAGGGCACCAAGCATTTGGGGGGCACCACAAGTCCTCAAGAAAAATGTGTATATTGTCCCGGTAGCGTAATTGCATGGCATAAGCAAATCGCAAATGTAATATTGAATCGCACATTATTTAACCTTGGTCCCACAACCCGGGGGTAACAGTAATTATTTTTTTTTTTTTTTTTTTTTTTTTAAACTATTTTTTGTTATTTTTCTTCAATGTTTTTTTGTGCTATTTTTTGACTTTTCTGGGATATGTTTGTGCTACGTAACGCACTAATGCGTAGCGACAAATTCACTTCCGTTTTGGTCTGCTAGTGAAAACAATTGTGAATAGTGCTAATTTGTCGACGTGTCATTGAATGACTGTACATTTGCTTAACGGCTTAGAACTACTTTGCATTTTCGAACATTTGTATAAACTACTTACTGATGTAGATATTACTAATTTAGCTTACACAGCAAAACTTGAATTGACGAAGGTAAGGTTAATGGTTACACTTTTTACTTTCGTTTTCGTTTTCATCTAAGGGTTTCTAATTCTAAAACATCTAATATATATATATATATATATATATATATATATATATATATATATATATATATATATATATATATACATATATATATATATATATATATATATATATATATATATATATATATATATATTACTGCGCTTTAAATGTGCTTTTATCGATTTTGATAAAGCAATTATTGATAGGGGCCTAAGTATATTATTCCTTAGCCTTATTTTGCATAATTTTCTAATATTTATGTAAATACATTTTCGTTTAAAAAAATGTAATTATGAATAATCGGAAAATGATACCTTAGCATACCCACTTATATTGATTATATTATTTATTCATTTTTCATTTACAGCTTTTCACATACTTTTTTTCAGATTCAGACCCCAAGATGAAACGTGTTCAGTTAAGTGGTGCACAAAAGAGAAAACTAGCTAAACAAAAAGAGCATACTGTTTCAGTTGTAAAAGCTAAGAGCAGAAAATTAACGAATTATTTAGTTTCGGTTAAGCAACAGGTGGAACAGGATTTTACTGACACTATCAACCCTCTTGATAAGTCTACTGTAGGCTGTTCTGCAAATCCAGACACTGCATTAGTGCTTGAAAATGAAATTTGTGGTGACCCACTTCAGTCTGCTGAAGATGATGATAAAGATGAAGACGATAAAATAAATCAAGCAGTAGATCCAGGATTGTGGACTGACTTCTCGGCTGATGATGTGGCTTACTGGGTGGACTGTGGGCCCACTAACTGTCAGCATCATTATGGTCCCTTTGATAAATCTTGCCGTATTTATGCTAAAGGAAAAATAACAAGATATTGTTCTCAAAAACTCTTCTATGGCACAAAAGCAAATGGTGAGCAGTACAGGAGAGAATGGTTATTGTACTCACCATCCACAGGATCTGTGTACTGCTTTGTTTGTAAACTTTTTGCGTCTAAGGGTTCCACAAGTTTGGCTGATAAAAATGGGTTCAGTGACTGAAAAAATAACATTCAAGTTGATAATCATGAACAAAGCGCTACTCATAAAGACTGCATGTTAACATACCTAGCTCGTAGACAAAGCTCGGGTCTACTACAAAAGCTAGAAGAGCAAATAAATGAAGAGTACATTTACTGGGAACATGTTTTAAGGCGAGCAGTAGCGGTTATTTGTACTATAGCTGAGCGTGGTCTGGCTTTTAGAGGGACAAATGAAAAATGTGGATCTTTACAAAATGGAAATTATCTAGGGTTGCTGGAGTTGGTCAGTCAGTTTGATCCATTTTTAGCATCACACATTGTGAAATATGGAAATTCTGGAAAAGGAAATCCTTCTTATTTATCCAAAACTATATGTGAAGAACTGATTGAAATTATGTCCCAAAAAGTCCATGCAGTAATTATAGATGAAGTAAAGGCTTCCGGTTATTTCAGCTTGTCAGTAGACTCAACACCTGATATTTCACATATAGATCAGTTAAGCGTTGTTCTTCGATATGTGGTAGATGGAGAGCCCATTGAGCGCTTTTTGACTTTCTTGGAGCTGCAAAGTCATGCCGGTGAAGGTATGGCTAAGCAAGTGTTGCAGTACTTACGTGAAGCTTGCAATATTGATTTTTCGAAATGCAGAGGTCAGTCCTACGACAACGCAGCTAATATGCCTGGGTGCTACAAGGGCATGCAGAAAAAAATTCTAGAAGAAAATGAGTTTGCTATATACATACCCTGTGCTGCCCATTCACTAAATCTGGTAGGCAGAAGTGCCGTTGACTCTTGTTTAGAGGCAGTAAACTTCTTCCATACAGTGTAACTGATCTATACATTTTTCTCAGCTTCAACCAAAAGATGGAAGATTCTGAAAGGATGCCTTGTGAATGAAAAGCTGGTAAAGTCCTGCCATGGACCGATATGAGGGATACAGCGGGAAACGGTGACTCCAATGAGTTGCGTATCACGTGACATTAGTTGTGTGGCACACGAGACAGACGGCAAGACCCGGTCATTCTTGCCAGGGTCTTTGTACACGACGGTTGGGGGAAGCGAAGGCAGAAGTCAAGCGACATCAATTCAGCACACGCGGATGTCAAGCCAAGGTTGAGCCTGTAAGTTGTAGTAAATAGTAGATAGAGTGTTTTAGAATCATCGCGTGTCAGCCCACACCTGTTAATAATGAGTGTATAACGGCGGCGATGACTTTTGTGAATAAACACTGGCTACAATGGCGAGGACATTGGTTTGTTTATTCTCCGTTGTGACCTGTTCCTGCTTACAACTGCCCTTGTGGCTGAATAGACGAGCCGGTAATCAGCTACTTAACTCCGAATAAACCCAAATGACAACCGAGAAATACAGCGGTACACAAGTCATGTACACATTGCTCATGTTCCACGATACCATATAGAAATAATAATATAGATGATAATGGTACCTATTAACCACGCATATCCCCTCATTCGGACGTAATGGTCTTGATAGGTTTGAGGTTGCTTGTCTGTAGGGCAAATGAGGGACTACTATGGGGAGGCCACGGGACCTTATGAAGCTCATAGTATGTTAGACTAACCCCCCCCCCCCCCCCCCATAGGTTGGCTACACGTCGCCTGCGCGGAAAGTAGGTTGATAGGGCGTGCCTGAACATAATAATAATTTTGTTTTTCATTTTCTGCAGTGGTTAATAGAATGCCATGCTATCATATTATCAGATATAATACGGTTGTGGAAGGATAACAATATAGTGTAGAGTAATAACCTGACTACTCATATCGCTCCATGTCATGGGATTAAAAAACCAAATAGACTGTGAAAATGGCTACACCATTTTCAAAAATTGGGGGGGGGGGCCGCATAATGCCATGGACCGATATGAGGGATACAGCGGGAAACGGACAGAGTAAGAACAGGGTTACTAGAGAAGTCGGTGGAGCAACAGATGATGATGAAGAAATGGAAGTGACTCCAATGAGTTGCGTATCACGTGACATTAGTTGTGTGGCACACGAGACAGACGGCAAGACCCGGTCATTCTTGCCAGGGTCTTTGTACACGACGGTTGGGGGAAGCGAAGGCAGAAGTCAAGCGACATCAATTCAGCACACGCGGATGTCAAGCCAAGGTTGAGCCTGTAAGTTGTAGTAAATAGTAGATAGAGTGTTTTAGAATCATCGCGTGTCAGCCCACACCTGTTAATAATGAGTGTATAACGGCGGCGATGACTTTTGTGAATAAACACTGGCTACAATGGCGAGGACATTGGTTTGTTTGATATTCTCCGTTGTGACCTGTTCCTGCTTACAAATGCCCTTGTGGCTGAATAGACGAGCCGGTAATCAGCTACTTGGCAGTCCCTTTCCGATACTAGATGGGAAGCACATGCTGTTGCAACTGAAGCCATTCTAATGTCTCATCCTCAGATTATAGAAGCGTTAGAATGTTTACAAGAAGACCAGTCACAGAAGGGGGACACCAGAAGAGAAGCAGAAAACATTGCAAAGAAGATGCAAGTATTAGAATTTGCTTTCATGCTTGTCTTTTGGGAAGAAGAGTTACAACATTTTCACAGGGTCAGTCAAGCTCTACAAAATGAGCACGTGAACTTGAAAACGTGTGCTGATTTGTATTCTTCACTAGCAGATCACTTGCATGAATCTAGGAATGAATTTGAAAGATTTGAAGAAGCTGCAAAAGAAATAACACCAGGTGTGGATTATAAGTCAACTTTGACCCGTAATCGTAAACGAAAGACAGCGGTCATTGATGGTGATGCCCCTGAGGTATCTCAGAATGCCAGAGACAAATTTCGTATATCTGCTTTCTACACCATTGTTGACAAACTTGAGACAGAGATGAGTAGACGAGGACAGGTATATAATGATCTAGCAGTTCGATTTTCTTGTTTGGTCGATGTACCACAAACATCTCAGTGTTGTGAAGGACTAATAAATGCTTATCCTGAAGATCTGAACAATAATTTATATACTGAACTACAACAGTTCCACTCATATATTCGCCACAAGTTTCGTGCATCAAAATCTGACAACAACACGTTCAGTCATGCAGAACTCTACAAAGTAATAGTTAGAGACAACATCGAGTGTGCTTTTCCAAATGTAGAAATCGCCTTGCGCATATTTTTAACATTAATGGTTACGAACTGTTCAACTGAGCGCTCTTTTTCTCAGTTGAAACGTACAAAAAATCCAAGTAGATCGACAATGAAACAAGAAAGGCTTGATTCCTTATATTTGCTGGTGATTGAGGCAGACTTGTAGCGCAAAATTAACTTTGATGATGTACTCAAAAACTTTGCCAGACGTAAATCTAGAAAAAAGAACTTTAAAATGTAAATGTGTGGTCTCTCTGACTTTCTTATCTATCAAAAAAGTTACAGTATTTTTGTCTACTATTATTACAAAATTAATTAACTATTAATTTTAATACAGAAATACCTTATTGTAGGTTTTATATGAGTGATAGTAGTACAAACATATGTGTTTGCATTTCACAACTGTTTTTCTTTGTTAGTTTTTTGCATAATATTGAACATACCAGCAGTCAGTGGAGGATCGGGGGCCCGGGGCAGTAGGGGGCACCCATTTGGGTTTGTGCCTAGGGCACCAAGATGGCTTAATCCGGCCCTGGGTTATCGGCGTGACATTTGATGATGATGATGATGATGATGATGATGATGATGATGATGATGATGATGATGATGATGATGATGATGATGATGATATGCGGATTCGTCGAAAAGATAATGGGATAGTTTCTTTTGCATTTCAAATGCACTTGAGTGGATTATGATTTCCGTTTTTGGCATCAATTTCCGGCTGTTAGGGTAAATGAGTACCCTTATCTGGCCGAAGCAGAGTTGTCCACTTATTCCGGGGGGTACTCTTGTGCTCGATCTGTACCACAAGGAGCGTGATTAGGAGTCTTCCTTCATCCAGCTGAGACATGGTAACATTTGACTTATTTCTCCTGCGTGCTAAAAGCGCGTCTCCTATAGACAATATCCTACAGCAAGATTAATTCAGACGAGCCAGCTAGCGGTGAGCCAACAAGCCACACAAAAAAGATACTATGAAAGCCTTAATGAGGAATCATTGAGTTTAAACAAATGGAGAACATTGCTGATGGTTGACCCACATGGTGGAGTGAAATCTCTGCTGGCACGGTGAGTGGCTAGCCGCTAAGAATCTAGAAAGTTACTTAACGGAGTGCAGTGCTTGACTCTTCTACACGCCCTGATACTATTAGGTATATGGTGCTAGCTTCATATTTGTATAAGCAATTCAGAACGCGAGGGGTAGTGTGGTTAATATCACAATGGTCGCATTTACATCCCAATACCTGGTATAGAATTAAGGTTGGGTTGACCAGAGAGCACAGATCAATTTAAAAATCTGCCTAGATGCGAATTCATTAGTGAAGAAGGGCAGAATGTTAGACGGGTCTGCGTGCCAAATTCTTAACCCTTTGAAAATAAAGATTGTTCGTTCCTTCGTTCGTTCCAGTTATGTTGTTCTATACTCATTTAAAAAAACATAACATTAAACTATTGACAGTGTTATTTCGGCCATAGTTAACATAATATAGACCCGAAATCCACTTGGGATGGCACATATTGGGTGGGTGAACTGGATAGCGGCCGTCCTGCACTCTCGTCGGGTTCCTCTCCGTCTGGGTGCATGGACCTCAGAGCCACATATTTTAACCCCGGGACTGCCACAGGGATCCGCAATCTCACCGGTGCTCTTTAACGTGTATACGAGCAAGATTGCAAACCTAGAAGCACCAGGGGTTGGAAGGATACTAACATTTGCAGATGATATTCTTGCATATAGGCAGGGGAGAGATTGGGAGCAAACAGCCCAAGAGCTACAGGCGACAGTAGACAAAGTGATTGACTGTTGCACTGAAATGAGTGCTGTCATCCACCCGGAAAAGGCAGCTGTTTTGTGGTGCTCTCTGGACAACAGGATTGTGAGAGCTGATGTCCCAAGCCTCGCGATAGATGGTAGAAGCGTCAACAGAGAGAATAAACTGAAGTATCTGGGAATCACATTTGACAGGAGCCTGTCCTTCAAGGACCATGTGGAGACGGTTGTGACAAGATCTCAAAAGGGACTCAATGCATTTAAAACTATGGCTGCAATGGACACAGAGCAGAGAATGCTTTTCACACTATTCCAGCACTTTATCCTCTCAGTGATTGATTATGGACTAGGACTGCTCACTGTCTCAAAGAATCAGTTGGTGAAATTAGAGCGCATACAGAACGAAGCTATGCGGGTCATTCTGGGATGCACCAGAGACACTCCAGTAGTGTGTATGCGTTACATCCTTGGTTTGCCGACTGTTGCTGATAGGCTCAATGTGATGCAGGCAAAGGCATACCTCAGAGTAGTTGCTGACACAGATCACCCGTTGCATGAGGCGCTGGACGCAGTTAAGGGTCAGCGACTGATAAGAGAGACATCATGGATGGCTCAGGCGGAAGATACAATCAGACAGGTGTGCCCCTTGGAGAACATTAGGAGAGGAGAGGAGTGGGTCAGAGTGCCAGCGGAGCAGTCAGACTTGTGCAGAGTTATAATCACAGTGAGCCGGGAGTGCAGGGAGTGGTCAGCAGGGGCCACAGGAGTGGAAATCCAGCAACTAATTTAGGATAATGCTCGCCCGGGTGATGCGATTATGTACACAGATGGTTCGGTGTTGAGAGGCAGGAGAAGTGCCTGGGGGTTCTTAGCAAAAGCTAATGGTCGACGTTTGGTGCAGGAGAGCCTGGCATATGATACCACAACATCTAGCTTAAGAATGGAGGTGGAGGCGGTCAGTACAGCTTTCCGCTGGATGGAGAATACGATACACATACACACATCGTGATTGTAACTGTCTCAGAAAGCATGCTGAGTTTCGGAAGTCACAGGTGACAAGCATCGTCTGGATCTTTTCTCCGGGGCATGCTGGTGTGCTGGGGAATGAACAGGTGGACAGATTGGCTGGCTCTGCAAAACTTGGTGGAGTATTGATGCATGATAAGGCAGACGTGGTTGCGGCCTTGTGGGAGCACGTGTACACCTCGGAGGAGCAAATGGTCTACAATTTTGATGTTCTGATGTTACAAGAACTGAAAACAAACTCTTCTAAGAGCCCTGGCTATACATGTTACATTAACCCAACTGGGCAGAGAAGGACATGGGCAGGTTATGGTGGTCAAGGATGTCTTACAGTATACGGTATTGAATATGACGATACAGATTGCTTGCTTGATTCAAAATCAAACATTCCAAATTCGATCTTGTTCATCCTGCTTCTTCAGCCTTTGTTAGGGTTGAGATCCGTGGGTTTTGTAGGTTTTATTATATTTCTGTCTGTGTGCTCTTACGAGTGAGTCCAATTCCAATTCCAATTTTCGAGGGGAAAAAATTCCAAATTCGGTCTCGTCTAACCTGCTTCCTCAGCGGTGGTTATTGTTGAGAGCCGTGGTTTTTGTGGGCTTTTAGCCCTGTTTCTTGTCTTGTGCGCTCTTACGAGTGAGTCCTCCCTCGGACCGGTTACATAAGCGTTTGTGTCTGTGACGTCAGCTGGGGGTGTTGTCGGCGGCTATCCTTTGTGCCCGTCTCCTCTTGTGGTTTTCTTTGTTGGTGTAGGCTCCTGACTCGTCTGGCTTGACTGGTTGCAGTCCTTATAAGGACTTTTTATTTAGTATTTTTGCCTCCTTTTTTGTGTATTGCCTTTAGAAGCTTTTCAATGCGATTATCCTTCTTGCGCCTTTTTTCACTTTCGCGTTTGAGTACTTTCTGTCTTTCGATTGCTTCCTCTGTGGTCAGCCATGGGACGGCTTCTCCGTCATCTATATAGTACTCGAGTTCGGCCTCATAGTCATAGATTATCTCTGGGTATATCGGTTTCCCCCTGAGTTTCTTAGGCATCTCCTTCCCTTGTTCTTCCTGTCTCCTTATGTATTCCTCGTGCCTGAGTCCCTCTTGCCTTGCCCGTTTCTTTTTCATCTTGTCTTTCCTAGGCTGTCTGGCTGGATGTTGGTTTACCCTTGAATTCTTGGCCGTCGTGGTTCGGTTGCTGGTTTTATCTTGCTGGTCCGGCTCGGTTTTTTTTTTTTTGGGGTTGGTTTTTTTGCGGCTTCTCGGTGGTCTCTTGCATGGCTTCTGTTGGTTTGTTTTGAATTGATTTCATTTCAGCTTTCAGCTGCTCTCTCTCCGCTTTAATGGTGCTTAGCATCTCTTCGCTTTCCTTCTTCATCACGGCCATATGTTTCACTTCTTGCTTGATGTTACGCTGGATCTCCTTTATTTCAACAAGTAGCTTTTCATTGTCGCTAGGTCGGTGCCGGTGTTTGAAGCAGCTTTATTTTCTTCTTTAGCTCATCTATCTGGTCTTGCAGTTGAGCTTTTTTCCGCTTGTGAGATACTTGTGGCTGTCTCGCACCTCCGCATTGCTTCGTTGTATGGTTTCTTTGTGTTGATGGCGAACTTTAAGACGTCTCTGTGTCTTTGGTTCTTGCATGACGTACTATTGCCACCACAAGCTGTCGTTGCCAGTGCTTGGCTGCCGAGGTTCGACTTTGGATGACATTTCTGGTCCGGGTGATCGTTACATTGTATTGTTTCCACCCTTCTGTAACGCTCCGGCTTGTGTGTCCTTGTTCATCACTGGTGGGGTAGCTCCCGGGTCGGCACGGGACCGTAGCTGTTGATTCTGTCTCATTGTGAGGTTGCAATCTTATGGAGAGGTTTCTGTGTTACTAAGGTTGTTTGCTCTTCTTGAAAGACCGCAACTCACATTGCAGGCAATGTTGAACCATTTACTTCGTATCATTATCCCACCCATCATTACGCTTGCTCCATAGCCAACACGAGGCCTTTACAGCTGTCTAGCTCAGTCTTTTAAGTGGATATGTTCTTGCTTGTCCTTTCATACCTAGCTGTTTCTACACATCGTGTGCGAAGTTGGCAACAAGGCTTCTTGCGCCTATTCTTCTTCTTCTTCTTCAGCTTTCCGAGCCATTGAGGTTCTTTGCTGCAAATACAATTCGTCTCCATTCGTCTCTCTGGTGGACCTTCTCTTGCCAGTCGTTGATTCCAAGTGCTTGTAGGTCTGTACATGTATTATCTCTCCACCGTCTTCTTGGTCTACCTCGGGGTCTACGGTCATTTATTTCCTGAGTGTAAGCGAGTTTTGTTTCCCTATTATCTTCCATTCTTTCTATATGCCCCAGCCATTGTAGTCTATTAGCTTTCATGATACCAGTGATTAGCGGGGACTTAAACAGATCATAAATGTCTTTGTTACTTCTTCTTTTCCACTCTCCACTTTGTGTATCCCTAATGGGTCCAAAGATGCGTCTTAAAATTTTGTTCTCAAAGGTTTGTAACAAGGCTTCGTCTCCTTTCGTTGTACTCCAGGTTTCAGAGCCATACAGCACAACTGGTCTGATCAGTGTTTTGTATATTGTGATTTTGGTGTTACGAGATAGCGCCTTTGATTTTAGTAGATGTTGTAGTGCATAGTATATCTTATTTCCAGAGTTGATTCTAGTTTGTATTTCTTCCCTTATGATGTTGGAGCAGTTGAAGATTGTACCCAGGTATTTGTATGTTTCCGTTCTTTTAATGGTCATATTATCTATTTGTATGTGGCCAGAGTTTTTAGCCATTCCTTCTCTTGAAATTACCATATATTCTGTCTTATCTTGGTTGATAACCAGCCCCATCTGTTGGGCTTTTTCCTTTAAGTGAGTCAATATTTCCAATGTCTTTTGTTCACTTTGCCCTATAATATCTATATCATCTGCACAACCAAGCAGCTTGGATATTCCTCCAATATCACATTCCTCCTTTATCTTCCTTACAACTTTCTCCAGAGCCAGATTGAAGAGTAGCTTCTTGCGCCTATATCCACGATTAATAGCTTGACGGCATATCCTTCTTTGTCTCAGGCTTGAGACCATATCGCTGCATTTCTCTGTCTTCTATGTATGCTGCTCTTCGACGCTTGATTTTAACAGAACAGTTAACTTGATTAGCAACAACTGTTGGGTCGACGGAGAGCCACTACAATGTCTGGCAACAACTGAAACTTCAGAATTTCTACTGGGTATTTGCAAGTCTCAGCTCCTAGTATTCAGCTCCCCCGAGGATGGATGGCAGGCTGTCGAGGCAGTCGACTCTGCTGTTCGGCTTTTATCCAGCTTTTAGGAAGGGTATCGAACTGGCCTTGACAACAGTCCCCTTGTTTGCCTGGAATCTTGCTATATCCACTATGGCTGCCAACTCGGTAAAAACCTTGTTATGGCCCTTTGTGAATCGGCCTTGTCCGAGGGCAGCCCTGCAGGCAAACAGTACGTGTCTTAGTGTATGAGTCTTTTTGGTCTGCGTGTTGCTATACAGGGGACGTGTTGGGTTGTTGGATATACCCTATTTTACCTGGTTAACAGCTGATGGCAGGACATCGTAAAGTGATATGACAACGAAGTTTATTATCAACGGCGGCAAGCGCCAAATGTTATTCCATGACAGGGACTCTCTGCAGAGCCCCCCCCCCCCCCAATCCCCCACATGACACACACCGACCTTGCTACGGCTGCTACAGTCTTCTGCACTCGCCGCGTGTTGTCCTCTCCTTGGCGTATTTCCTGGATCACCATGTCTCTGCGATGCCTGACCGACGCCCATGACTACCATTGTATATTGGTTTAGTAGCCAAATCCTTGTCTGTTGGACTGAGTGTGTCCCTTAACTTCCTTTAGCTGGAGAGAATCTTGCGCCGATTCGACTGCCATGTCAACACTCCATTTTCTTCCGTCCTGGGCGCTGGCTGGGAGCTTTGGACTGTTTCATCTTGGGACTCGCACATCATCATAGCGAGACTGGCTTTTCCGACTTTGTATTCCTCGACAACAGACTTCAACGGGATCTCTAGCTTGGACTTATTTGAGTACAACACTACGTCCGACAAACCTAGTGGCACTCCCAGCCAACTCCTTGTGGCTTTGCTGACTTTTCTTTCCATCGCATCTATCTACCGTTACATGGATTGTTTGCCCTGGCCATGCGGGAGTGCGGGGAATGAACAGGCTGATAGGCTGGCACGAAATGCACCTATTGGTGGTAGATTAACTATGGACAAGGGAGAGATGGTCGTGCACCTGTGGAACCAGATGGAGATGGTGGAGGAACAGTCTGAGAACCCGTATGTGGAAAGGATGAGATTGCTGGGGATTGGCAGAGGTTCTGGTAGATTCTCAAAACTGAGAGGGAAGACAAGGAGAACTTTCAATCAGATAGCGGTGGGAATAATTAGTAGTGTGACTCTTCGCTGGTTGTTGAACGGGGGAGAGATCGGAGCTCGTATGGGAATGTCCTGAGTGTAGTGATGTCGCTTCTTAGCTCAACTCAACTATCCATATGAGTAATAGGAATGATGGTGACTTGGAGAAGATGGCTCTATGTTTCAACCTAAGCATGAATACGGTGGAAATACTCCAGGATTGGTTGCACAGTAACCTGGTCCCACTCCCAAAGCCAGATAAGGATCATTCCAGACTTAATAGAATCAGCCCAGAGGAAAAGCTGGTTTGCTCTGGGAGGGTGCAGGAGAGTGGTTCAGCAAACTGTGAACGGGATGCGAAGAAGGCAACATGGCAGTAACGACGTCTACTGACTGGGTCATAGCTAGCCACCAAAGCAGAGGTGAAGACTGCGGCCAACTGCCGGGGGAAGAATTGGCTTTCCCACTGTCAGTCACGGTGCAGTGTCAACGCTGGTAGATGCACCAATGTTCACCCATCGATGGTGGGATGGCTCCTGGGCAGACACACTTAGCAATGTCGATAAGGGAATATACAAACGTCTCGATGATGAATACCCACGACAGGACTAAAACGTCCGAGAGTCACGACCTAGACGAGCCCGCCCCCTGAGAGTGTAAAGAAGGTAATGAGGCTGAAACATTCGACGAATGAGGACCCCTTCTGATGATCAGAAGCCTCCTGCAGTGCTTGCTTCCCGGTGGAGTTTTTACCACTGTTGTTTATCATTTGCATGAAGTTACGATTAACCCTAAGCCCAGGTTGATTTACTAGACAATTTTACGTTCACTAGTTTGCCATTGCCGGTCTCTCTGGCCGAGGGGTTACAACACTTTCTCCGTAATCCCGTTTATCACGCAGAGTCTCGTAGCGGACGAGAGCTGGAAGCGGTTCGATGCCCGCTGGTGACTTCCGGGATAACTGAGCCGGCCGCTCAGAAAGCAATGGCAAACTACTGAGCGTAATCTTGCCAAGACATCAACAGACAGTTGAAAGATGCTGCTGTTGACAGCGATGTCCTGTAAAGGATATGCGGAAAAAAAAAAGTTTGCCATTGTCTTCTGAACATGAAGTCAATGTTTAAGTCTAAACCGACTGTTGTATGGCATGAAGCCCGTACCCTGCCACCAGAATACCGCAAGTTTCATAGATATTTTAAAAAATCGACACCTATTGTTAACAAACTAGGATTCGAACCTGTCGCCTCTTAATGACGCCATCAGGAGGTGACAGGTTCGAATCCCGGTTTGTTAACCACAGCTTTCGATCTGTATGTTGTCAAGTCTGTCCTCTGGTCTAATTCTTCCTGTCTTCTGATTCTATGAGTGCAGTAATTTGTTTCTGCTGTATAAGTTCACCGCGACAACGCAGGACAGAGGGCGTTTGAAACTCACTACAGCAAATTTCCCCTTGGAGATGACACTTGTTTATGATGATAACATGAATTTAAAATGTATCTCGAAGCAGTTTTCTATTATGTGTCTATGATGTGATAGGGCAATTACATTTTGTAGACTTAAATGCACGGAGGAATAGATTGCCAGTCATTTCTATTTATCGACAAACGTAAGCGTCGAAACTTCGTCAAACCCTGCTCACCACATCAGCGTGGCTCCTTATCAACTACACCTACGTGCCCGCAGAATTAGTTAAACATATATACTCAAATAAATTAAAACCGTTATGTAAACATGTCATACAAGCATAAAACATTGATCACGTCTTTCTACATAAAACAATGATACAATGCATTTGCTATTAAAAGAAATAACATGTGAATTGAGTTTAACTAAAGGTACAAGCAGTCCCACAGCAGATATTGCCGTGCGTGTGTGAAGTGTTAGGCAGTCACATATTCTTTGCCAAGACATATGAGGTAGAATGACCAATTCCCTTCCTCTTCGCTTTTTCTTCCCATACAATTCCGATACTAATTTGATCAGACTGGGTGGTTCCCTAGAGCTGCAGTTCTAGGAAAAAATAATCCTGCCTCTGATTGGGATTTAATCCAGACCAGGGCCTTGACAAGCAAGAGCACTAACCAAAATGTCACGGTGCTTCCATGAGTTTAACTACTAAAAAAAAAAAAACCAACATCTAATATAAGCAAATCTAATATGGTGTACCGTTATGTTGCTATCCGTAGCTGTCAATGGATCTGCACATCTCGAGAGTCAACATTTAACAGAGTAATCCCGTCTGTAAAATGTCCATGGAATTTGACCAGCAAAACAGGAAGGGTGTTAGGCTCAGACACTTGAAACGTTCTTCATATCTGAGAGCTGAATCTAAAACATAGTTCAACAACTATTTATGAGATTGGCAAAACAAAGACCCCACTTGACGAGCACTGTCTAACTCGCTTAATTATAACATTGTTGCTGCCTGACCTATAACATTACAATTAGCTTTGGAAAGTCTGTGATTTAAGTTTATAATATCATTGTGCCATCACTTCTAAGTGTTGGCTGTTTGTAGCGCGAGGTGGGTAGGAGCAAATACCGCACGTTTCCCTATTTAGTGGTTCTCATACGTCGTGCATAATGGGTAACTATTTAGGATCAAATGGCTGATAAGCTAAACAAATGATCCTTGCGCACGCCCAGAGGCGTATAAGACATATGGTAGTTTCCCAATATTTAATATGTAGAAATCATTTTAATCTACATCACACCAGTCGCTTTTCCTTTCTAGTACTTTTCCTTGTACCAATTTAATGCTTAGTCGACCTAGGAGACAACGTGAATTGAAAAACAAATGGAGAAACAATGGGACTTATTCAACATTTATGTTCGCGTGAGGACATATAACCTAATGAAGAATAGATAAAAGCAGAAACACCATTTTCAGTATCCTTCCGACTGGATAGGGGTTGCAGACAACAAAACCCGGTAATTGTGGAAGGAGAAGTTCAGGCCTTGATATTTGAGAATATTGCTAAAGTTGTGTAGTCATCTACACAGATATGTTGGTTGTTTGACACGTGAGAAGTGTGTGAGCTTTTAAGGCTCTGGTTAGAGGGTGAACTGTGAAGGAATTCTGCTGTACCATCGCCTAGACAACAACCAGTCTGACTTTGCGGATCATATCAATAATTAAAGCAATAGCTTGGCTGGAGACACAAACTAAGGCGAGTCTTGAAAAAAGGAGAGTCTGGCATATGAGACTACGACCTCCAGCATGAGAATGGAGGTGGAGGCAGTAACCGCGGCATTCCGGTGGCTAGAGGAGATTACGGATTCAAAGAGTCTGTTTAGTAAGGTGGAGAAAGGAAAGTTTCGTGTGGAATGGCTCTCGCCGCTTCAGAGGTCACAGATTGTGAGAATTGTATGGATATTTTGCCCTGGCCATGCTAGGATACGGGGGAATAAACAGGCTGATAGGCTAGCACGGAATGCACCTCTTGGTGTAGTTTGCCTATGGGCAAGGGGGGGGGGGGGTCGTGCGCTTGTGGGAACGAGGGGAGAAGGCGGGGGAACAGATTGAGAACCCATATGTGGAAAGAATGAGATTGCGGGGGGTCGGCAGGGGTTCTGGAAGAATCTCAAAACTGAGAGGGAAGACCAGGAGAACTTTTAATCAGATAGCGGTGGGAACGATTAGTGTATGACTCTTCGCTGGCTGCTGAACGAGGCGACGGAGCACGTATGGGAATGTCCTGAGTGCAGTGATGTCGGTTCTTAGCTCAACTCAACTCTCAACACAAACTTTCATCCATTGATTCAATGAGTATGTAGTAAAATATTGCAAGATTCCTTGCCAGGCATATTTTGCTGCATCTCGTCAGGTGCATCCTGCAGAGTTATATATCAAAAGAAGTGGACAAACAAATAATACTTGAAATACCAAGAACATAGTCTTGATATTGTTCAGTGGGTATGCTCAGGAAAATCGAGATTGACTGGAGTCGGAGATAGGGGTGGGTGTCTCTGGGTGAAGCTGTAGCTGACAAAAGTCAATTTCATTTTTGTGCCAGACCACGTGGATACAAGAAGAACGAATAAATTGATAAACGTGCGGTCCGGGCTACTGTTGGAATCAATCAATTATGTGCCATGCCGGAAAGCTTGGGCGGTCATGACTCGCCATTTCACTCGATCACCAGAATCGTGGGTCAGCTCAGTGTTCCTGTCTCGACCATGCCATGTGGCCAAGCCATCCAGGTATTTACTTCTCGGTCTTCCATTGGTCTGTTCCCTTCGATCTTGCCAGTTGTCACCAAGTTCTCCAATTCATTTCTTCTCATAACATGTCCAAAAAATGTTGACTATCTACGTCTAATTTCTCTAATCAATTTACGATTTTCATTTGTCTCCTGTAGTACTTGGTCATTGGTTTTTCTGTCTGTCCATGGTATTCTTTGCATTCTCATCAGAAATCACATTCCTGCAGCCATCAGATGTTTTTCAGCTTGACTGCTCATTGTCCAAGTTTCACATCCATACAAAAGAACAGGCTCTATGTAGCACCTCAACACTCCTTTTCTCATTTCAATTGACATCTTTTTATTGGTCAGTATGTTTTTCATCTTGCTAAAGGCTACTTTCGCCATGGCGATTCTTGTTCTAATCCTAGGAACAGAGGTCAAAGCAAAGCTGTTGCAGGTCTTCAATAACAGCTAGACCTTAGGCAGTGTTCCACAAGCCTGGAGAGAAGCAATCATGATACCCCTCCTAAAGTCAGGGAAAGATAGTTCCATTTCCCCCAACTACAGACCAATTAGCCTCACCAGCTATCTCTGCAAAACACTGGAGCGCATCATCAATCACAGACTGCAGTGGCACATTGAAAGTAAAAACATCCGTGTGTCACAGCAGGCTGACTTTAGGCAGTGCTACTCTACGGAAGATCAGACAACCTAGCTCTCTCAAGAAATTGAGGATGCATTCCAAGAGAAGAAGCTGGTGCTTGCGGCATGGATAGATCTGAAAAAAAGGTTTTGACAAAGTCTGAAAAGAAGGTCTGATGAAGAAACTGAGAAACTGCAAAGTCAATGGAAGAATGTACAAATGGGTGAAAGCATACTTGCACAGCAGAAGAACCCGAGTACAGATAGACGGACTCAAGAGCAAAAAAGTACTACTGCGTCACGGCGTTCACCAGGGCGGAGTCTTGTCCCCCACACTTTTTCTAATCTTCATCAATGATCTTGTTGCTAATCTACCGCATGGAATTAAAGAGGCAATGTGCGCCGATGGCCTGGTTCTATGGAGCACAAGTGAACATGCATCAGTGCCCACCGGAATGCTACAAATAGCTGTAGATATATTTGTTGCATGGGCAAATAGATGGTGTGTCAGCATAAACAATGACAAGTGCAGCGCCACCCTATTTACCCTCTCTCCAAAACAAAAGGCAGGGATCATCCAGATAAATGGAACACCCCTAAGAGAAGATAAAGAACCAACATACCTTGGAGTAACATTTGATGGCAAGCTGACATGGAGAAAGCACATCAACAAAGCAGTAGCAAAAGCCAAAAGGAAAATAGCCATCCTGAGAAAGCTAAGTGTGACCACATGGGGAGCCAGTGGGAAAATACTTAGCAAAGTTTACCAACAGAGCATACGACCATACATGGAATACTGGTCAACTGCGTGGTGTTCGGCATCGAAAACCACACTACAAGAGCTGGACGAGGTGCAAAATCAAGCACTTAGAGTCACCACAGGAGGGATGAGATCAACCCCTATAGTGGAAATGGAGAATATGGGGAGGACACAAGCACTGAGAGAGCGCAGAGATACGAAAACACTAATACAAGCAGAAAAGTTCCTCAGCTTGCCAGGCCACCCTATGAAGAACAGATTTGAAAACCTAGCTATAGGGCGATTGAAAAGAAGTAGTTTTGTCTACCAGGCCAAACGACTCTGCAGAGAAACCACCGATCTGCCCACCGTTGGTATCCCCCTAACAACTATTCCAGAGCGAACTCCGTGGAAATATGAACATAGAGTATCAGTACAAATCCAGACAAAAGTGAGAGGAATATTTGACAAGGAAGAACAGAACAGTGTGCAGCGCAGAACAGCCACTCTCGGCTTCCTTGATGAAGAATACCTACAGAACCTCTGAATCCGAGTCCACACAGATAGGTCAGCACAAAACGCTGTTCGAAATGGAGGAGCGAGAGTGTACATAGAATACCCAAATAATACTAGGGACACAGCTAGAATACCGACAGGAAAGTACTGCCATAACTATGATGCTGAAATTGAGGCAATCAAGGTAGCAACAGAGAAATTACTAAATACCAGCAATGGTACACAACCTGTGGTGCTATTGACAGATGCAAAATCAGTACTCGAAGCGCTACTGTCTGGGAAATTACCAGTACTAAGGACGCTTCTTTCTGAACTTAGCCGTCATCATAAGGTCACCATACAGTGGATACCATCCCACTGTGGAGTACCCGGAAACGACAGCGCTGATCAATTGGCTAAGAATGGAGCCAAAGAAGAACAGCCTGGTGTGCCCGTTACATACCACCAAAAGAAAAGAATGATCAAATCAGTCAGAAAGCCACCAAAACCTGCTCAAGATGACAACCACGTTATGGTCAGACCAGAACAAGTCATTATTCTGCGCCTCAGAACAGGACACAATAGATTACGCAACCACATGTATACAAAATTTAAGATTGGTGAAACAGCCATGTGCACATGTGGATTGGCGTCGCAGACAGCAGGGCACATACTCCAAGACTGCCCAAAATATAACATATCTAGGCAAACCTTCTGGCCTAGAGAGACGACAGTGGAAGATAAACTCTATGGACCGCTGTGTGAATTAAAAAAGACAGTTAAATTCATACAAGAGACAACATTGCAGTTATGGACATATTTCAAGCGAACGAAAGAAGAAGAGGAAGCAAACAAAAATACTTTTGTTTTGGATATTGTACAGCAGATCTCAATGTTTATTTATATGCGGTATAGAAATTACAGTTAAGAGATGAGTGCATATTATGAAATGTATTAAATCTTCACATGGAAACTTCAGTGTTCAATAATGAATATTCTCCGTGGTGCACGGAAATTTCCTTATTATATCACGTCACATGGTGGAAGGAAGTGTTCAGAGATCGTTACCCGAACTGACGTGCAACTGTAAAACAAGTTTGTTTGCTTGAAGTCAATACATCGTCACCAAAGCATCAAAGAAATTTCGCCACTTTCCATTATTCAGTTGCCTTTGGATCTATCAAAGGCGTATTCATTGGGTGGGAGTAAATATAAGACGGCGGGAAAATTTTCATAACAATGCAACAGATACTTTAAAAAAAAACAAAAACATTGAACGAGAATGAGGACAAACATTCGTGAATGCACAATAGAACTATGTATGAGCTGGGAGAAACGACACAAATGGTAGAAGAAATGGAATATGAGAATTAGAGATTAGGGTGAAAAATATGAGATCATGGAGAGGATTGTGTGAGATAACAAATTGGGCGGCTTGGCACGAGTTGAGTTTAGTTGATGTTGAATTGAGTCAGGAAGCGACATCACAGCACTTGAAGCACTCCCACCCGTGCTCTGTCCACATCTTCAACCACCAGCGAAGAGTCTCAGCACTAATGGTATCAGTTGCAATATGGTTGTGTGTCCATCTGGTCCTACCACGGAGTACTGAGTGTCGGCCGGATTCTCTGGTCACTCCCTGTGGCACCATTATCTCTACCCTATGAAGATGTATCTGTTCTTCAACACTATACGCGTGGACCTAAAGAGGGTCCTGCCCACGTCTACCTCATTGAAATGTAAGATCTATGTATGGACTGGGAACAACAGCCCAGGCGGTAGCAAATAATAACAGGAGGTTCTTGGAGCCATTTGGTTTATTGCCTAGGCTTCAATGAGGGATGATGGGGCAGAAGAGGGCGAATTAATCGAAACTAAATAATAACTGTTTTCGCAAATTAGAAAACTAGAAATCGGAAGTTTACGAAAAGTGATAAGAAACGAGAGTCGCACGTCTGGGATCATATTGTGTATTTTAAACTGTGGAATAACAGTTGACCTGAACTATTTTTTATTTTCAGCAAATAACAATAGTAGAATTCAAGGACAATGGTACGTATGGATAATGTGTAGATTAATATATTTTTACTTGCTTTTCCCTATTTAATCAAATGAATTTGAAACATTCACGAACTGAAAACCTCTGAAGTCTGAGTCTGACCAGCCGTCCACTCTGAACTCTCCCGAACCCTAGCTTTGAATTGATAAGATAATTATAATTTTAAATTATCATCATTCATCATGACATAACGTAGGTTTTAAAAATTTAGCTGCATATCCTTTACAGGAAGTAGCAGTCAACTCCAGCATTTTTTTTTTTTTGGCTGTTTGAGTTTGTGATTCCTGGGCAAGTTTACGTTTAGTAGTTTGCCATTACTTTCTTCTTAACGACCGGTGCTCACACCATTGTTTATGGAAACCAACGTATTATGGAAACCAACGCAAGGCGACCTGCTTCCAAATCGCCAGCAGCTATGTAAGTGTTTCAAATGCCGTATGCGGGATTACAAATTGCATTTGCTTGCAACATCTTGTTGTCCACAGAGCCGTCATAATGTAGTAATGTAGTTGGTTGTTTTTTGTTTGTTTTTTATGAAATCTCTATTCATAATCGAATTGTGACTAGTCGCGTGATTTTTGCAATTGCTTCTGGTCATGTGATGTACGTGACGTCATCAGGACATATGTCTGACTATATTATTAAGTCTTGTTCAGTTGATATTGCGGTCTCAGTGGCATAGTGGTAAGAGTTTCTGCCTGACAACGAGAGACCGGGGTTCGATTCCCTGCCGGGGAGCAATTTTTTTTTTTTCCATTTTTATAATAAGCAATATTAATCTCTTTTTTTTTTTAGTTTGCATATCCTTTACAGGACATCAGCATCTTTCTACTGATTGTTGATTTCTTGGCAAGATTATGCTCAGTAGTTTGCCATTGCTTTCTGAGTGACCAGTTCACATACCCCGTAAGTTACCAATGTGGCGATAACCACTACTGATTCTCACGCAGGTTATGTTACTCAAGAGAATATGCGGGATTACAGATAAAGGCATTATATCCTAGGCCAGGGAGACCGGCATATTAAATATTACAAACTAAAATACAGAACTCAGAAACTCGAAGCTTGTGAATAAAGTGTGCTCTATGGATCTGCAGAAGCTGCTAGGGGGGGGGGGGGGGCGTATCCCCCAGGCAGCAACGGAGTGATCGAGTGTCGGAATCGATGGATCCAATAGATGTCTTTGTTTAACGTGAATTTTATTTGCCAAATGAACTAAAATTGACTAGTAAGCGGGAATAAACAAACTTGATTGCAAATAAACTCTCAATTTTTTTTTACCCAGTAAAGGGCCCTCTTACTCGTTACACACCTTGAGACTTGAGGTATATCGGACAAATGGTACCGGCCCCATATTTTTATAGACCAATTCAAAATTGTTAGTCTGTACTGTCAATGCTCTCTCTGGCCTACAAATCAAAATTGTTAGTCTAAGCTGTCAGTACTCTTTCTGGGCTACAAATCAAAATTATTAATCTATGCTGTCATTACTCTTTCTGGCCTACAAATCAAAATTGTTAGTCTGTGCTGTCAGTACTCTCTTAGGCCTACAAATCAAAATTGTTAATCTACGCTGTCAGTACTCTTTCTGGCCTACAAATCAAAATTGTTAGTCTGTGCTGTCAGTACTCTCTCAGGCTACAAATCAAAATTGTTAGTGTGTTTCGTCAGTACTCACTCAGCCTACAAATCAAAATTCTTAGTCTTTGCCGTCAGTACTCTCTCTGGCCTACAAATCAAAATTGTTAATTTGTGCTGTCAGTACTCTTTCAGCCTACAAATCAAAATTCTTAGTCTTTGTCGTCAGTACTCTCTCAGGCCTACAGGTCAAAATTGTTAGTCTATGCTGTCAGTACTCTCTCAGGCTTACAAATCAAAATTGTTAGTCTATGCTGTCAGTACTCTCTCAGGCCTACATATCAAAATGTGATGGCCCTATTACATCACAGACCTGTAGCAAGAAACTGCTTCGGGACATTTTATTATTATTATTATTATTATTTAGCACTCATGTCATGTGGCAAATATCACACCAGCTGCATTGACTTCCAAAGACTTGACCTGGTACCCATTTTAGCCTAAGAAATGATTTTGGAAGTATAGTTTAGGCTGAGTTGATATAAAAGTCCAGGTAAATTTTAAAATTTGCCTCAAAGCAAATTCGAACCTATGATCACAAGTGTGTCAATTAGTCATGGTAGTCATTGAATTACTGCTGATTCTGATAATATAAGTATTACAAGTAGGTTGTATATAATAATAAAGGTAGGTTAGTACATTTTACCAGTCAAGAACGAACAACAAACTTTATTTTTAAATGGTCACAAATTGGGCTCACAGGCTTGTCTTACAATTGGCCCTTCCAGACACTCATCTTTCACACACCAGTTATCTATCATGAATGTTACACTTACACTAGAAAGAAGAAAAAAAGAAACACACAGTTTAAATATGAATGCTGTAAAGATAAACAATTCATTTTTCAACATTATGAAGCAGACAGACATATATACACAGATGCACGCATACTTACAAGAGAAAATATTAGACCAGCAGTCTTGGATAGAACTGACAAATTGTCATCCAATGGTACCTTATTGAGATCTGCACATCAACTTTTTCCTTTGCATCGAGTTAGGTACATCAGAGGTAGTCTCGTAACATGGAAGATACAGCAGTTCGGATGTAAAGTATTAGGTCTTAATATATTATAGACCACGACAGAGCTATACTGATCATAAAAACATCATCCTGCTTCTGCTGGTGAGTGAACCCAGACCCCTGTCTCAGCAAGCAAGTGTGCTAGCCACTATGCCACCAAGGCTGTAGTAGTACTAAGTTCAAGTTAGTTGCATGTCCTTCACAGGATGTTGCAGTAAACCCCAGCATTTACTGGCTTTCTGTGATTTACTAGGAAATCTTTAGTTCATATTTTGCCATTGCTTTTAGCCAATGCAAAGCAGTGTACTTCTAAATCACCAGCGGCTGATTTCAAACCCTCAACTCGGTATGTTGGGTAATTATGAAACTGCACACCTCACTATCCCATAAGCCACAGGTGCCGTTTAGTTAGGTTTTCAAAATTAGAGCTGACAAAATAAAGGATTTCCAATAGTTCCTTGCTGAGTTCAAGTCACTACGTCAGTTATAAACAGAAATGTTGATCTTTGGTGAATTAATTTTGCATCAAATGCCAGTAATTGAGATGCAGAGGTTACAACAGTTGACTTTAAAATTCATAAGAAAAGATGAGATTAAACCAAGTAAATAACAACACAATTTGACTTGGCGCAACCTCACTTCCAGAGGTGGAACATACACCTATTTGGGTAGCAACATGGACAAAGATGGGGGAATAGATGGAGGAATTAAAATAAGAAAATGACAGGCAAAGGGAGCTTTTATAGCACTAGGAAATTGTGGAAGTCAAAGGAAACTCAACTTAATGCCAAATTTAGAATATTTACTCCAATGTTAAATCAGTACTATTGTATGGATCGGAAGCAAGGAGAACGACTAGAAGAATCTCTGATAAACTACAGGCATTCATTAATTGATGCCTGCCCAGAATGGTGGGACTAAAATTGTATGACAGAATCATCAATGTAGAACTCATCGAGAGAACAGGACATGTATCAGTGAATCAAGAGGTGAAGGAAAGTCACTGGCGCAAGATAGGTCACACACTCAGAAAACCTGAGGATAGCATAAATAGACACTGTTATATGGAATCCATCTGGTCGAGTAAAATAGTTAAAGTTAGTTGCATTTCCTTTACAGGACGTCGCAGTCAACCACAGCAGTTTTGGACTGATTTCTTGGCAAGTTTACATTCAGTAGTTTGCCATAGATTTCTGAACAACTGGCACTCATACCATGTTTATGAAAACCAACGCAAGGTGATCTGCTGCCAAATTGCCTGCAGCTCGGTTTCGAACACGGTATGTTGGATTACAAACCGTGTCCATAACTCCTCCACCACAGAGACAGCAGAATAAAATAGCGGGAGACCTAAAAACAATCACTGAAGGGAACTAAAGACTTATGTGACCAATCGGCACATGACATGTGCCGAGGTGAAAACCTCTCTGGCCGCCTTTACTTCCATTACATTCCCTGATTTTAGGCTGGGTCAACCTGGCAACCCAGGTCAGTTATTTAACATAACCTGTCTCAGGTTTATATTTGAATACCTGATCACCAGGCTAACAGGCAAGTGGGATAGCCACTGCACTACTGTAGCTCCCACTCTTTTATTTATCAGACGTCATCAAAATTCTATTTTACCAGACATTAGCAAATTAGTAAATACATAGTACTTTGCCTGTATGACAGTGAGATATTTGACCAGGTATATCACATTTTGCTGGTTAAACTGGCTCTTGAATGAACAAAACTGTCCATACTGGCATGTCTCAGATGGGATGAGATTAGAGAGTAAGATAAATGCTGTGTTTGACTATGTCAGTTTCTCAACCACAAGTAATAGGCAGTTAGAACAAATAAACTTACTTTAAATACTGAATAGCTAGTCAAAACACATACAAGTCACATCCATAGCAAAAAGTGTTGTAAGGGTAAAGCCATTGAACTTTGCATTCGCATAAGCTGATCAGATCCAACTCTCACCAGATAAATCTAGATATTTGCTGAAAGATTTGATTTAATGAGCCAAATTTTAAAAAACCAAATAGTTTTATTTTAAATGTTTCTCGTTCGTCTCTTTACAGGCTCGGAACAGTGAAAAGGCTATGTAAGTGTTATTGTTTCATCTGTTAGTTCATTGGTGAAATTCTTGATAATGTTGTCTGTAACAGTTTAACTATAAGCAAAATGAACATTTTATGGTTAACTTCTTCTGGGGTTTAAAGATTTAACAACATGACAAGATATGATAAATAAACACCATGTCATCTTCTAGTGGGTGCTTTGGTATATTGGCCAGGATGTTGCACTGACAATGTTATGAGTGCAGCCGGACGAGAGTTTGATGCCTGCACTTGCTGTTCCATTCACAATGCGAGAGGACTTACCACTATTAAGAGGCTACTGTGTAGGTCTAGGGAGTTATAACATAGATGATAGACTGTAAACCCAGCATGGCTCACTCACACGGTAGTCTGGCAGATGCTGAGATTAATACATTTAACGCAGCTCATGGTGGCAGCTGACATATAATTTATTTCTGAGGATACACATCCGAACAAACCTCCGCAGTCAGCTGAGTCAGTCACTCTTACTTATATTCATAAAGTTCTCATAAGCTGTCCACTGTGGACAGAGTACTTGGTGGCCCTTTGAACAAGATGTACAGTCCAGCTGGAGGTTTGCTTTTTTTGACACACTATAATCTTAATCTCTCTCTCCAACCTCATGTGGTTACCAAATGCTGGTATACAATAGTCGTCATATATACATAAAGACAGAACTCAATTGTAGGGTACTTCTTGTTGACAAACGTTATTGTCCTCTCGCATCACACATCAGACTTTCCATCTCTCAATTGGTCCTCACTTACACACACGCACGTCGATTATGATGTTCGTGTAAATACACTTGATACCGTCCAAGGGATGCAAAATACTTGTAAATAAATCAAATATACCCTTTGCGTGTCTTCTTGCCTCTAACATATAACCTGTCTTAACTTGTATGTTTTCTATAACCTAACGTATGGTTTCTATAACTTGTATGGTTTCTATAACTTGTACGACTTAGTGCTAAGCTGCCTTGTGCCTGAATGAGGCGTTATTTCGCCCCAATTTAATATCACAAACCCACAGCAAGTCTTGCTATGGGATTTCATTTTTTTTTTAAATCATCTTCTTGCTTCCTTTAACAGCAGCTTTCAGACTTGAATTTGATGTCCTTGTATGACTTCTGCAAGTCATGAAGCTTGTTACAGTGCAGCCCTAAGCCTTTGAACTTTTTTCTGACATTGTTTCATAGCTGCAAAATCCAACTATATGAACAAGTCTCAGTAGTGTGTTATGTGAGTTGGTTGGTGGCCTCTACCTTATTGGGAGATGAAAGGCAGAAGAAGAAGATTAATGTTGCATTTAATTTACCTCGTTATTTTTCTTTCTTTCTTTCTTTCTTTCTTTCTTTCCTTCTTTCTTTCTTTCATCTCTCCAAGTTTGCTTTATCATTATGTGCACATTTTATTTATCTGTGGCTATTTTTGTTGAAATGTTGTTGTTTATAACACAGGACAACATTAGCAAGATGGAGAGCATCTCAAGTAGGAGGCATCAAAGAAAAGGTTAGTGAAGTATACAAGGAACATAAATAATAGCACTGTGGTCTGTCAGTTGATTGTGTATACCCTGGAAGTTTTTTGTTTGTTTGCACTCACTCGCTTTGAACTCAAGCGTAGTCCATACACACTACTTCTAGTAGTTCATTCATTCATTTAGTAGCATGTCCTTTGCAGAACCTCGCTCCCATAACAACCTTCCAGAAAACCTCGCGATCATGAGCAAGATGTCCCACGTCTGATACACCCATCTGGAGATCATCCGCCACATCCTGCACCCATCTTCTCTTTGGCCTTCCTCTTCCTCTCTTCCCAGGCATATAACCTTCCATTATTATTCTCTCCAAACTTTCGTGACGTTTCAAGTGACCAAAATACTTTAATTTTCTTTGTTTTATCGTCTTTAACAGCCATTCTCCTCAATATTCAACTCTTGAAGTATGGATGCATTTGTTCTTTTCTTTACCCAAGATATTCTTAGAACTCGACTATAACATTTATATTCAAAGGCGTTTATGCGCTGTTCAGCTTATTTAGTAAGTGTCCATGTCTCACAGGCGTATGTTGCAATGGGAAAGATGCATGCTCTTAAAAATCTAATTTTTGTAGTTCTGTCTGTCCCACTCCATAATTTATTCAGCTGTTTTAGTCTTTGAAGAGCAATGATAGTCGCCATTTAATTTCTTTCATTGTGTCACTGTTATTGGTAATCAATGACCCAAGATATTCAAAATTTTCCACCACCTCCAATTTCCCCCCATTAATGTATATTTCTTTCTCCATAGTAGTTTTATCTGTATGCATTATCTTTGTTTTTGCTATGTTAAGATATAAGTTGTGATTTTCACTATTCAATTGGGTTGAGGCTATTAGGTTTTCTATGCCATTCTGTGTTGTGGATAGTAATACTGTATCATCAGCATATCGAATCTCTGGTATGTCATGACCGCCGATATTTAGGGCATCATATAGCTCCCAGTTTATATCATCTCTTACATTTCTCATTATATTTTCAGCGTACAGGTTAAACAAATAGGGTGACAGCACGCAGCCCTGACGGACTCCTTGCTTGATGTCAAACCAATCTGATATCTCGCCATCTATTCTAACTGCTGCTTGTTGGTCTAGATAGAGCATTTTTATGAGTTGTACTACATGTGATGGAAAGCCCATATTCCTCATGATTTCCCAAAGTTTCTATGTTGTACACAGTCAAATGCCTTTGAATAATCCACAAAACATGAGAATAGGTTTACATTAAATTCTCTGCACTTCTCTATTATTAAACGCATGTTGAATATGTGATCTCTTGTTCCTCTTCCTTGTCTAAATCCAGCTTGAACCACGTTAATCTCTTCTTCCATTTTCTTCGCATTATGACTTTTAGTAGAATTTTACTTGCATGACTGATCACGGCAACAGTTCTGTAGTTGGTACATAATTTCAGATTGCCCTTTTTTGGTATTGGAATGAAGATAGTTCTCTTCCAATCTTTTGGCCATATACCATATTTCCAAATCTTTGTACATAATACATGATATATGTGAATGCTTTCTTCTCCTCCCGCTTTAATTAGTTCAGCTGGTATCTCATCACATCCAGGTGATTTACCATTCTTCAGGTTCTTTATAGCCCAAGCAATTTCATCTAATGAGGGTTCAGGTTCTGTCTCTGCTGTCATTGGCTCATGTATCTCATTCATATCCCCATTGTCACTCATATCATACATTCCACTGCAGTACTCCTGCCATCTTTCTAGAATTTGTCTAGATTCTGTTAAGGTATCTCCCATCTTGTCACAGATAACATTCAATAGAGGTTGAAAATTTCTTGTCAATAACTTCATTTCTTTGAACATTTCATAATCTCTTCCAGTCTTATGATATTGCTCTATTCTGGTACAGCAATCTTGTATATATTGATTTTTGTCCTTTCTTGTGTTCTTTCTTATTTCTCGAGTTAAAAGATTTATACTTCATCCTGCTGTTCTCGGATTCATCTCCTTTCTGTTTCAGCTCCCTTCGTTGTTTTATTAATTCTAACATGTCTGATGTAATCCATGGCTTAAGTAGCTTTTTCTTGGTCGGAATGAAATCTTTGGCTGCAGTTATCAAGATATCTCTAACTTGTACTGCCAGTTCATCGGGTGTCATTTCTTCTTGTACAGACATCAAGACCCCAAAGCGATTCCTAACTTCTATGTTGTATGCGTCTGGTATTTTTGTGAGATCAAAACGAAGTGGCCTTGGTCCTCGGGTAAGCTTTTTGAGTTTTAATTTCAGATCTGCTTCTAATAACTGATGATCTGTATCACAGTCTGCACTTCGTAGGGTTTTTGCAGATGTTATGCTTGATCTCCATCTTCTTTGTATTAAAATATAATCTATCTGATTTTTGGTAATACTGTCTGGAGACTTCCATGTGAAGAGTCTTCTTGGATGTTGTTTAAAAAGCGTGTTGGCTATCGTTAACTCATTTTCTGTGCCAAATTCAATTAATTTGTCACCTGCATCATTTCTATTTCCTAATCCAAATTTTCCTAAAACGTGTCTCTCATTTTCAGCTCTTCCTGCACCAACTTTTGCATTAAAATCTCCCATTATTATTGCTATATCATTATGACCAATCTTATTTAATGTGTCTTGTAGTGTGTTGTAAAAATCTTCAATTTCGTCGTCCTGTTGAAGTAGTTGCATATATCTGTATGAGAGTTGTGTTTTTTTGGACGGCCTTTAAGTCTAATAGTGAGGATTCTATCACAAACTGGATTATATCCCATTAAAGCTTTTGCAGTTGTCTTATCTAAACAAAATGCCACTCCACTCTGGCCTCCGACATCTCTACCAGAATAAATGAAAATACTTCCATTTTCAGTTGTAAAATGTCCCTTGCCACTCCAGCGATGTTCACTAATTCCTAAAATTTGAATGTTTAACCTCTCAATCTCATCACACACTACTTTAAGCTTTCCCTCATACAGACTTCTCACATTCCACATTGCATGAGGATTAGTTTTCTCTATTAACAGTGACCCTCGCCATTAGCAAACCCACTCTGACTTCAGAGGTACTTGTAATGTACGTCCCCAAGTCAAGGACGATAGGTCAACATGTTAATCCAAATATACGGTGTATGGGTTGAACCCCTAACCTCGGCATCAGCACACTGGATGTTTAAGAACATGCGTTCTTATCCATTCGACTAATGCTGACCTACAGTCAGTTTTTAATCTGAAGATCAGTCACCTGAGCCGGATTGAAGTTGTTATAGAGATTTTCCTCCCTCAGTGATACCGGAATGCCATCTCCATGGGGACTATTGTTGAGCTGGCTTTGCCCTCTCCAAATTCAGAAACCAGATTGTGTGTAAGACTGAAACTGGAACTTCCCATCTGTGTAGATTAAGGTGATCCTTGAAATGTTGGCCAGGCTGGAAACAGAGTCTGTGGATTGGCTACAACGCTAAGTGGTGTTCCAAGGTTTCAGCATTGTGAAATCTGATTCTGGTCTTGTGATCTCAAAAACCTTTACATGAGAATACAACTGGCAAGAAAATTTTTCTTAGAATTAGAACATGTGTGGAAGTCAACACAAATTTACTCTCAGTGAATTAGAAAATTAGTACATAACAGAGTATTTAACTGTAACATTAAATCAGTACTGCTATATGGAGCAGAAATAGTAACGGCTGAAACAATTACTAATAAACTACAAAACACTCATTAACTGGGGCCTCCACAGAATATAACTAAATTGATATGACATAATAATTAATGTGGCTATTATAGAGAGAACTTGATCGATTCCAAGAAATCAATAGGTGAGGAAAAGACGCTGGCACTGGAAAGAACATACATTGAGAAAACCTCATATTTGGTTAACTAGAAAGTCCTTCCTCTGCTACCACAAGGCAAACAAAACTTATGGACACCTGGAGAAAAGAATTAGAAACAGAGATGAATAACATGGGGTGGACAAGGAGGAAGTTTTAGGAGACAGTAACAGTTTGGATGGCATGGCAGGAGTTGGTTGAGGATCCATGCACCATTGGAGAAAAAGGTGGCTGAAGAAGAAGCCTGAAGATGTTATACTCCCTAGGTGGCTGAAGAAGAAGCCTGAAGATGTTATACTCCCTCTGATCTCTGGATAGTGGATTGGACTCGTGACCTTGGATAAGGATGAAAAACAAGGAAAGCCTATGTGCATATTGCCCATATTAAAAGTACCCCAGCAATTTGAAATTGAAAAGAGTTTGCCAATTCTGAGGCTAAATTGAAGAAAATTAGATGCCAACTCACAAAAAGACTAATTTTACAAAGTGTGGTTGAATGCATAGGAGGCAAAAGTTTCACAATTTCAGAAAGTCATTCATTTTGTCTTGTGTCTATTCCATCCGCCTCGTGTATTTGCAGTAGTAATTTGTATCACAGCTTCAAAGTGTTTTGCTTATAAGCTTATGGCTCACAATTTTAAAAATATGCATTGTCATTAATTGTTACTAGGACCGTAGACCTTATCTGGCATCAGATTGTGATAATCTACAAGAGTCAGAAAAGTGGCGCAGACAGATTATTGGTGAGATATCCAGAAAGGTTGCACAGATTCAGAACGGTAAGCTCACTGACAATATTTTCAGTGTAAATGCTATATTCATGTTGAAAATACCATCAAATTATGAAGGGACCTTTTATAGACCTTAAGGCCTGTTGGGACATATGGGCTGAATCCACATTTGTATAGATTAATCGGCACTCCAGGGACAATGTGATGGATATCACAATGGCCACCTTCACTTCCCAAGACATTTTCTGGTACCCATTTTAAGCTGGGTCAACCTGGGATCCCAGGTCATTTGTAAAAATCTGCCTCGATGCGGATTCAAACCCATGACCACCTGAAAGGCTGGCATGTATCCAACCACAACACTACTGCATCTCCCTTGTAATATCAGTTAGTTGCATATCCTTTACAGGACGTTTGCAGTCAAGACCATTTTTTGCTGCTGTTGATGTCTTGTCAAGTTTATTTTCAGTAGTTTGCCATTGCTTTCTGAACAACCAGCATCCATACCATTTCATAAAAAACCAGTGCAATGCGGTCTGCTGCCAAATCATGCGCAGCTGCGTTTGAACGCGGGTATGTGGGATCACGAATTGCTTCTGTAATCCTTTTGCCATGGAGATCGGCTGTAATACCAGAGCCAGCCAAAGTTGGTAATGAAGGAAGCCAAGGAAAAGACACCTCATTGTAGACACCAGAAGGTTCTTCTGACAATATTATTTGGCCATGTCTTGAGAAGAGAAAAATCGGAACATATAACAGCTGGTAAGATTAATAGGAAAAGAGAGCAGATGACAGAGAGTATTGTATCATGGCATGTATAGACATTTCTGGTGAATTGATAGACAGTGCTATAAGAAGTCTGGATGGCTCTGATATGCAACACATTGCCAAGTACAGGAGAAATAAATAATAGTTATTTGTTTCTTATCTTGGAACGAACGAACAAACAAACAACAAACTTTATTTTCAAAGAGTAACAAATTGGGCACGCAGGTCCGTCTTACATTCTGCCCTTCTAATCACTCATCTTTCGTTCATCAATAATGCATAGTGCATGATACATTCACATAGAAAAAAAAACATTGTCAAATGAATGTTGTAAACATAAACAAGGAGAGAATACAAGCAAGTCTCATTGTTTGCATGTGGTGGGTAATTAACTTAACTCATCATTGTGCTAAGTGAACTTTTGTCAGCTCTCAAAATTGTGTTTCCATTGAGTTCACCATCATCACGTATCATGCCGGTAAGTGTGGGCGGTCATGTTTTGCCATCTCGATCACCAGAGTCGTGGATCAGCTCAGTGTTCTTGTCTTGATCATACAACGTGGCCAAGCCATCCAGGTATTTACTTCTCTGCCCGTCCCTTGTTCTCTTCCTCTTGATCTTGCCTGTTGGCGCCAAGTTCTCCAATTGAGTTAGTTATACATTATTTGTGTGTTTTTCACTGCATTCTTTGGTGCTATTGAGTATTATACTTTAGAATATTCGGAGCAATGTGCATGTGATGTGTCATTTATTTCAGCTGGTTTGGGTGAGTTTAAATTGCGTGACCTCAATGATGAAATCAACAAGCTTTTGCGGGAGAAAGGGCACTGGGAAGAAAGAATCAGAGAGCTTGGAGGACCTGACTATAAGGTATGGACAAATTATCTGCTTCGTTCAGATTCTTTATTGTATGTGTAGATATTATATAGTCTGTTCTCTAGAACCAAAAGGAAAAACAAAATAGAGAAGAGACCTAAAAACACACAGAGAAGAGAATTAGAGACACAGATCAATAATATAGGGAGGACAAGAATGGAGCTGCGGGAAATAGCAAAAGACAGGACAGCCTGGCCGGAGCTGGTTGAGTGCCTAAGTTCAGATCATAGATAAAGGGTGGAAGAAAAAGAGATGTTCTAGGTTATGTGCCCAGAAATATTTGTGAATTATTTCATTCTTGTAGATATATTTTCCTTGCCTTTCTTTTCCAGCTGTTTGTAATGTTGATAGCATTATTTGTTAAATATAATGAAGATTTTGAAATGGTTCAGGCAAGAACAATTTACATAGGAACATATGCATTTCCTTAGATAAATAAGTAAATGGAAAGGACTATAACAGTGTAACTGTTATAGTGATTATATGGCCAAAAGAATTAGAAATAGGCGCTGTGCAATGTAAAGATTGGTAAGTAGTTCACGGGTGAGCACTGTTGCTTGGGGAGGCGATAAGCGTGTCATAGGTTGACGACAAGATAGATACGACACAGAAGCCAATTTACCATCGAGCAGTTAAGACGCTTAGGCCTTGTGTGGTTCAAACTGGTATCGTAAGAATCAGAAATGCTTAAGCTTTTGAAATACACAAACGTTATCTTTTGTACAGCAACGGAAAGGCTTGAATATTTGTATGCCAATTTTTATGCCATATAGAAACTGCCATTTGTATCGAGGAACAATAAAGACTGACGAAACCTGGTCCACAGACTTTGTATATGTCGTTGCCAAGATTCATTTATGAATTGAGAGTTTATTCTGCCGTTTGCTGAGTTAAGAATGCATATCGACACACTATACGACACGGCTGCCTTTGACCCCTCTGAGGCAGTTGGCCATAATGGTTGGCGACTCTCCTAAAGGACCTTATTACGTGCCTTGGGGTATATGGTTAATATCATGTGGTTAATATGTCATTCATCGTTACTTTCCATAACATTTTCATTTGTGTTTTCTAGGACTTTCTCGTATTTCATTTTTCTTTCCATCCATGATATTCTTTACATTTTCCTCAGAACCCACATTTCCACTAACACTACATGTTTTTTATCAATGTGAGCCATTTCCAATGTATCGGATGTTTCTCTAATGTTGGTTCTGAATTTAAGTTTAATAAGTGAGGTTGGAGGAAAGGGTGATACTATCTATATGAACTGAAGATTTTGTTTGCTGAAATGAGGACTTATTTTTATGTTCAATATGAGTAGGATTTCTTTCATATTGTATATAGTTACTTTTTAACAAGCAACTACACTGTTTTCTAAGAATTATGAATTTTCTTAACAGAAAACAGGGCCTAAGATGTTGGATAGTGATGGAAAAGAAGTCCCAGGCAATAAAGGTTACAAGTAAGCAACGTGGAGTATATGTGTACTGTGTGAGTCTGGGAATGTGTGCTGTGTGAGTCGAGGGATGTGTACTTTGTGGGTTAGAGGATATGTGTAGTGTGTGTGTGTCAGAGATGTGTACTGTGTGAATCGGAGTATATGTGTACTGTGTGAGTCAGAGGATATGTGTACTGTGTAGGTTAGAGGATGTGTGAATCGGTGTATATGTGTACTGTGTGAGTCAGAGGATATGTGTACTGTGTGAGTCGGAAGATATGTGTACTGTGTGAGTTAGAGGATATGTGTACTGTGTGAGTTAGAGGATATGTGTACTGTGTGGATTAGAGGATATGATGCTAGTACAGTTTTGTTATATTAGGGACTGGTGAAAGGTAAAGGCGGAGACTGCCATTGAGGTGTTAACCCTTAATATATTCTAAGCCTTGGCATAATAAGATGAGGTTTACCTTTCCTTCCCATACAAATTATCTGGTAACCATTTTAGGAGACTGTGTCGACCCTAAAGCTATACTTGTTGGAAGAAATCATTCTGCCTCTGCTGATGGTTGATCCCGATCACTGTTTTGGCAGGCAAGCACACAAACCAGTATGCCAATGTAGCTGGTAGGGGCTGAAAATGGAGTAAAAGTGTTGAATGCACTCAGTATCTCACAGCTTGACTGCTCGGGTATGTCAGCAAAAGTACTTTACCTCCACATGGTGCTACATGGAAACAGAATGTGTCATTCATCTTCTTTGCTGCTCTTTCAAGGGACATGTGTAACACCAAGTTATACATCTGAGTTAGTGTGCCCAACTTGAGCATGTGTTTGTGTCAGATTTGTTTCCTTCAGAAAGATTCCATCCAAGGGAAGGGATGCTATCTACCCAAGCATGCATTTTATTTCCTAGCAATTTTGCCATGGCAGCAGACTTAATTTACTCTTTGTGATTTTCAACTGCCCTGGAGATTTTTAATGTGCACAATTTGCACAGGGATCTCCTCTTTTTCATTATTTTCTAAGAAGCCTAAGTATCCAGTCTCACTACCCAAAAAGATTAAGGGGGTGTGTTTCCTCTGGAAATAGAGGGAAACCTAAAGACATGAGGAAGAGAATTAGAGGATATGAAGTGAGCTGCAGAAAATAGCAACAGATATAACAGCTGATATGAGTTTGGTTAATGGTGTCTGCTCCAATAGGGGATGAAGGAGAGAAGAAGAAACACCATGTTTACATATTCAAGAGGTATACTGCAGGAACTGTTAACGATGTTTTTAAGAACTGTTGTCAATAATCTTTATTTACAGGTATTTTGGAGCTGCTAAAGATTTACCTGGTGTGAGAGAATTGTTTGAACAAGAACGTGAGTCATTATTTCATTTTTCTTCAAAGTGTTTTTGCAGACCCCAGGAGGTCTCGATGACTGTCGCTTTAACTCTTTACAAGGTAGACGTTTGTCCGTTTTGTAGCCTTGAACAGGCAAGAAGAATTTTGAGGTTCAGTAAAATTTTGGGTTTAAAGTCCGACTCACGACTGCTAACGCAAAATAACGCTAATCACTGATATCTAGCTCTGATTCAGTCAAATTCGTGCTCGTAAATGTCACTTAAATTGAACCCAGCGAAACCTCCACTATCACTTGAAGAATCATCAAAATCTGTTTTGAAAAATTAAGCGTAAAAACCCCAAAAACTATAAACAAAATCCGTTCAAATTCATAGTACAAGCTTGAAAATGGCAGCCACGTTGTCAAGCTATCGGGGAAACCCAAAGTAGACAATCGGAAATCTCCGAAAACCACGTGATCACGTTTTTACAATCCTAGTAGTAGCTCGGACGTATTCAGACGATTTGCTCGTTCTGGGGTTCGGACGCTTTGGGACGATTTGCCCGGTAAAGGGTTAACTGTGGAGCACCAAAGAAAATTTGCTTTGCAGGAGCAACTATGCAAGATAAATGGTGGGGAAGTAGTGGAGACCTCAGACACACCTACCTGCAAATGACCCATGCCAGAATAAACGTTTAGCAAACGGTCGGTTGGCAACCGCAGTGGCTAGCGTGCTATCTTGCAGCATTGGCCATATGTTTGTATTCCCATTGAGGCGGATATTTCTATTTTTAAAGTGTGCCTGTGCTCCCATGTCATCCCTGCCTAACATGGCCACCTAGAAAGATCCGGGGAAGTAAAGATGATCAACATGATACTGACTACTTTACCCATTGAGCACTGTTGATCTGTATACACCCAATACACATCAAGGTGTGGACGAAGGCCCTTTACACTTGTTACCACATTGATCACTTATGAAGAAGTTTTAAGAACATTCTTATTCAATTCATTGCTTTAATTATATCAAGCTCATTAGTAGGCCAGTCATACCACCGACACAAAGATGAAGGAGTTTCGAATGCAATTCGCAAACCCTCATACCCTAGAATGCCTTGCGTTGGTTTTCATACAGTGGTATTAGTGCCGGTCGTTCAGAAAGCAATGTCAATATACTAAATGTAAACTTGCCAAGAAATCTCAAATAGTCCAAAAAATGCTGGGGTTGACTGCAACATCCTATAAAAGATAGACAACTAACTTATACAAGTCAAATCAGTTATAAGTGAATCAATTACTGTCTCTCTACTTGCAAGAAACAATTGTAGTTGTAAGAGAGGTGTGTGCTGTCTGAAGTAACCTTTTATTGGATTCAGGGACCATCTTCTTAGCACTGTGAAAATCTGTCCATTAGTTCTCCAGCCCTATGTGATCTACTCCTTCAGATTTAACTAAGATCTAACTCGTTCTGTCCTAAGCAGCTATTTTCAAATATTCAATATTTGAGTCTAAAGGAGTTAAAATAATAACACTATTAATCAGAAGGGGTTAAAGTAGCAACAAAGGGCAACACATCTAAGGTTGTCGAGGGTAACAACTGTATTTGGCACAAGAAGTAAAGTAGCAGTAGAAATTAAAGTAATAATTGAGGCTCAGTTTATACCAGTCAAATCGGTTATAAGTTAATCCATTACTATCTGTCTATTTGCAAGAAACAATTATAGTTTTTAAAGTAAAGTTTTAAAAAAAAAAGTAAAAAAGTATTATAGTAAAAAAAGGTAAAGTAATTCCAAAAATCGTGAAGTGCACAATCATTTGTTTTCTTGATATTGTGTGAGCTAATTTCAAATGCTTGTTCCTAGTGATTGTTCCATACATAATGATTTACCACGAATACCATTCATTTCCAGCACCTCCACCTCCGCGTAAGACCAGAGCTGAGCTCATGAAGGACATAGATGCTGATTACTATGGTTACAGGGATGAGGACGATGGCATCATTGTTCCTTTGGAGATAGAGGCAGAAAAGAAAGGTGATTTGCCAGTTTATGACTGCCTTTGGTAGTTTTCATTTGTTTTGTTGAGTGTGTTTGCTATCATCTACTGAGCATTGTTTTGTTGAGTGTTAGTCGACAGATCATCCTCACTGCACATCGAACTATTCAGTTCATAAGTGCTCGGATGCTCTCCTTGGTAAATTCCACATCGTGTAGCGGCTAATGACATGAGTTCTGTATTGGTTTATTAATCTTCTTTGGCTTCCTGCATAGTGTTCTTGTTTCGCCACATCTCTTTTAACTTGCTGTTCCCGCAATCTGACCGTGGTTGTAGATACACAGTCATCACTTGGTTCTCACAAACATCTTACTTCTTGTAGCGCATTCGGTATATCAGCCTGGTCCATGGCTTGTTCTGCCCTCCACAGTAGCCTTACCTGGAAGCCTGTCAGCCTGCTCATTTCCTAGCATGAAAATTAAACTAATCTTTGCCAGCCGTAACCACTCCAGAGACAACAACCACTCTCTTCGGATCCACCCCATCGCTATCTTCCTGAGCATACTCATTGAGTCACTAAGAAAACATGCTCGAGTGAAGGTCTGTGTCTCAAGCCATGTTATTGCTTTACTTACTGCCGTGACTTCCATAGTCAAACTGCTTGTGGTCAAAGCAAAAGCACCAAAATCTGCCTTCACAATTCTCTTTCCGGTCTGAGCCATAAAGGCTCATGAACTTCTCACTCATTGTACGGCCGACCAACATGTGTAAATGACAGCATCAACATCTAAAGAATTCTCGAAGATCAAAACCTGTACTTCTGCCTCCATTGTTGAGTGTGTTTGCTATCATCTACTGAGCATTGTTTTGTTGTTTCTTTGCTAGCTAAGTCCAAAGAATCTATTATTGTTTAGGTCTTTTTTTTCTTCTTTCGCTTTTATCGCCCATTGGGGCAAAGACTCTTGAACAACCCACCTGTCACTTGTTTTCCCGGGAGAGAGTTGGAATCAACAAGCACATCTTCAAACTTATTATCTGTTGGGATTATTGACTGACTTTTGTCTACACCCCTCCCTTCTGTCTTCCCTTCCATATATCTACTTCTGTCACTCTCTCTATTATTCTATCAACACATACTCCGACAACATTTCCTTTCAACATATAATAAAAGATTTATTAATAAAGAAAACTATGTCCGGTGTGTGTATGGATATTGTCTGTGTAGTTGCTATTGTATTCTATGGTTGTGGACAGAATGAACTCAGAATGTCTATCAGCTGTATCTTCTCGCCAGTCATTCTTCACGATTACAGGACATCACATCAAACAGGACAGAGCTCACCCGGGATGATCCGTAGGCTTGAATCTGATGGTAAATCCGTTAGTGAAATGAAAACAAACTGTTCATCACTGATTCACCGTATTGCTATAAAAGTCCCGTAAGTTTATGACTGTGCCCAAATCGGTTTCATGATATTAATTATCCATCATCAAAAACAGAAAACACCACATTGTCAATGTTCTTCCTATTGTCTATTATGATTATCACTATTGTCTTTGTCTATTCCTTCTACCCTATGTAAGCGAGTCGTATGTAGGTTGAAGTCTCTGCTTGCCCCACCTTAACATCTTTTTCTGTTTAGGAGCCCCGTGGTATATGCGTGTTAGCATACAGTCTTCTGTATTTTTCTTGATGTTAGTATTTGTTCATCTGAACGAACTATTTAGGTTCTTTCTGGATCTAAGTATGTACTTTATTGGTTTACGTAGAGTAGGTTTTTCTTTCTTCTCTAATGTCCCTAGAAACTGGGAACCTGTGGATGAATATAACAAGTCGAGTGGTAAGCGTCCGCCCCTTACTCCTAACTTATGCAAGTGTCCTTCTCCAGCCATAATGACAAGGCTTTCGAAGTCACCATCCGCATAAGACATAAGAATTCACCTCAGTCTAAAACACCCACTAATAATATGTAATGATAAAGGTAATACACGCTCATCTATATTCCTATTCTAAAACGATATTTTAATATACCTTATACACATCGATGTTCCTATATAGAATTAATGTAGATCCACGAATCGAAATTAATCCTCAGCCAAGCACTTTATCCCATTATAAAGGAGGATATTTCTTTTCATTACAGGACACATAATTCTATCTTTCCGTCCAGTTGGGGAACACACACTAAACTGACACAAAGACGTGGCCACTCTCTTTAGATCATCTTTGTCCCATCGTCCTTGACATTGCTGGACAAAGCAAATTCAGACTTCATTATCCCTGGTCAGTGGAAAATTCCAGATCTGGGCTTTTCCGTATATCCCTACCTCCAGAACGCAATAGACTGATCCATGATACTGTCTGTCTTTGTAGCAAACTAATTTTTCCACTCTCCCGGTCACCTGTATTGTAGTCGACTCTCCCGCCTTGACCTATATACATATGCGCTGGTCAATCCGTTGTGTTTTATCCTTCTGTTTCATTAACCCTTCTACTCCCTGGGTATTCGCTGCATACAGTCGTCGATCTGGGATTCACTAACATGCAGCATTTCATGACATAGGCCCCCTCTTAAGAGATTAGACCGCGTCGAATCTTTCTCGCTGTAGGTTTGATTCCCATGATCCACAACCCTAGTCTTCTTCCTCCGGATCTGGATGTCTGGATAAGAAATCTGCTCCTACATTCTCCTTACCAAAGTATTCCACTGTGAAGTCCAGTTGCAGCAACAACCTAGATCACATCTACCGTGCGTTGAGCTTCTGCGAAGTAGCTATTAACATCACGTGTTGATGATATGATTGGATCCTCACATGCTCACTTCATTATCCAGTAGGCGCTCTAATTGACACCCTACTATACTACTAACGACTGAAACTAGTGTTGGCTCCTCGCTCCTGTACGTTCAGTCGACCTCCTTTCGACTTGCGTCAGCGACGGCTCACAATACAAACGGATTGTCCCATCCTGATTGTAACACTGCTTCCATGTCCTCTTGGTTTTCCCCGGCTTTTCCTCTGGGGATGTTCCGCCTCGTCCTCGTCGGACCGAGTCGTCTTTCCCAAACCTCCTGGGCTTTTGCTTCCAGGACCATCTTGGGCGATGTTGTATCTGGTCAGCCAATCTTTGGTTGGAGTCCTGGGTAATTCTTGCCTTTCCCGACGTTACCCACCCCTTCTGAACTTGGTTACCGGTGAAACTTTCACTCTTGTCCTTTCCCTGACTTGTGATTTCCCTCCTACTGTCGTTGGGTAAATCTGACCTATCCCGTACTGTCCCATAGGCCCTCCTATGTTGTACTGGCGATCTCTGGTCTTCGTCTGGACTGGTAACCGTTGTCCTAATGGCTGCCATCACCATAAAGTGTGAAGCTTTGCTCTCGGATCTCTCCTCATATTTCCTAATGAGATGTCTAGGGAGATTTTTCTTCTCTTCCCCGATCCGTATTTTGTAGATGTTCTTGGACACCACCTTTTCCACAGGATAAGGTCCTTTCCATCCTACTTGGAGTATATTGGTCTCTGCTGGACTCCACACTTCCACTTTGTCTTCCACTTTAAGAGCTAGTTTCCTCTTAATTCGCTTGTTGGGTGGTGCTCTCTGGCACTCCGAACAAGACTTCACCCACCGGCGTACATCTCCGGTCATTCCTGGCCAGCAATAATGGCCGGATATTTGCTGCAAGGTCTCTCTGACACCCATATGTCGATTCTCGCCTATGATGTGTCCACTCTGAAGAATGTGAGGACGGTGGGTCTCTGGAACCACCCACTGCTCATGCAGGTTATCTCCCCTCCCAGCTCTCCGATAGAGTAGTTGATTCTTCAGAAAGTACTGTCCCCGTTCTGGTGGCTCAGCACTTCTTTGCAGCTTCCTGTAGCAAGGATGCAACGTAGTATCCTTCCTCTGGGCAGTATGCAATTCTCCTATCTCCGAGTTGTCGCATAGTGTCTCTGCCTCTTTTTCCTCCCCTTGAGATACACTGACTACTGTTCCCTTGTGGGCTTGCTGTTTGGGCATCCCCAAAAAGACATATTTCGTGCCAATGATCATAGGAAATAAGGAGTCAGATAATACAGCAGCTGGAATAATGCCCGTGACGTACCTGGATTTAATCTCCACCTTGGCGATTGGCAGCGTCATGGTAACAGCACTCCTCATTGCCGGCTGTATTTCTATGGTCTCCCCTGTAAGTTGGTCTGGGCTTACTAAGCTGGCGTCCACCACCGCTTCCCCATCCAAACCGGTATCGTAGAGACAAGCAACCTGCTGGCCATTGACTTCAATAAGTTCAACCACAGGTGGTCTCTCTTGGTCCTGAGTGTCTTTCATCTCCTTGACCGTTTCCCTTCCTTCCTCTTTTGATTCCTCGAGGTGGGTTATGCAATTGGCGTGTTTGGCCTTGTATCTGCAGTCCACAATATTATGTGTTGTCGACTGGCAGTGTGTGCACTCTGTTCCCTTCCTAGGTTCCCGTGTGTCCTTTTTGTTCCTTTCTCCTTCGCCGACCTCAGCCTTGTCTGTGATCACCGATGTAGGAATCACCTTGCATGCTGCGAAGTAAGAACTTTTAGGTTTCGATCTGCAGTCTTTTGTGTTGTGGGATGCCGCCCGACAAAATGAACACCATTTCTCCGACCATTGTCGTTTCGCTTGAGAATTCGAGGTGCTCTGGTTTCCTACCTTCACCTTCTCTGAACTCTCCTCTGTGTGCTTTATATAAGGTTCCCCTTTTTCTCCTTCCCAGTTTTTAGGTTTCTTTTTCTCTGTTTTCTCCTGACTTTTGGATTGTGTACTTAGTTCCTCCGTTTCACCATGTACTTCCACGAATCGTTCCGCCAGCTTATTCACCACATCAATCCGTTCCGCCCCTTGTTCTCCCAAGAAGGTTCTGAGAGGTTTCGACATTTGCTTTCGCATTTGGTCTACCACCATCATCTCTTCGAGACTCTCATAATCCCTCTGGAATTCTGCCAAGTCCATCCATTTCTGTAGATAGGATTTCAGCCTCAGACTGTAGGCGGCGAATAGTTCTCCCGGCTCTCGTCTAGACGATCTAAACTTTTTCCGATATGTTTGTGCGGTGACTTCATAATGTTTCATCAAAGCTGCTTTCAATTCCTCGTACTGATTTTCCTGTCCTGGTGGTAGGCGTGTGTAGACCTCGTAGCCCGAACCACGTAAAGACTGGGATACTTTAAGAGCCCATCTGGTTCTATCTAGTCCCATAGCGATTGCCATAGCCTCGAACCGATCCAAAAACTGGAATATCTTTTCTTTACTTTCATCGTAGACCGCTAAGGGAAACTTCATGGCCTGGTAACCCTGTCCACTCATGTAGGTTGCTCCAGGTGAAGATGAACTTCCTTCTGCTGCATCTATTTCACCCTTAGTTTGTGTCTTGAGTTCTAACTCTTTCAAGCGGTATTCATGTTCCATTTCCAGTTTCTTGGTCTCCTGGTCCATTTTCTTGGCCTCTTGTTCCATTTCTAGTCGCTTGGTCTCCTGGTCCATTTTCTTGGCCTCTTGTTCCATTTCCAGTCTCTTGGTCTCCTGTTCTAGTTTCTTGGCCTCTTGTTCCATTTCTAGTCGCTTGGTCTCCTGTTCTAGTTTCTTGGCCTCTTGTTCCATTTCTAGTCGCTTGGTCTCCACCTCTATTCTTCTCACTTCCAACTCAGTCTTTCGATCTTCTCGTTCCGCCTGACGAATCTCTCGCTCTCTTTCTTGGATGTAATCAGTTAAGTCTGAACCAGCCAACCCAATTTCCTCCCCGTTGGCTCTCAGTTCTGCTGTAGTTACTTTAGGAGTTGCCATAGTTACAGCAGATAAGTCAGCAAGTTGAGTAAAGATCCCTCAAGGCAGAAAAGAAGTACTCACTATACCATTATATTCCACCTAGAACCTATACCGTTTATCTATGTCTATCTAATATTATAAATCTACCCCACCACACAGTACATCACAACCACTCTCTCATCCACAAGAGGAGATATAGGATAAAGACTTATGTAGACGTGTGACCGTGTGACTAGGTATGTAATGTCTTACCACCTATCCACATTCACTCTGTCTGGAACTTTCTCACTGCAAAGTCACCAGCATTAATGAAATGTTTCTACCATATATGTAATGGCACCATATATCCAATGGACGTCCTTCCATTAAAAGTCATCAATATATACTTATATTCCTTCCAATCAGTATGTCCCAACATGTAGGTACTCCGCTATGCCTGTGCCAATATGCAAGTACCTCTCTCTATGCATATGCCTCTTTATGCTTTTAGGTCATATGAGTATTATGTATGTACGTATCCCGCTGCTCCCACCATTTTATGTCACTTGTTTTCCCGGGAGAGAGTTGGAATCAACAAGCACATCTTCAAACTTATTATCTGTTGGGATTATTGACTGACTTTTGTCTACACCCCTCCCTTCTGTCTTCCCTTCCATATATCTACTTCTGTCACTCTCTCTATTATTCTATCAACACATACTCCGACAACATTTCCTTTCAACATATAATAAAAGATTTATTAATAAAGAAAACTATGTCCGGTGTGTGTATGGATATTGTCTGTGTAGTTGCTATTGTATTCTATGGTTGTGGACAGAATGAACTCAGAATGTCTATCAGCTGTATCTTCTCGCCAGTCATTCTTCACGATTACAGGACATCACATCAAACAGGACAGAGCTCACCCGGGATGATCCGTAGGCTTGAATCTGATGGTAAATCCGTTAGTGAAATGAAAACAAACTGTTCATCACTGATTCACCGTATTGCTATAAAAGTCCCGTAAGTTTATGACTGTGCCCAAATCGGTTTCATGATATTAATTATCCATCATCAAAAACAGAAAACACCACATTGTCAATGTTCTTCCTATTGTCTATTATGATTATCACTATTGTCTTTGTCTATTCCTTCTACCCTATGTAAGCGAGTCGTATGTAGGTTGAAGTCTCTGCTTGCCCCACCTTAACATCTTTTTCTGTTTAGGAGCCCCGTGGTATATGCGTGTTAGCATACAGTCTTCTGTATTTTTCTTGATGTTAGTATTTGTTCATCTGAACGAACTATTTAGGTTCTTTCTGGATCTAAGTATGTACTTTATTGGTTTACGTAGAGTAGGTTTTTCTTTCTTCTCTAATGTCCCTAGAAACTGGGAACCTGTGGATGAATATAACAAGTCGAGTGGTAAGCGTCCGCCCCTTACTCCTAACTTATGCAAGTGTCCTTCTCCAGCCATAATGACAAGGCTTTCGAAGTCACCATCCGCATAAGACATAAGAATTCACCTCAGTCTAAAACACCCACTAATAATATGTAATGATAAAGGTAATACACGCTCATCTATATTCCTATTCTAAAACGATATTTTAATATACCTTATACACATCGATGTTCCTATATAGAATTAATGTAGATCCACGAATCGAAATTAATCCTCAGCCAAGCACTTTATCCCATTATAAAGGAGGATATTTCTTTTCATTACAGGACACATAATTCTATCTTTCCGTCCAGTTGGGGAACACACACTAAACTGACACAAAGACGTGGCCACTCTCTTTAGATCATCTTTGTCCCATCGTCCTTGACATTGCTGGACAAAGCAAATTCAGACTTCATTATCCCTGGTCAGTGGAAAATTCCAGATCTGGGCTTTTCCGTATATCCCTACCTCCAGAACGCAATAGACTGATCCATGATACTGTCTGTCTTTGTAGCAAACTAATTTTTCCACTCTCCCGGTCACCTGTATTGTAGTCGACTCTCCCGCCTTGACCTATATACATATGCGCTGGTCAATCCGTTGTGTTTTATCCTTCTGTTTCATTAACCCTTCTACTCCCTGGGTATTCGCTGCATACAGTCGTCGATCTGGGATTCACTAACATGCAGCATTTCATGACACCACCCCCAGACATCCCTTTTAGGTAGCATCTGGTAAATTTCTCTGCCTTTTACTGCATAGGATTTCTACAGAAGTGACTGTCATTGGTAGGATACAAATTGATTTTGTAATGCAGTAACGCATGCTTTAATTAGAGATACCATCTCAGCGGGGTTTCTTTTATAGAGTTCAGCATTGGTCTGCTAATAAAAGATTATCAGGGTAGAGTTTCACAATAATCTACGATCAGCACGTTTATCTATCTCAGTTATAAATGATGTATAGGGAGTCTCTATGGCGATGTGGTCAAGCTGTCTGCCTCGCGCTCAGAAGTTTGTGGGTTCAATTCCGGGCTATGTCTTTTGGTTCACGAGTGCATTTTTTCTGGGAGTCGTCGCTGGAGCTGCGGAGTTCATGCTTTGTGCTGCGCTTTCGGCAGGACACCCTGCAGAAAGAGACCGAGCCATGTGGGATAAAATCTGGTGCAATGAAATTGATCCTCTCAACTTTTAATACTTTTTTGTAAATGATCTACTCTTCTTCAGGTGCTTGATCTAGAGCAGGCATTGGTGATCATGACTGTCCCGATCTTCCCTGTCATTCGATACTGTGTTTTAATGAAGTTAATGTTGATTTGCCGGTCTCCGTTGCGAAGGGTTACGGACACGATTTGTAATGCTGTATACCAGGGTTCGAAACACAGCGGTCTGGCTTTTTCAAAAAATCGTATATGTGCCGGTCATTCAGAAAGCAGTGGCAAACTACTGAACATAAAACTTGCCCAGGAATCACAAACAGCCAGAATGCTGGGGTTGACTGCTAAGTCCTGTGAAGGACATGCAACTAAATTTTTTAAAATTCTCTCTCGTCTTGATTGTACATTCTGTCAGACTGCTGTTTGTCCATTTCTTGATGTTATCTTCCGACATGTTTTGTTGTGTACGTCTTGCTCGCTTGCCTTCAACCTGATCCTCCATGTTGAGTTTTATAAGGGTCTCTTGCCTAGTATTTTCCCATACAAGACTGCTTTCCATGTTCCCGCCTTCTCAGTTTGTCTTCTTATAGCTTTGATGAGCTTTTTCTTCATACCTTTTTCGAAGGAAGTGTGTGACAAATAGGTTATCAATCTAGAAGGTCAAGGTTTCCACATGCATTTGTGCATGGTTTGCTTCCTCAAGACACATTCCATCCAAGGACACAGATACCATCTACACATGGGTGGGTTTTCCTTCTGAGTAATTTTGCCATGACAGTAGCCTTACTGCCTACTCTTTGTAGCCGTCGCGGGATTTTTAATGTGCACAATTTACACCAGGGATCTCCAGTTTTTCGCCCTTTTCCAAGCCGACTAGGTGCCCAGTCTCACTACCTATATGTGCTGTGCTGAATCATGACCTGGTTACACCCTATTATACCTCTCTGAAGGTGTGAAGTTCCAGTACCACTTTTACCCACCCTGCTGATTTCTGAGCTTGGAAAGGGGAAGGAGAACTCTGTGACACAGTCCTTGTGGAGATGGTACTTCAGTAGTAAGTCTGGAGGAAAGTCTCTACACCAATCTGATAGATACAAGCCTCTTTACCAATCTGATAGATGCAAGCCTCTCTCAGGGCTCAAACAACCTACAAGCGAATGCAGTGGTGTCTACCAGGGAATTTACCTACCAACGCTTCTACTATATAGAAAACATATTGGAATTGGTGCTTCCTTGGAAATTACTTCAAGATCGACTACCAGCAGGTTTATCTGAATTTGAATTTAACTGTGATCTATGATCAGAAAGTTCTCCAGGGTTTAGTATGGTCATGGCTGGCTTACAGCAGGTTATCATTTGATGCATATCTGAGAGTGGGGTAATGAGCACTATATCAGAATGTTCACCAACTTCTCATTTGCCACAATGTTCACCGTCTTCTCATTTGTCAGAATGTTCACCGTCTTCTCATTTGTCAGAATGTTCACCATCTTCTCATTTGCCTCAATGTTCACCATCTTCTCATTTGTCAGAATGTTTACCATCTTCTCATTTGCCACAATGTTCACAAATTTCTCATTTGTCAGAATGTTCACCATCTTCTCATTTGCCACAGTGTTCACCTTAACATTTGTCAGAATGTTCACCATCTTCTCATTTGCCACAATGTTCACCATCTTCTCATTTGTCAGAATGTTCACCATCTTCTCATTTGCCACAATGCTCACAAATTTCTCATTTGTCAGAATGTTCACCATCTTCTCATTTGCCACAATGTTCACCTTAACATTTGTCAGAATGTTTACCAACATCTCTTTTTGCTAGAATGTTCACCAACGTATCACTTGTGTGTTCGTTTAGATTCTTTTTGTTGTAGCTAGTCCAAGAAATGATGACAGCTTTGTCCTGATGCATCTAAAAGTCTATCTTTGTGAATGTGTACTTGATTGATGGGCCAAGAAGTCATTCAAAGATTTCTTAGCTTTCTTTGAGAAAGAAAACACACCTAAGCAGCTAGTTGCTTCCAAATGTTTAGTGGTGTAAATATGTCATTAATATTGAAATATTATTTTTCTACAGCTATCAAAGCTAAGGTGAGAGACTGGAAAGAAAAAGAAAACAAAATAAAAACTGGTGAAATCACTGAAGAGGAAGTCAAAGAACAGGAGTCAGAGGTAATATCCACAGATGTATGTCCTTATTGTTTTAGTTTAAGAATTACTACATCTAGATGTAGGTACAAATTGTGTGAGTAGAGTTAATAATACCCACATATGAAAGCCTCATTGTTTTAGTTTTAGAATTAATGTCAGCAGATGTAAGTACAGATTGTATGAGTTTTAGAATTAGTAATATGTGCAGATGTAAGTCCTTATTCTTTTAGAGTTAATAATACCGCAGATCTAAGTCCTCATTGTTTTATGATTAATAATGTTATAGATGTAAGTCCTCATTGTGTTAGTTTTGCAGTTAATACTATTACAGATATAAGTCCTCTTTGTGTACTATTAGAGTTAATAATACCCACAGATGTAAGTCCTTATTGTGTTACATTTAGATGTAATAATACCCACAGATGTAAGTGCTTGTGTAAATTTTAGAATTGAGTTAACGCTACCTGCAGATGTAAGCCCATATTTTGTTAGTTTTAGAATTAATACCTGCAGTTATAGGTACAAATTGTAAGAGTTTTGCAGTTAATAATACTTGCAGATGCAAGCTCTCATGGTAATTGTTAGAGTATGTATCTATACATCTCTACTTTCTGTGGACATTTGATGTACACTGTGTGAACATCACCGTTCATAGCAAATTATATTTGAATATTCTAGTATATAAGTGCAGTAGCACAACGGCTTGCACTCTTGTCTGCCAGCCTGATGATCATGTGTTCTTCTTCTTCTTCTACTTCTTTTGTTCGCTTGAAATATGTCTATAACTGCAATGTTGTCTCTTGTATGAATCTAACAGTCTTTTTTAGTTCACTCAGCGGTCCAAATCTCCTTTAAAGCAGGCTTTTTTTTCCCCCACTCACCTGGCCTCCCAAGTCAAACTAGCCTAAAATAGGTACCAGGAGATTTTCTAAGACATAAAAGTGGCTGGCTTGGTATTGATCCCATGACTTATCAGGTGCCAACATGTCTAAAATATTTGGACCAGCACCATATACAGAATACACCTCATTGAGGGAAAAGGGATCCATTACTTTATTTTTCTTTTACTGTATACACACCATATATGGCTTTGTAGAGAACCAAGAGGTATGAGAATATTTGCTAGTATTTGAATGTTATAAACGTGTTTCACTTTATGGCCATTTCTCTGGCTGCCCATGTTGTGTGAAGTAACTTGTTGTCAGAAAGTGTTGAAAGAATTGGATGCCATTTCTTCCCTAGATGATCACTGAAGATGAAGATAGTGGTGAAGAATCTGGTTCAGAACAAGATTTTCCTGTCAGTGACCTTGACCAGCAACGGTTTATTGCTCATGTCCCGGTTCCTTCACAAAAAGAGGTTTGTTTATGTCTTCATGTATTTTTTAAACTTATTTTGTTGTTGTAAAGTCAGGTTTGGGAGCCATGGTAGCGCGTCAGCTAACATGCTTGCTTGCCTGCCCGACGGGAGGTCATGTGTTTTAATCTCCATCAAGATGGGGATGTTTTTATTGACCTGAGCTCCAGAAATGACCCAGCCTAACATTGGTACCAGGAAATGTTCCAAGAAATAAAGGCGGCTGGAGTGATGTGAGCTACAACATCCATCAATTGTTGATTGGACTATACAAATATGGTCACTTTCATTACCCACAGATTTCTCCTTAAGTGCTACCGTCTCCTCCCATAGATCACACAAGCAGAATCTTGCCACAGTGCATGAACTCTGTAGCACTGATGAGGATTTAGATGTGTATACCAGAATCACACGTGCTGTAAATATTCCTTTGTGGGGAGGTCGTCTCATTTTTGAAATTTAACCTGAGCAGCAGCCTTTTAGGCCTGCTCTTTTATACTCTGGGGGATTTTTTTTAATAAACGCAAGTCCTGGTTTTTTTTTTTTACCCTTACCTGAAAAGACTAGATGTCTGGTCTATTTATTATTTTGTAAAGATCCGTTCTGAGAGATCAAGCCTGCTCAAGTTAGAGATGAACATCATACTTCTAATCCCCTGGGATGGTATAGGATTATAGTAACCTGTAATTCTGTTTAAAACCCAGTTATTCATGATTGAAGGCAAGCAAGCAAGAGGTAGACAAAGATACAAGTGGGAAGATAACATCAAGATATGAATGAACAGCAGTCTGACAGAATGTATAATCATGGCGACGGACAGACAGTTTTGGAGATCCATTGTAGCCAACCTTCACTGTGGAGACGGCACCTGATTGATTGATTCATGATTATTTATGTATATTTAAAGCTGATCCAGCAGCTTCTGCAGCTTGTCTTGTTCCAGACCTATTGGTGTTACCTTTCCTCTGGAGCAAACTAGGCAGGACCAAAACTTCACACTCCTGAACAATGTTCCCTTTACACTGCTCTGGCGCACACATTTTTAGCCCTTAGTGCACATATTTTAGGCTAAGTGCATAGACAATTATATAACAACAAAATTTAGGTAATGTGCCTAATGTTGACTTACTCCAGACATTGCTCACGGAGTTCAGTCAACAAATTAGTGAGTAATTATGTGGAAACTGCAGAGATGTGGTTTTATATTAGAATTATAAGACCACCACGGACATATCAAAAGTGTAATGAAGATATCTTGAAAGACGCTAACTCACAAAGAGAGTGGGTTGCTCGCGTCAGAAAACTATCTACATTCTTTGTACACATCATGAGAAGGGGAAAGCAAAATACATCATGATAATGGGAAAATTGGAGGGGAAGAGAGGTAGGGGAGACACAAGAGAGACGATAGTAGACAGTTTGACATCATGACATGGAGGAACATCAGATCAGAGATGATTGAAAGCACACGAGACAGAAGGTTGTGGACATACATGCATAGATGCCTCACAGCAAAGACTATAAGAAGAAGCTCAGGAAGTAGATTGTTTTGCTAAATGGAGCGTTACTCACTGGGCAGTATTTGTCATGGGTTCACCTTGATAGTTTTTAAATGATATACGTTGGATTAATACCAATTTTATAGACATTTTCTGAATCTGTGCCGTTTGTTAACTTCCAGATTGAGGAAGCATTACTTCACAGGAAAAAGATGGAGCTGTTACAAAGATATGCCTCAGACAGTTTGCAAGAAGAAGAAATGGAAGCCAAAGAAATGCTCGGCGTCTGATACTGAAAGTTACGTGTGTTGTGTGAGCATGCAAGTTCTTGTGAATCTGACAGTTTAGAAGTGAATAAATGTTTTACCAAAACATTTGGTATGCCAGATGCCTGTCAATAGATGAAATCTGCGTTACGTGTGTTGTGTGAGCATGCAAGTTCTTGTGAATCTGACAGTTTAGAAGTGAGTAATGTTTTACCAAAACATTTGGTATGCCAGATGCCTGTCAATAGATGAAATCTGCTTCAGAATGTGTTATCTGCTGTCGTATTTGAGTTTGTGTGAGCGGTGGTTGACAAGTTTTGCTTTATACTAAAAAAAATTATACGACAGGTTGTAATGCTGTCTATCATTGTAAAGACACACTATTGTTTCTGTATGTTCCACATTCGAGCAGTATCTGTGACTATGTGTTTTAATGGTTTCAGCTTAAGTATTATCCATTTATTCACTTCATATGGTATAAAACTCTGCAGTATACACCTGGCGAGATGCAGCGAAATATGCCAAGTTACTTCTTTCTGTTTCTAAACATGGAGAGTCCACTATGTGGACATATTTATTTTAATGATAACTGAACAGGAGACGTAATAATGGGTCTAGATTGGGATTTCTACAATCAGGGCATCAAATTGGTGAAGAAGAGATGGGATTAGTACATCGTCTCCATGAATCAATGCATAGAGGAGGACTAAACTTCATACCAGTTTTCAAGTGTGTGTCTTGACTTCTTCATACTATACTAAAGTGCACAACTTCTCAACACACCACCCCCCCCCCCCCCCCCCCCCCCAATCCTTGTATGCCTGTTCTAGTTTAACTGCTGCATTGTTTACTTGAATTATCTAGCAGTTAAATGATGCAGATGTATTCTATTCTTTCTTGAGTTGTATGTTCTTGAAAATGGAGATACTTGTGTTGCCAGGAATTTTCATGTGATGCTGTTTCTGTTATCGACTTATTCCACAATAAAATATCTTGTGGTAAATTCTCTGGCAGCTAAACTGGATTTTTGCATTTGTAAGTGATGGTTAGTTGGTTGTTAAATAATAGTATGTTTAGTGAGATTAGTCAATCAGTAGTGAGATTAGTCAATCAGTAGTGAGATTAGTCAATCAGTAGTGAGATTAGTCAATCAGAGATAACCTGTCTGTGACAGGCTGAGGTGAGAGCGTGTATGAATGACTTTGATACATTGTACATATTGAATCATAATGGCAGGAGAGAATTTCCCCACTGTTGTACATGCACTGTCTTATCACCTCAAGACAGTACTGCAATATTATATTGAACTTAATCTGCTGTAAGGTATTGAATCTTGGAACAAATTATGAAGACTGAAGGCAGCAGAGGTTTGCTTTCTGAGAGAAATGTTGCAAATGCTTGGATGACTGAGTAAAATAACAATTGCCTGGAAGAGACTTAATGAAAGTAAGACATGATACACAAATATAAGAAAGAGACAAACAATAGCCTTTGGTCGTAAATTGTGGTGAGAGGAACTGGAGAACATCACACAGACTGGATGAAGCTTTTCAGTCATTCATCTGGAAAATCAAGTGTGTATTTTTTTTTAAAATACTATTGTTGCAGCACTTAGTACTACAGCTGGTGTGTACTCGGAATGTTTTCTTCTCAAATAAGAGTTATATACGCAAACATTCACCACGTAGAGTTCTGGTTCCTGATTGTGTACATTCATGCAACGGATAAAAGTACCCCGCCATACCAGGGTTTAAATCCCAGGTCCTCTGATTTTTAAGAGAAATAGCTTTATTTCTTGATCACTCTCTCTTCATCAAGTGTCTGTAATGATGCAAAAACAGCGCAAGACCACAAGATGCTTCTCTTAGAGGAAATGTCTGTATTTTTTCCCCCGCATATCCTATTTACAGGATATCGCTGTGAACACCAGCATTTTACCGCTATTGTTGTCTTGGCAAGATTACACACTCAGTAGTTTTCGATTGCTTTCTGAACGACTGGCTCACATACCACCCGTAAGTAACCAACGCGAGGCGATTCGCTACCGAATCTCGCACAACTGCTTTACCCTACGTGGATATACGAGATTATGGAGAAAGTCAATAACGCCTTCCCCAGGGAGACAGGCAAATGTCTGTATAGCCCAAGGCAAAATATTGTTTCATACAGTTGACAGTTTGGTGTAATTCATTTATGTATATTCTAGAATTAAGTTTGGTGGATAGTACAGTTTATGAAATGTACACATTCTGCTATTTCTTCGTTCACCTTCAGGCATCAGTATGAATATATCTAAAGAAAGCAGCAGTCAACTTAAGCTTGTCAACATCTCCATAGAGGTTCCCTTCAAGTGGAATGGCTGTAGGCCACATGAACTTTCTCTGTTCTGCATATGTTGGGCACTCCTGCAACAAATATTTAGCTGTCATTTTACCAGTCCCACAGATTCATTCATAAGTATCTCCTACCTTTAATTGATTAAACGTGGTATTTCTGCCTACTGTGTCCTTGCCGAATTTGAAAATTGTTATTTGTTCAATTCTTTTGAGTTGGTAACATGTATCATCTTTCTGGTGGCCTGGATGCTTCGATTCCCACTTGATCCTATACTTGCTTTTTAGCAATCTCTTGACCTCATCATAAGTTATGTCTGTTCCAGACCGAGGTAGACTTCCACCTTCTGTTGCCAGTCTTCAGCCTTTTCACTTCCAGGAATGTACCCAGAAAGACATAGAAGCTCAAACCTAACCAGATTAGCATTGTGAACATACAGACGGCAGAACACCATGCTGTGAACTGTGAACACAAAGATGACAGAGATTCACAAATAAGCTTAGCCCGGTCAACAAATGCTCACAGAAGTCGAATGTGTCGGCTTAACGGCACAAGAACGCAGCTCTGCTGTAAACAGGCACAACGGAATCACGTCCGGAAAGAAAAAAAACTCCGGATGAACGCAGAAGAAGAAGAAAATTTCCCTTAGTTTGTTCAGGGTTTGTGACACGTGAATTCTGCTGTGTGCATTGTATTTCGACTTAATATAATAATGCTATTATATAATGTATTTTACACTTTTGAAATGCTCTTATCATTATTACACACTGAAATGTGATTTATGGTGAATTGTTTGCCTTTGTATATTTCTTATCTGAATAGCACATACAATCTAGATATCATCTAAAGACTACACACATGTAAGCTATCTGAGCAGCACATACAATTTAGAGGTCAAATGCACACACAATTCACAGATCAGAACAGTAAAAACAATTCAAATATCGGAACAGCACACACAATTCACAGACAAAAAAAAAAAAAACAGAAGCAGCTATAATGTGTATCCAATGTTTATTTGTCACATTTGATTGATAACACAGATCGTCAGACCTGCTGTGGGAAAATTCATGGCAGACATTACACATCCACTCATTTATACTAAAAAATGATTCAGTCACAACTATATTGTTCCCACTAATACTCCACTTGTAACAATAAGAAACAAGAACTAAATACTGAAGAAGATTGGCTAACATAAATACAACTGAGGTCAAATTAAATATTTTGGGTGTGTTAACAGAAAGTCTGGAAAAGAGACACATAAGTAGTATACTGTGCGAAGTATACTGGAAGACCCCAACATATATGGATTAAAGATGAGATAGATAATTTACACATGACAGAGACAGGACATCTGGCTTCTGGTAGACATTTCAAAAGGTTGGAGGGGTTGCTTAGAGAGTTGTACAATATGATTGCCTAAGTGTGTTTCATATTTGATCCTGAAGTGCCTTAAGCTTCATCTTATTTGGTCACAATTACACGTGGAGTCATCTAACCAAGGCCTGTGAAATGCCTCACATATTAAACATGCCTCACATATTAAACACCTCTCCCATCTTTCCTGGCACCTGTACTTGTATAATGTACCAGATGTCCCCCAAACACAGAACACCCTCACAATTTATGGATGAGACAACTAAAAAGAATCTAAACAATAATGGAATAGCCTTTTAGCAGTTAGGTACAGTAGTCTGAGCCTTGCTTGAAGAAGATAATCTAGAACATAAATCAATGAGAATGTCACGCGAATGACTGATTAACTAGAACTGATGTGACTGCACTCAGGACACACCTTTATATGCGGTCTCTCCCAACAGATGTTAAAGTGTAGGGATGCTAACTGTTCGCTTAGCAAATAGATTACAAATACATCTCTGCCGCCCCCTACCAGTGACCACGCCAGCTCCTACCACAATGGACGCAACATACCAAAAGTCTTAGGTTCATTTGTCAATCTGTGTGTCAACCTACAAAAGGCTATCATATCTAAGTTAGGGAACCCTTCTGGGACATATCAGTACCAGCCCCATATTTGTAGACCAGTGGGCACTGGATGGGTGTTGTGGTCAATCTGTGCGTCAACCTACAAAAGGCTATCATATCTAAGTTAGGGAACCCTTCTGGGACATATCAGTACCAGCCCCATATTTGTAGACCCGTGGGCACTGGATGGGTGGTGTGGTCAATCATGCCAGCCACCTTTGACAACCACAACATTTTAGACTGGCTCAACCTGGGAGCTCAGATCATTTATTTCCCCCAATCCCCGCTTCATTAGAAACTTGAGCAGATGTGGACCGGCAGGCAAACATACTATCACTGCGCTACTGCAGCTCACTATAATATGCAGCATGTATATCTATCTATCTTGTACATTCTGTGTAACCAACACCCCTCTCCCGCCTTAGTTGTTACCCTCGTGGAACAAACCAATACAACTATCAGGCCATGGTGAAGCTGAACTATAAAAACACTGCACAGCCCCAGAAATCTGCTCATTAAATAAAGGTCTAAAAGAACAGTGCACTGACAGTCTAGTCAACTAAACTGAACTCTGAATTAGTGGAGACAGCTAACTGATTCGATGACAATTAGAGCCGCCAATTTACCCAATTAAACTAAGATCCAAATGTGCACAGACAATCAAGTCAACCAAAAGATCACAATCTAGGTATCTAAATGAAGGTCTAAAGCTCATTCATATACATAACATAATTGTCTGCGTGGGATGTGCCCTAATGGTAATAACATGTTAGTTGCATGTCCTTTACAGGACGTTGCAGTCAAGCCCCAGCATTTATTGGCTGTTTGTGATTTACACAAGAATACCCAAGGCGGTGATGAATGTGATTGATCAATGCCAAGAATACCCAAGGTGGTAATGAACGTGACTGATCAATGCCAAGAATATATTTATGACAAATAACATTTCAGTCTTTGGGGTAACTAACCTTACATGACAGATCACTGTAACATGTATGTACTCAAACTATTCTATTGTGTTGGTTCAACAGTTCTGAATACTACCCTCCACATTCTCCAGCCTTATGTGCCAGGTTGGAACCATGGCGGTGCAGTAGCTAGCAGGCTTGCCTGTTAGCCCAGTGGGCGTGTGTTCAAACTGTCCCTGGACTCCCAGGCTGATCTGCCTAAAATGAGCACCAAGGAATGTCCTGGAAAGTAAAGGCAGTGGGTGTGATCAGACATCCACAGAATACCGATTGGCCTGTACAAATATGGGGCTAGGACCATATACCTTAGAGACTCATGTTGGTAGTCATGGGTTCAAATCTGCATCTGGAAGGGAATGGGATTGTTAAAACCTGGGAAGGTTAACCCAGTTAACAAATGCCTGAAAAAGTCAGATGTGTCGGCCAATAGATGCAAATATCGCAGCTCTGCTGTAAACAGGCACAACACAATTATGTCCAAAAACATTCTGGATGAATGAAGAAGAATAGATTGTTAAACTTGGCCCTGGCTTCCTGGTTGACCCAGTCTAAAATGAGTACAGGTGATGTCTTGAGAAGGGGGGATCCTGATTGTTCTTACTTTAGCACACAATACATTACATTTGTTCTCTTGTACAGCTCATTACTTTAAATAAACAGGAATATATTAAAGCAAACAATTATGCAAATTAAACAAACCAAAGCTGCATAATGAAACATTAAAACAAAATCTTTGTATGCAATGAACAAATGAGAATTCAATTTTATGCTGGTTCATACTGATACTGACAAAGCAAAAAGCCAGTATCTAACTTACTTCAACAGTTCCCTGGTTTGCTTTTCTTAAGCCAATTCTGTACAATTAACAGACTTATACATATATCGATAAAACAAAATCTGTTTAAGAACAAAAAAGGATAAAAACCACCTTCAATATCAGGCATAAAAGACAATAGAATTTGTAGTCAGCATCTAAGACAACTCTGCATCACTAGTGAATTTAAATCTGTAAACAACTCACAAACTGAAATAAAATCTGTAAACAACTCACTGTGTATCTTTCAAATCTTATTTGAAAGTGACAGGCGGTGGGGAAAACTCTCCCCTCTCACAGACACACAATGTTTTCTGTATTCACTCATTTATCTTTGCTTTAACACATTCATTCTCTCTCTCTCTCTCTCACACTCATAGTGGCAATATAATTTATTTTTCTCTTCTTCTCCCCCCTCCCCCTATTCTCTCTCTCTCATACACAGTGGTGACATCATTCACTTGTGTTCTTTCTTCTCCCCTCTCCCCCACACACACACATAGTGGTAATATCATCTTCTCTTCTTCTCTCCCCCCCCCCCCCCCCCTTTCTCTCTCTCTCTCTCTTTACCACACAAAATATTTAAACTGTTAATAACTACCAACTAAACACTCAAAAAATCACTGATGCATCAAACATGCACTTTTCTGAATTGAACACAAAATAAGCACATTATGCCAAAAGTTCCCCTGCACACTGAACCGGGGTCTGCTGACAATGACATAGCCAAAACTTGTGCAGGAATCAATCAATCAATCATGTGCCATGCCGGAAAGTGTGAGCGGTCATGACTCGCCATTTTACTCGATCACCAGAGTCGTGAATCAGCTCAGTGTTCCTGTCTCGTTCATGCCATGTGGCCAAGCCATCCAGATGTTTTCCTCTCGGTCTTCCTCTTGGTCTGTTCCCTTCGATCTTGCCAGTTGTCACTGAGTTCTCCAATCCAAATTTTGACTGTCTACGTCTAATGTCTAATCAGTTAACGATTTTCATTTGTCTCCTGTAGTACTTGGTCAGGAAACACTACCAACCTGTACCTAATCCCTGCCAGTCCGTGCCTGCTGTGCTGAGCCACGCCCTGGTTACATCCTGACATGCACCTCTGAGTCATACTAGGCACCTGCTGTTAGCATCACACTTGTACAGGGAGTATTTTTAATGACTGTGCAGTGTTTGAAAATACTGCCGTTCCAAGTTTTGTATTCACCTATTATGTTGCATGAACTTTACAGAGGGTGAATACAAAACTTGCACCAGCAATATTTTCAAACTGCACAGTCATTAAAAATACATCCTATATAAACCAACTGGCACTCAGTGGGTCATGTGGTCAGTATCATGTTAGACTGGGTCAGTCTGGGAGCCCGTCTCAATGTTAAAACATCTGCCCTGACTCACATTCAAACCCATGACTGCTGGGCTGGTAGGCCAGCAGGCTAGTCACTCAGCTACTGTGTGTCTCCCAGGAACAAATTAACGCACCCCGATGAATGCGATTCTCCAGAGAGCCAGTCATCAATAATCTATGGGTTATCTGACAGTCATGAAGACACTGTGAGCAGCATGCAGTAAACTAGGGATCATGTGTCAACATAAACTATGTCAAATACCATGACAACTTCATTGTTGACATTTATGTCAAAATAAACCGTTAGAAGGAACAGAATTGCTGGCAGTCAATGTCTTCCAAGTCTGCTGTTTCAATGAATTTGCTACAACACAAGGTCACAACGGATCTCATCAGCTTTTCTTGGGCGTCAGCAACTGCCTCTTGACTCCTCTCTCTCCCCCCCCCCCCCCCCCCCCCCAATAATTCTAAAGCCCAAGACCCCCAGCTCTGCTCCTCACCTAGCTTCCAACTATTGTGCAACAGCTACACCTCTCACAGGCTGCAGTAGCTAGCACACTTGCCTGCCTGCCTTTTATCATGAGTTTGAACCCTATGAGTGGATGTTTAAAAACTTGAGCCTGGCTTCCAGGCCAACCCCAGCCTAAAATGGAAGCCAGGCAAGTAAAGGCAGCCGGCACGATGCAGACCACATCACTCATCATGTGATACAGACCACATCACTCATCATGTGATACAGACCACATCACTCATCATGTGATACACACATCACTCATCATGTGATACAGACCACATCACTCATCATGTGATACACACCACATCACTCATGTGAGACACACCACATCACTCATCATGTGATACAGACCACATCACTCATCATGTGATACACACCACATCACTCATCATGTGATACACACCATATCACTCATCATGTGATACACGCATGGGGCTAGCACCTTTTATCCTATATCCCTCGTAAAGAGGTCTTTAACTTGACCATCTCACATTATTTCCCACATTTGTGAGGATCCAGGCTGGCCCAACAATATCTCCTCATGCAAAACTTCCTGCCCACAGCATTATTAAGTTAACTCTTTTACCACCAAATACATATTGCTGTAACACCTAATTTGGATATCTCTGTCTCAGTAATTATTTTAACCCCTTTTCCAAAATGTCAATATGTGACCTCTTTCACAACCAAACACATATTACTGTAGCAACTGCTTGGAGTACATAAAGAGCTCAGTTAACAAATGCCTGGGACAGCAGGAGTTTACAAAAAACGTCTGATGGACAACGGCATGAAAAAGCACAGAAAAATGAGTACTAGAAAGCATGTGACATGTACCATGGGTATGTACAATACAAACTGGAAACTGACATTCTGTACACAGAAAGCTCAGCCTGGCTGTGTCTTCTCCTACAAGACTGCCCTGGTCATGACTTGGCTTGCAGGAAAAATTTCTGGCAAAAGACACAATGGAAACATGATGTTAAAAATGAATGACAATGTAATCATTGGCTTCAGACGGGGGAAAAAAACGTAAAATTAGTGGAGAGACAAACAGTATATTGCACAATTTATGGCCTGTGTAGTTTGCTATCAATGACATTTGATATGTGGATGTACAGAACTGATTGCAGACAATGAACAGGATCTGCAACATTGAGTAGATGCGGTTGTTGTACACAGTGAACAGCTGGGGGTTAGAATAAATTGTAAGAAGACATAGATTATGGTTGTCACTAAGAAGAAAGAAATACCACAATGTAATATACAGGATAAATGGGAATATTCTTAAACAAAGTGAATCGGTACAACTATCTCAGGAACAGTCACAGCATCTGATGGGAGGTGCCTTGAAGAGATTAGAATAAGAATCGTTATAGCAAAGATAGCCTTCTGCAAGATGGAAAACTTACCAACAAAAAGATGTCTATTGCAATGAGAAAAAGAAAAAAGATGTCTATTGCAATGAGAAAAAGAGTTGAAGTGTTACATAGAACCTGTACTTTAGTATGGAAGTGAAATGGACCCTATGGACGATGAGCAAACAAGATAAAATACATAATGACAGTGGAGGTGTGGTTTTTGAGCAAAATGCAAAGAATACCATAAACAGACAGAAAAAACAATGAGCAAGTCATTTTTTTTCTTTGCATATCCCTTTTACAGGACGTAGAAGTCACCAACACCGGCATTTTTTTGCTGTTCACGATTCCTGGGTAAGTTTATGTTCAGTAGTTTGCCATTCATTTCTGAACGGCCGGCACCCATACCATTTCCTAAAAAAACCAACACGGCTGTGTTTTGAACGTAGGTATGCGGGATTGCGATCTGCGTCAGTAACCCCTTCATTGACATAATGCAGTGATACAAGCTCTCACACACAAAGATACCTCAACTTACCTTTAGCCACGATCTGAATACCTTGATATTTGACTGTAAGTTTGAAATGTAGTCCTGCGGAAACAACATCAACATGTGTGAAGTCTGTACACAAGATATGTTCATCTTAACACACACACACACATACAAATTCACATTGACATTGTTACTGTTCTTTATTCAATCTTTTCTCTTCTACCCCTAGTTTGTAGAGTTACCTTATACAGGTATTGATCGACTTACGACCTATGCAACTTACGACCATTCGACTTTACGACCACAATCACTAGCCATATTAGATTTTAGATTTATTTCTGCCTCAATCGTAATTTATCACCCAGGCAACCCACGTGCGTTCAAGAATGTTAACAAGTACACACTTCCCATCTACTTTCGTTCTCAACGTAAAGCATAGATGACGCAAGGATTGTTTGAAGACTGGTTTATAAACTGTTTTATTCCTCAAGTTCGAGAATATTGTTTGGAGAAAGATATTCCTTTCAAGATTTTATTGCTACTTGATAACGCACCTGGACACCCACCACATCTAGGCGATCTCCATCCAGATGTAAAATTTGTTTTTCTTCCGCCAAACACAACTCCACTCATCCAGCCTATGGACCAAGGTTTGATTGCGACTGTAAATGCCAACTATCTCCGAACCACCTTCGTTCAAGCAATATCCGCAATAGATGCTGACACAGAACTAACATTGTGAGATTTTTAGATACACTACAACATTTTAATGTGTATCAAGAATATCGCTACCGCCTGGGAGGCTGTGACGACAAAGTGAATTGAATGGCATCTGGAAAAATTGCGTTAAGCGCTATGGTAATGATTTTCATGGATTTGACAGTGAACACGAACTTGAAACGATTCAGGAAAAAATAGTAAAACTCGCCAAAGACCTTTCTTTGGAGTGTGAAATTGAAGATGTCGAAGAGTTGCTAGACAAAGAATCCGGAGAACTTACAAATGAAGAGTTAATCAAACTGGAAGAAGAAAGAGTGGCGGAAGAAGAAAGAAGAGAAGCCAAGAAAGAAGAGGATGAGCCAGAAAGAAAGTTCACCACTAAGGGATTATCAGAAGGTTTATCTTTACTGAATAAACTTCTTATACATTTCGAAGCAATGGACCCAAACATCGAACGATTTGCAAGGATTGAACGGATGGCGCACGATGTGTTTCGTCCGTATCGTGAAATTTATGATGAAAAAAAGAAACATACAATTCAGACAAAGCTCACCATGTTTATGAAAAAACCAACTCCGGTACCCCCAACTGCTGCCTTAGATTACAACATTAATGATCTGCAGCCAAGCACCAGTGGCCAATAAAATGTTTCGTGACATGTTTATATATTTTGATGTTAATGACAATTTGATGTGTTTTGCGATTGGGAAAATGTTTCCTATAGTATTTTCCACACCTGTATTTTGTATGTTTTGCAAATATTAAACCAGCTGTACATGTACAGTTAATGCAGTATTTTTCTTAAACCTGACGATGTACAAATAAGAAACAAAATGGTGTAGAGATGATACAAATGGCACAAAATGAACATCGAAAATTATGATTTATAACAATAATAAAAGAAATTTATGATATAATTTAACTGAAATATTTTTATAACATCATTTCACATTACTGTACACATAGCGTACTCAACTTACGACCAAATCGTGTTTACAACCAAAATGGTCTGTCGGAAACCGATCGTGGTCGTAAGTCGAGCACTAGCTGTAGTCTTGTCTCTACTTGCACTTCATGTCTCATCTTCCATTTTTGCTGTCAAGCATCCTGGGGGGGGGGGGGGGGGGGGGGGGGGGGGGGGGGGGGGGGGGGGGGGAGGAAGAGAATAATTGATGTTCCAGCGCCTAATGGGTGGCGCTGGAAATGCCATTCCATATGATTGTACAATATCTGTGTTGGTGTCATCAATCCATTTTCTTCTTGGGTGTCCTCTTGCTCTCATATCTTGTTTTATGTAGCGCCGGCGCTGATAGTTGACAGTGTTGCATTCTAACAAGATGGCTGAATGATTTGATCTTCTGCCTTTCAATATATGTGGCACAAAGTGTTGATCCCACTGTCTGTTTGATAACATCATATTCTTACTCGGTCTCGGTTTATTAAGCAGCTCGTCTCACAGGTGTTGATTTTGTGTAAGAGTATCATCACAGTAGCTGTTCAGTAGTTTGTATGCTTGCCTGCCAACAGTTGTCTGGGTTCAATCCCCTGCAAAAGGCCAGATTATGTTTTCAGGACGAAAACAGCTCCAGGTTTGACATGCCTCAAAAAAATAGGGCTCCACATCTTGTGCAAAACTTTGACAAAATCTGGCAAGAAGCCACCAAGACAAACAAATGCTACAACAGCAGTGTATGATTTCACCTCAGCTGTGACAGACATAAGGTCACAGGTCACCAAAAGGCTCATAGGTGAAGTAGAAATAAACAAATCATGAATAAGCCGTGAGTTGTGTGAATTATGTAGTTTCTGTGTCTGATGAAAACTATAAGAATTTCATTGAAACATCAAACGCTGTTTTCATGTAGTTATTTCATGTGCCTGAATGGCTGACACTTTAGTGTGGATGATAGGGGGGTCTACAATGATAATATTCATAAGCAGGGTCAGATGAGGGTTCGATGTTTGCGTTCATCATCTGCCAACAGGAGAAAAACCTGGCCACCTATTCCTCCGTGCATTCAGGCCCTATGACTGAGCTACCGTATGACAGTAGACGGTATTACCTAATTTCTGTTAGCACCAAATGTTGGGCGGCGCTTACCAAACCCATAACCCCACACTGTGTCAACGGCGTTGTGTGGAGGAGCACAATTTGGAAGGTACAAGCCTTACGCTAGTGCGAGGAAATGCAAACTAAAAACTAAATGTCATGGCAGGGCAACCAGGCTCCAAGCCTTGGTCGGCAACTGGTTTGGGATCGAAGCTCCAACAGGCGGACAGTAAGAGGATTGCTTTGCTAATCCGGCAGATTCTGCAGCTTGTCTTGTTCCAGATGTATTGGTGTTACCTTTCCTCTGGCAGGCCGAGAGAGGGATCATGCTGCATGGGCAACACTTGATCTCTACAATTCAGTCCAGACTTTGTGCTACGGAGAGGTTATTGTGCTTTTTTTTTTAAAGCACAATGTAACAAACTATTGTCTGTCAAGACAGCAAGGTACCAGTACAGTACTTACAGGGATCAATTATCTATGCTCCAATGGAGGACACATGGCAGAAAAAGGCGATGAGACAACCCCACCTCTACAACAAGTAAATACAAATGGCAGATGTAATCATGATTACCTCTGCATTGGCTTGACTAATTCCTTGTGATAGGAAAAAATCTGTTCTCAAAAAGATCAGAAACTCCTCTCCCTGAAATGATCACATTAAAAGAATACATTTGTAAAATTATCAGAACTGTACAAGCAACACGGATATGCAGCCATCCCAATTGATGTTATCTATTATGCAATGTATTAAAAGTGAACATTTAGTAGATGTAGTACAGCAACAAGTGGCCTAATTAAAATCTCCGCATGAGCTCAGTTTAGTCATCATCATTTAGAAGTCCTTCGGATAATTACGCTGCCATCACAGCCTGTCAGACAGATTCTCAGTCCTTTTCCAGTTCCCCTGCCTCATCTATTTTCATGCAAAGAGTGTATATTTGTTATAAATTATCTGTTGGGGTATCATCCTGTTACTCTGGACAAGTCCATACGTGCTCAGATCCTCCTCAACAGCTAATAATGCCAGTTCTGTATTGGTTGATGAGACCCCTCATCCTCTCGTGTCTGGCCATGCCAATTTAGGGTCATGTGTCTACCATTATCCTTGTCGATCCCTGCCTCTTTTACCACTAGCCAAGCCTTTGGTTGTTCTTTCAGTAACTGATGTGCTGTTTAAAATGGCCAGTCTATTTCAGTTCTCCTTGACATGATGATATTTATGAGCCAGTTATTTTTTTAAGACCATGTAAAATGTCAGGATTTTCTTTTTTTAGACATGTGTAAAATGTCAGGATTTTCTTCTTCTTGATCCACACTATTGAAAAAAAATTTCTGTAACATGTATCACTCTAATAGTAATGTTTTTATCAATTCAGTAGGTCTTTCCTTTACTGATTTTGTAACTTGTATTTCATACATCGGCTTCTTAAAATGCTCTGTTGTTGTTATTACTATCCTAATGATATTGATCTGTATGCTAAAGGCAGTTCTTAGCATTCTTGTGAAGGTGTTGGTTCAGGTCCACAGAGTGTAACTCCAAATATGTTTAGAAAAATCCCATTATAAACTAAGATGCTGCACAAATTCCAGATACCACAAAAGAAAAGAATGCTTAAAAACACTGAAGAAAATGGACAACTATTGAACACTGAAAATAAATGGTTGTCTTGACTTGGTCACAATATGAGACAGAAGTCAATTAATGAAAATACAGAAGGGCAAGAGAAAAGAGAGGCTGTCCAAGATACAACCCCATCACACAAGCATGTAAGGTCATTGGGATTCAGACCAATGAACTAATAAACAGACTTGCTGAGAACAGAAGACAGTGGAGGGACATGATCAGACAGACGACCCAGGTCTTCAGACTAACCTGATGATGAATTTGGTGACAACTGGCCAAGATTGAGGGGAAAATAACAAAGGGAAAGCAAAGAAATAAATATCTAGATGGCTTGGCCACATGGCATGGTAGAGATAAGAACACTGATGACCCACAACTCTGGTGATTGTGTGAGATGGTGAGACAGAGAGAGCCCACGTTTGTTGGTATGGCACATGATGATGATGACCATGGTAAAGGTGCAAAAACAAACCTACAAAAGATCACGATCTATGAAGTAAGGAAGTGTAGGGGCCAAACTTTGAGAACCACAAGAATTGTCTTAAAGGTCAACTGGGCACTGTCACAACATAAATTACTGCGAGTCGGATGATTCATTCATATAACTAGATTATCCCCAAACAGCATTGACATTTAGACATAGTGGGAACAGAAGCTGGCTCAACAAGAAGTGATGAATTCACAAACCTTCATGCATGCAACAAACACAGACTCTCCAGAGAGCTGTTTTTAACCTGACATTGAAAATCACAGAAGAAAATGAGAAGAAAGAAATTTCTTGGTTTTATCTTTTAACCCAATGAAGATAAAAACAAATATAAACAAAGAAGTCATAAACAATATATTGCACGATTTCTTGCCTGGCATATATCCCTGTATCTCATCAGGTGCATACTGCAGAGTTATATATCATATGAGGTGAATAAATATACTTTGAAATACTAAGTGTATAGTCACTGATACTGTTTGAATGTGGAGTATATTATATCAGTTTACGATTTAACAGGAGGTCCTTCTGTTTACATAGGCACGGATGTAATCACTTAATCATTCAATATATTGTTTGTGGCGTTTTTGTTTAAATTCACCAAGAGAATACACTGTTTTGAAAAACATGTCGATGTACAAGACTGTGTGGCCTATGTTTATTTACCCGTTGTTGAAAAATTTCTTGCATGCAGGAAGCACATTCACCAAGAACCTGTTGAAACAAAAACCCCTAATGAAGTGAAATGTTATCACAGTATACAAAAATACAATAATAAAAATAAAATTTTACATGCCCTGAAGTATAGTGGGTATATGGTATAACTTAGTATAAGAAAGTAAAGGACTCATTTGCACACCTTGAGACCTATCTGGCATATGGTTCTAGTCCCATATTTTAATCAGGTCAATTGGCACTCAATAGGCGATGTGGTCATTATCGTGCTGGCTGCCTTTTCTTCTCGGGATATTTCCTGGTCCTCATTTTAGGCTGGGTCGACTCAGGCGAGTATTTTTTTTTTCAATCTGCCTCGATTGGAATTCAAACCCATGACTACCGGGTCGGCAGATAAGTAAGCTAGTCACATCTCTTTTGCAGCTGCCATCAGAGTATATACTCACTATCAATATTTTCTCTGTGTTTCAGCTTTTCCCGCTAATATTTCTTTTTAAGAATAAGACACAAAAGGTATGAAATATATACTCGAAATAAAAACCAAAAAACGGAAAATATAAAACAGGAAACATAGCTAATATCATTTTAAACGTTTTTTGTTCCCTTGTTTTAAAAGGATTACAATTAATTAAATCGCCAACAATGCATATTCTGGGAATAACTTCATTACAATCGAAAGAACCAATGTTTCTGCAATATTTGGCTTTACACCTTAGTTATTAAGTTTTGAAGGAAAAAAAGCAAGGAAGAGGAATATAAATTTTAAAAGAATACAAAACATAAAAAGTAAATATTTTAAACATGTCAAACACAGGAAAGAAATGGTGCTGTGATCACAAGAACGATTTTTTAATCAGACAGGGCAAAGTAGAACAAAATAACATCCACAGCACATGTGGCAATGGGGGTAATCATAATGACTTTACAATACAAATAATTTTGCTGCAAGGAGTAACCAGAAGATCTGGTCAACGCCCCCAAGGAGAGGCTAGATGGACATATAATCAGAATGATGCTGGTACCATTATTTGCTGGCTGTTGTAGATAAGGATGGAGCACATATGGGAATGTCCCGAGTGATGTGATGTCGGTTCTTGACTCAACTCTTTACAAGTAACTCTTTACCTCATTGTCTGTTCCCTCCCCAATACAGTGAAAGGTTTCATGCATCTATTTTATGACATGGTCTCTCGAGGCAATAATAATTCTATAACGTGATTTTAATTCCACTATGTAGGTTACATAGCCAAACCCCTAGTGATTTAGTTATACAGAAATAGAAATACTTAACACCATTTTCATGAACAATGTATGCCTAATTTGTGACCCTTTTAAAATAAAGTTTGTTTGTTCGTTTGTTAGAACATTTAATGAAACATGTAAGCAGGATAATCTTAACAATCTAATGTGGAAATACAGGGTGATAAGAAAACAGAACTTCACACACACTACATGAAAAACAAACAAACTTACAAGAGTTGTCTGTCCATCTGAAAGATCAAAAGTTGGCTTCATGGGTGCCATAAAGCATGCTGGGACAATCTTCTTGTAAATAAACTCTGGAAAGCCTTGCAAGCCATCTTTCCCACCTGAAAAATTGAAGTCAACACTAGTGGTGATGGAACTACTGACTTTTAAGAGCAACAAGACTGGCTCAGAAAACATCCTTGCATCCCTCCTCTCATCGGCTTGGAGTCTGTTGACAATGAAATACCCAAAGCTCATAGCTGTTGACAAAGAAATACCCAAAGCCCATAGCTGTTGACAAAGAAATACCCCAAAGCACACAGGTGTTTACAATGAAATGCACAAAGCCCATAGCTGCTGACAATGAACTACCCAAAGTCCATAGCTGTTGACAAAGAAATACCCAAAGCTGTTGATAAAGAAATACCCAAAGCTGTTGACAATGAAATACCCAAAGCCCATAGCTGTTGACAATGAAATACCCAAAGCCCATAGCTGTTGACAAGGAAAGACCCAAAGCCCATAGCTGTTGACAATGAAATACCCAAAGCTGTTGACAATGAAATACCCAAAGCTGTTGACAATGAAATATCCAAAGCCCATAGCTGTTGACAATGAAATATCCAAAGCTGTTGACAATGAAATACCCAAAGCTGTTGACAATGAAATACCCAAAGCTGCTGACAATGAAATACCCCAAATCCCATAGCCGTTGACAATGAAATACCCAAAGCCCATACCTGCTGACAATGAAATACCCAAAGCCCATAGCCGTTGACAATGAAATACCCCAAAGCCCATAGCTGTTGACAATGAAATACCCAAAGCCCATAGAAGAAACAATACCAAGCTAGGCCCAATCCCAGCCAGGCTGTATGTGCTGTGCACAATCATGAACAGGTTCTATCCAGTCATACCTGCATGTAGATATGAAGTTCCAGTACAGTACTGAACATGCTGCTGGTTTCTGAGCTTGGGGAGGGAAATGAGATCTCTGTAACAGTCCCTAAGGCACTTGGGGACTGGGTAGGGAGAAAAGTCTCTAAAGCAACTCACTCTGACAGACGCAAGTCCTTTTCAGGGTGCAGACGACTAAACGAAAATGCATCGGATTTAAGAGTTTAAAATCACAGTCTTCCTGAGGATTTGCAACCAATCAAACATCCTTGCAGAAACACTTAGGTTTTCTGCCACTGTATCCCAGAATGGAGGTCATATTTGCTCTTTCAAGAGGGAAACTACGACCTTTATTTTACAGACCTTAAGTTACACTGGGTATTTGGTGTTAGACCTATATTTTTATAGAACAATCTGCACTTGCGTTGTGCTGGGTTTTAACGTGTTGGTATGGGAGCTGGTCGTTCAGAAAGTAATGACAAACTACTGAACGTAAGCTTGCCAAGACATTCAACAACAGCAGTAAAATGCTGGTGCTGACAGCGATGTCATGTAAATAGGATGTGCAAAAAAAAAAAAATCTGCACCTGGTAGATGTCAGAATCACATAACCGCTTTACTTCTGAAGACATTACCAAGTTCCCATTTAAGGCTGGATCAAATCGGGATTTGAACTCACGACCACTGGGCCAGCAGATCAGCATCTAGCTGCTACACAACTGTGGCTCCCCGTCTATTTATTCTGTTACTCCTCTTTTTTTAATTTTAAAGAATAAGAACTGACTCAGAAAGCATGCTGACGAGGGTGAGGACGGGCAGGCTTCGTGCGGAGTGGCTTGCTTCGCTTCAGAGCTCACGGGGTGACAAGCATCGCCTGGATCTTTCTCCGGGGCATTGCCGGTGTGCTGGGAAATGAAGCAGGCAGACAGATTGGCTGGCTCTGCAGAACTTAGTGGAGTATTGATACATGACAAGGCAGACGTGGTTGCGGCCTTGTGGGAGCACGTGCACACCTCGGAGGAGCAAATGGATTACCATGGTCTGGCAAGAATGAGACAGCGAGGAGTGACGAGGGGATCTGGCCGACGCTCAAAGGAAAGGCAAGACGGACATATAATCAGATTGCTACTGGTACTATTAGTGTTGGAACTCTTCGCTGGCTGCTGATGATGGGGACGGAGCGCTTATGGGAATGCCCCGAATGCTGTGATGTCGATTCCTAAATCAATCAATCAATCAAAGAATAAGGTCAGGTAATTCCACAGAAGGCACTACTACCAAAAGAGTGCGACTGTCTGACCTTGATACACACGACTAGGTGATAGCACAAGATGGGTTGAACAGATTCTTTTCTTGCTACCATTTCTTCCTAGATGCTTGCCTGACAGCCTGGTGGTTATGAGTTCGAATCTGCATTGGGGCATATTTTGAAAATCGACCTAGGCTACCAGGTTGACCCACTTAAAATGGGTACCAGGAAATGTCTTGGAAAGCAAAGGTGGCCAGCATAATAGTAACTTCATCATCCACTGAATGCTGATTGGTCTATACAAATAGAGGGCTAACAGTATATACTTAATGAAGCTTACAGGCACGTAACAGGGACCTTTACCTACTTTAAATTACAAGGTGTATTTTTAATGACTATGGGGTGTTTTAAAATATTGCCGGTTCAAGTTTTGTATTCACCTTCTGTGTTCATGGAACATAAAAGGTAAATATAAAACTTGGAACAGCAATATTTTCAACAACCCCATAGTCATTAAAACACACCCTGTATATTTTTTTTTACAGTCAGTTGCATGTCATTTACAGGATGTTGCAATCAACCCCAGCATTTATTGGCTGTTTGTGATTTACTAGACAATTTTATATTCAGTAGTTTGCTTTCTGAATGGCCAACGCCTCATATTATCGAAATCAGCGCAAAGCGATCTGTTTCCAAATAGCCCATGGCTAATTTCAACCTCTTGACTCGGTGTGTCTGGGCATTGTGAAACTGTTTCACCAACCCCTAGGCCACAGATGCAGGCATCGTACATCTATTGAACTAATTATAGAAAGAGACTCACCCCAAAGTTCGACCAACTTTCGAAGTGTAGAGAAGCATGACTTCTGACTCTGTGGAACAAATTATTCAATGAAAAAACAGTTAATGTTTGCATAATTTGTGTGTATTTGTTTGTGTGTGCATGTGTTTTCGTGTGCATGTTTGTGTGTACATATGCGTCAATATGTGCAAGTACTCTGAAAACTTAGACAAAGTTAACAGAGTTTAAGGGCAAAACAGGATTGACTTCATAGCACCAGGTATTATCCCATATGGCGCGGTATCTTTCCCTAGAGCAACCCACCGAAAGTGTTGCACAAAGCACGAACTCCTTAGCTCCAGCGACAACCCAAGCGAGTCTCCAAGAAAATTACAATCGTGAACTGAATGACAGTCTGGAAACGGACCCACAACTTTCAGAGAACAACAGTCCAACAGTTTTATTTTAACTAATTTTTTATTTTATTATTCTATCTATCTCATGGAAGATGTGTAAGAAAGATTAAGAGCAGAATACATACAAATAGAAACAAGTCCTGTAGTATGAGCAGAATACATATAAATAGATACAAGTCCTATAGTATGAGCAGAATACATATAAATAGATACAAGTCCTGTAGTAACAGCAGAATACATATAAATAGATACAAGTCCTGTAGTAACAGCAGAATACATATAAATAGATACAAGTCCTGTAGTAACAGCAGAATACATATAAATAGATACAAGTCCTGTAGTAACAGCAGAATACATATAAATAGATACAAGTCCTGTAGTAACAGCAGAATACACATAAATAGATACAAGTCCTGTAGTAACAGCAGAATACATATAAATAGATACAAGTCCTGTAGTAACAGCAGAATACATATAAATAGATACAAGTCCTGTAGTAACAGCAGAATACATATAAATAGATACAAGTCCTGTAGTAACAGCAGAATACACATAAATAGATACAAGTCCTATAGTATGAGCAGAATACACATAAATAGATACAAGTCCTGTAGTATGAGCAGAATACACATAAATAGATACAAGTCCTATAGTATGAGCAGAATACACATAAATAGATACAAGTCCTGTAGAAAGAACAGAATACATATAAATAGATACAAGTCCTATAGTATGAGCAGAATACATATAAATAGATACAAGTCCTGTAGAAAGAACAGAATACATATAAATAGATACAAGTCCTGTAGAAAGAACAGAATACATATAAATAGATACAAGTCCTATAGTATGAGCAGAATACATATAAATAGATACAAGTCCTGTAGTAACAGCAGAATACATATAAATAGATACAAGTCCTATAGTATGAGCAGAATACATATAAATAGATACAAGTCCTGTAGTAACAGCAGAATACACATAAATAGATACAAGTCCTGTAGTAACAGCAGAATACATATAAATAGATACAAGTCCTGTAGTAACAGCAGAATACACATAAATAGATACAAGTCCTGTAGTAACAGCAGAATACACATAAATAGATACAAGTCCTATAGTATGAGCAGAATACACATAAATAGATACAAGTCCTGTAGTAACAGCAGAATACACATAAATAGATACAAGTCCTGTAGTATGAGCAGAATACACATAAATAGATACAAGTCCTGTAGTAACAGCAGAATACACATAAATAGATACAAGTCCTGTAGTATGAGCAGAATACACATAAATAGATACAAGTCCTGTAGTATGAGCAGAATACACATAAATAGATACAAGTCCTGTAGTAACAGCAGAATACACATAAATAGATACAAGTCCTATAGTATGAGCAGAATACATATAAATAGATACAAGTCCTGTAGTATGAGCAGAATACATATAAATAGATACAAGTCCTGTAGTAACAGCAGAATACACATAAATAGATACAAGTCCTGTAGTAACAGCAGAATACACATAAATAGATACAAGTCCTGTAGTATGAGCAGAATACACATAAATAGATACAAGTCCTGTAGTAACAGCAGAATACACATAAATAGATACAAGTCCTGTAGTAACAGCAGAATACACATAAATAGATACAAGTCCTATAGTATGAGCAGAATACACATAAATAGATACAAGTCCTATAGTATGAGCAGAATACACATAAATAGATACAAGTCCTATAGTATGAGCAGAATACATATAAATAGATACAAGTCCTGTAGTATGAGCAGAATACACATAAATAGATACAAGTCCTGTAGTATGAGCAGAATACATATAAATAGGTACAAGTCCTGTAGTATGAGCAGAATACATATAAATAGATACAAGTCCTGTAGTATGAGCAGAATACATATAAATAGATACAAGTCCTGTAGTATGAGCAGAATACATATAAATAGATACAAGTCCTGTAGTATGAGCAGAATACACATAAATAGATACAAGTTCTGTAGTAAGAGCAGAATACACATAAATAGATACAAGTCCTGTAGTAAGAGCAGAATACACATAAATAGATACAAGTTCTGTAGTATGAGCAGAATACACATAAATAGATACAAGTCCTGTAGTAAGAGCAGAATACACATAAATAGATACAAGTCCTATAGTATGAGCAGAATACATATAAATAGATACAAGTCCTGTAGTAACAGCAGAATACACATAAATAGATACAAGTTCTGTAGTAAGAGCAGAATACACATAAATAGATACAAGTCCTGTAGTAAGAACAGAATACATATAAATAGATACAAGTCCTGTAGTAAGAACAGAATACACATAAATAGATACAAGTCCTGTAGTAAGAGCAGAATACATATAAATAGATACAAGTCCTGTAGAAAGAACAGAATACATATAAATTCATACAAGCCCTGTAGCAGGAGCCTATTTTGGGTATGTGAAGTGTTAGGACCATCACACTTTGGCAGGCCTGAGAAGGGCAGAAAAGGCTAAACAAAAGCTGAATTTCAAGGAAAAATAACAATTGATCATCTTATGCAGCAAGTCACTATCAACGAATGTCAGAATGAGAGTAGTGAAACTGTATAGAGAACCCAAAAAAAGCACATGAAAACCGTAAACTGATTAGAGAAATTAGACACAAATAGTCAAGATTTTGTGGTAATGTTGTGAGAAGAAATAAACTACAGAACTTGGTGACAAACTGGCAAGATTGAGGGGAAAAGAACTAGAGGAAGACGTGGTCAAGACAGAAACACAGAGCTGATCCAGGACTGATATCATGTGAGATGACGAAACATGACCGCTCCATGCTTATCTGCATGGCACATGATGATGATGATATAGAACCTGCTTTGCTGTATGGTAGTAATTATGGAACGTGAATGAACAAATCAGGAACAGCTTGGAGGCAACAGAGATATAATTCAGGAGATGAATGTTGCAACTACCCTGGACTGCAAGAGTAACTAACAATTAAAAACAATGTTTTCCCGTAGTGAATTTGAATAACGAAGACACGAGCAAAAGATTGCACGATTTTTTGTCTGGCATATTTCACTTTATCTTACCAGCTACATACTGCAGAAATCACACAACATACAGTAATGTAATAGATAAATCTTCAAGCATGCTTGTGGAAACAGAAAGACATGATAGTCAGCTTAAAATTACAGTGGTAGACAATTGAAATTACTAAGCGAACATGTGTATATTTCAGCTTAAAGGATTTATCTAGTTACTTTACTTTATGTTGTGTAACTAACGATTGCCTGAAGATGCCAATGAAATATAGAATATTGCATTCAACTATAAGAAAGAGACAATGATCCTCTGTCACGTAATGAGAAGAGAAGTTGAAGCTGGCATTATGCTTACCTGCGGATCTGGAATCTCCACTGCACCCTGGATGATTGTCATCAGCACTCGATTCAAGTTCTGTACATCTGCAACATCAACAAAGGTTGCAACTAGAAACTCCAATGTTTTGCATATCCTTTACAGGACATCTCTGCCAACATCAGCATCTTTCAGCTGATTGCTTATCTCTTGGCAAGATTACGCTCAGTACTTTCTCATTGCTTTCTGAGCGGCTGGCTCATTATCCCGCAAGTCACGAGCGTGGGTAGAACCGCAATCAATTCTCGCATGCTGCGAGAGCCTGCGTGGATAAATGGCATTACGGAGAAAGTCGTGTAACCCCTCGGCCAGAGAGACCGGCAACTAGAAACTAGTCATGGCAAAATCTACCATGGCAGAACCAAACTGACAGGATTTCAAATTGACAGGATTTCAAATGTACAGTGTGCTACAATGGAGACTGCTCACTTCAATTCGATCTTTTCCCTCCAAATATGCACAGAAATTTTAGGAAACTGTTATATGACTCAGTGAAGATTAAAGATAACCAAACATTTCAAGAAATAATTACAAGCATAATGTTTCATTAATCATGGTCAGTAAAGTAAAGGACTCTCTTACATACCCCGAGTATTTAGCATATGGTGCTAACGCTACAATTTTACAGACCAATCATCCCTCCGTGGGTGATGTGGTCATCATGCAGGCAGACTTTATTATTCAGAATATTTTCTGGTATCAATTTTAAGCTGGGTTGATACGAACATGGTATGAATTCAAGACAGGAGAAAGACACCCAGAGTCATGACCCGGGGTGAGCCCACCCACAGACAGTCCAGAAGGTAAAGGGCCGAAACATTCTGGGAAGGGGGACAGCTTCTGAGGATCAGAAGGTTCCTGCCATGCTTGCTTCCCGGCGGAGTTTTTATCACTGTAGGAGAAAGCAACAAAGTTTGTGGCAATGGCAAGATCAGATATAAAAACACAGATCTTCACTGGGCATGAGTATGTGTTCCAGAATCAACATCACTGCACTCAGCACAATCCCTCAAAAGTGCTCCATCCCCTGCTTCAGTAGCCAGCGAAGAGTTCCCTTGCTGATGGTACCAATGGTAGCCTGATTAAATATCTGTCTGCTCTTTAAAAGCATTCAAATCATCATTCATTGGCACCTTGCCGTCTTGACAGATGATAGTTTGTGCTTCAAAAAGGCATAATAACTATTACCCATGGCGGTAGCGAATGTGACTGATAAGGCCAATTCGCGCTGTAAATGTTCGTTCATAGTGGGTGCATGTGAACACGTGGTCATTTCCACCATCATGCACCATCTTACATCTCAAACGCTCGGTGTGTGACTTATCTGCAATAATTTTCTCCTTTGTCTTTATTCCATTTCTGATAGTTGCCCTCCATGCAACACGTTCAGTGGCGTCTTGCTCCCAATGTGCATTATCAATACCTGTATCAATCATGTCCCGCTTACACACATCTTTGTATCGTAGTAGAGGCCGACCCTGAGATCTCTTACCCAACTGTAATTCACCAAAAAAGATGTCCTTTGGTATTCTACCATCATCCATCCTCCTAAGATGTCCTATCCATCTAAGTCTACGAAGACTGAGCATGGAATAAACTGTCACACAACCTGATCTTTCCAATACTTCAGTATTTTTTCAAATTCAAATTCAAATCATCACTAAGGTAAACTAAAGAGTTTATCTACTTAGGAAGTTTGGTTTTATTTGATGGAACAATTAATGCCAAGATCAAACAGCTGCAACAAGGCAAACCATGTCATTAGTCTACAGAATAAAGATGTCAATAACTACAAACTGCACTTACTTCCTACCAACATTAACTTACCAGTGCCAGAACTGGACAGAATCTGCAAGAGATACAAGAAGTGTAACAATAGAGAAGAAATTCCTCTGAAGAATACTTGAGGTGACAGGAAGAGAGAGAGAGAGAATGAGCATCGGAAATGATGACATCAGGAAGCTAGAATGTACACTGTTTGAAATGGATTTCACTGAGAGACAGCGGGCCAAACAGATCACAAGGGCTGTGTCAGGAGAGCTACTACCAAACCTGATGGGAAAAGGCTTAACAGGGACAGCAGAAAGAAGAAAGAAAGACAGACAGTAAACAATTATGTTTAAAATATAGTTATCATTACTGTAAACATATACATACCTTGATGTTTAAGCACATCCAGGCAGTTGCACACAATGGTAGCCAAGAAGAGAAAATAGCCCCTCTGTAATAATTTCTTTTCCTCAGCAGAACAGTGGTCATTCAGCTCAGCGGGGACATTCAGCACCTGGTATATGGTTGTCACCAGTGGCATAAACACTTGACTCAAAAATGGAGTTATTGCACCCTGTGAGAACAAAACAAGGATTGACTGCATCATGAGATAATAAAATATGTACCTAACATTGTCCGTAGTAATTAGAGAGGAGTTAAAGGAGAGCAGAATACGGCACATAAGCCTGGACAATAAACAAGTAATTAGAAAGTCAAATAGAAGCCCTGGAGATGTGGATATTGAGAGGAATATGTCATATTTCATAGAAACAAAAACAAGCAAAATGCAGAGGTTCTACAAAAAACTGGGAATGAAAAGAGAGTTGATGAAAGAAATAAAAACAAGGCAAGTGAAATATTTTGGCCACATTAAAAGACAACACTATTATTAAAAACCATACTTATTCTTATATTCTTCATTATGGAGACAGTAATTGATTGATTGATTGATTGATTGATTGATTGATTGATTGATTGATTGTCAAAAGTTAAGTAAAGTCCCTTCACATATTATAAGAACAACAAAAGTGAGAGTGCTAAAAGCCTGAACATTTCCTGTTGCAACATATGTAACTAGTCAAGTGAAAGGCACAAATGCATCTTTGAACATACAGAAAATTATTAAAATTTTATTGGATGAAAAAAGTGAACATATCTATCTAACAAGAGCTCTAAAGTAAAGAAGTGTGGACATTAAGACAAATAAAACTGAAGAAAAAATGAAATAATATAGGCATATAACAAGACATGATTGTCTGGAAAAGATGATAATGGAAGGAAATTAACCAAGGAAGCAAAGAAGAGGCAGACCACAATGAAGATGGATTTCAGATGAGACAATAAATTAACACATGACTGCAACAGAGACAGGACATTTGGCTTCTGATACAGAGACATTTTGAAAGATTTATGGGAGGAAATTTTCTGAACAGGACTAGTCATTGGATGATGATGATGATGATGATGATGCTGATGATGATGATGACCAATATTCCCAATCATACAAGAAAGCTGACATTTAGCGTGCCAGACTGCTACTGAATATTCTGCAATGTACTCACTCTAAACTTCATGATGATCTGGTTGACCAAAGGCAGAAAGTCATACAGCTCCCTGGCATCTGGCTGTTTAAGTAACTTCTCCATGGCTTCTGGAAGGAAAGGCATGATCTCTTCTTCTAAGCACACAACCTGGACGAAATGAAGCAGGCTGTAAGCAACTAGCATCATGTGGCATTTATCAATAGACTTTAATGTACAAAAGCAAACTGGCCCTTTTAAGATGTATTTAGTTGATTGTGCTAGCGGCACATTTTTATAGTCCAATCGTCACTCAGTGCAATGCGCTCAATACCACTCTGACTACTGTCACCTCCCAAGGGGCAGACTAGATCAGAATTTATGTCATCCATTGCTGGCTCAAGCAGGCCAGGTTCGTCTCAATGTTGACTGTCTGAATTTTTACAAAACAAGAAGAAAGGATAGTGTACTTCCCTTGATCCTGGGATAGTGTATTGGACATCTAGCCTTCTCTGACACGGCTGAAATATGTTGTTGGCAAGGGAACATCGAAAAGAGCAAGCCGAATGGGTCACTGCTCAGACAAAATTTCCAAATAAGAAAAGGCACCATAAAATGTATAGCATGTGTGATTCTGTGATGCATGCATTTGGTTTCTCAGCAGTCCTATAAACTCACGCACTGTGTGATCTTTGGGAAACTGAAGCACTTAGGAGATATCCATGTGTAATAATCTATGGGGACAAATACATAGGAGATATCCATGTGCAGTAAAAGTGATCCTTTAGAAACCAATCAAATATCCCTGGGAACTTAAGTAAATTATTTTAAAATCTGCCTGGATGGGCATTCAAACACATGATCATGGGACTGACAGCTAAGCATGCTAGCCACAGCACTACCTCATCAATAGATTGAGGCTGTAATTACCAGGCATCAATTAAACATTATAATTACAACGGCTGTGCTGTATTCACCCAACACTGACTAGATTTACTATTACACTAGGATTTAAACTTTAAAGATGTGATAAACTGAATAAGATATTATTTAATATCGTATGAAACTTATCCAACACTCCAGCTATAATTTATCCAATTAACAGTATGTAATCAATCAAGAGCAAGTAACAATTATCAATTAACCACATAATATAAACTGAAAATAATCAATTCAATGGGTTCAAAAGACATACATTCAATAAAAAAAATAGTCAGTCATAAAAATATATAATCATACAGAGTGCGCCAAAAAATGTATACACAATAATCGCCCACCAGTTTAATGTAATCGCAGTTTTGATTTTGATCATGCTGTTTACGTCATAATTTTAAACATATCATGCAACACATTGCTATCATAATGCGTTCTACAAATGGTGTAATATGACCAGTTTTGATGACGTTATTAAAATATACTGAATTGAAATTCGAAATGATGACATAAACAGCATGTTTCAAAGATCCAAATCACGATTACATTTAAACTGGTGGGCGATTACTGTGTATACATTATTCTGGCACACTGTATATAATCATAAGTAAATAACTTGTGTTACAACAAATACATTTTGATATTGTTATTATTTTGACTAAAATTAATCAGGTGCTGTCTCCACAATGAAGGTTGGATGCAATGGATCTCCAACACTGTCTGTCTTCTATTGGATTGCACAATCTGTCAGACTGTTGTTTGTCCATCTCTTGATTTTATCTTCATACTTGTATCGTTGTCTACCTCTTGCTTATTTGCCTTCAACCTTACCCTCCAGTATGATTTTTATAAGAGTTTTATGTTAATGTGGCCAAATTATTTCACTTGACACTTTTTTATTTCTTCTTCCTCTGTATTTGTTTGTTTTTATTTCTCATCATCATCATCATGTGCCATGCCAGTAAGCATAGGCGGTCATGTTTTGCCATCTCACTCGATCACCAGAGTCATGGATCAGCTCTGTGTTTCTGTCTCGACCATGCCACGAGGCCAAGCCATCCAGGTATTTGCTTCTAGGTCTTCCTCTTGGTCTGTTCCTTTCGATCTTACCAGTTGTCAACAAGTTCTCCAATTCATTTCTTCTCATAACATGCCCATGTCTGTTTTTATTTCTATGAAATATTATATATTCTTCTGTACATCCACATTTCCAGTGCCTCTTTTCGACTTTCTAATTGCGTGTTCATTGTCCAGGTGTCCAAGCCATATAGTAGTGTTGAATAACATTTGATAATTCTCATGTTTAATGTATTGTTAAATTCTCTCGATATTAATACTGATTTCATGTTGAAAACATTTTTGGCCATTCCTATTCTCTTTTTAATTTCTCAAACATTTTCATTATTCACTTGCATTGTGTGTGTTAGCATGTGAGTGTATTTACATGGGTGTATAAGGTTTTTTAGGGGACTTTTATTCTGTTCTCAAAAAAAACAAAAAACAAAAAGAAAGATAATTGAAACGAGAAAAGAAAACTGTTGAAGTGCTACATAGAACCTGAACTTTTGTATGGATGTGAAGCATGGACAATGAGCACACAAGCTGAAAAATATCTGATGGCTGTGGAAATGTGGTTTCTGAGGAAAATGCGAAGAATACCATGGACAGACAGAAAAACTAATGAACAAGTCCTTCAAGAAACAAATGAAGATCGTAAACTGATTAGAGACATTAGACATCGACAAGTCAAAGTTTTTTGGCCATGTTATGAGAAGAAATGAATTGAAGAACTTGGTGATAACTGGCAAGATCGAAGGAAAGAGACCAAGGGGAAGACCGAGAAGTAAATACCTTGATGGTTTGGCAATATGGCATGGTCGAGACAGGAACACGGAGCTGATCCACGACTCTGGTGATCAAGTGAGATGGCAAAACATGACCGCCACGCTTATCGGCATGGCACGATGGATGGATGACTTTACACTGTCTATTCCAGAGTTTTCCAGGTTGCTTTATTATTGTAACAACCTTTGAAATAAATTTCTTCCACATGTACAAATAAATAATATCAAATTACCAACAGCACACTGAATATTATAAGTAGAACTATTTAAAACTCCCCCAAATATTTTATAAAAATAAGTCAAAAAGTAAAACCATCAATACTACAGAACAATGACAAAGAAATCAATGGTTCAACCATACCATTCTGTGTAAATACTGCCGGACTCCCTGCTGCAGTGAAGCCCTTTGGTTTGTAACCTCTAGCGCAGCCAGGAAGATGGACAGAAGTTCGGTGAAAGCTGACACACAGCCACACTGCTTCATTGTCTGTTGACCTGAGAAACCTTTACTGGTTCGGCTGGAAGTATTGCAAACGTGCATTTCAGTTACAGAGGAAGGAAATTTGTTAAATTACAGACAAATAGGTGAATGTGTTTAAGTTATATCATCGTGTTAATAATTCTTAGAGACTCCTGTTGGTCGTCACTAGAGCTACAGAGTCCATCCTTCGTGCGACACTTTCGGCAGGCCACCTTGCGGAAAGAGACCAAGCTATATGGAATAAAACATGGTGCCATGAAGGTGATTCTTTGCATTTTAAACCCTTCAAACCATAGTTTGCTAATCAAAGATACGGATGGTGGTACATGTACTTGTTTAGGCATCACTATCTCAGCTCATTAACATCTCACTCAACCACAAGAGTCGTGGATCAGCTCCGTGTTCCTGTCTCGACCATGCCACATGGCCAAGCCATCCGGGTATTTACTTCTTGGTCTTCCCCTTGGTCTCTTCCCTTCGATCTTGCCAGACGCCACCAAGATCTCCAATTCATTTCTTCTCATAACATGCCAAAAAAATTTTGACTGTCTACGTCTAATGATTCTAATAAGCTTACAATCTTCATTTGTTTCTTGAAGGACTTGTTCATTGGTTATTCTGTCTGTCCATGGTATTCTTTCCATTTTCCTCAGAAACCACATTTCCACAGCCATCAGCTGTTTTTCAGCTTGACTGCTTATTATCCAAGCTTCACATCCATACAAAAGTATAGGTTCTATGTAGCACTTCAACACTCTTTTTCTCGTTTCCATTGATACTTTTTTTTTTTTCAGTATGTTTTTAATCTTGCAAAAGGCTACCTTCGCCATCCCTCTATCATCAATCAGCAAACGGTGACTCACATGTACTTCACATTTGGTCTTAAGCATACGGGGGAATCATGTGTTTAAATTCTGTCAGGTGGGAATTTTAATTAGTGACCTGAGCCTCCAAGAATGAGCCAGCCTTATATTAGGTACTAGCACATTTCCTGGAAAGTAACGGTGGCAGGCTTGATACTGACCAAATTACCCATCAAGTGCTGATTGGTCTAAAACGTATGTGTCTAACAACATATACTCAATATGTTTCATGGTGTGAAAAGGGCTCCTTTACTTACTTGTTTACATTTGGGAGGTGATAGCACATTTGGCAGAATTCACTTACAGACATTTTCAACTAGTTGTATGTGTGTGGGGGAAAAAAGCTGTGCTATTCACACCTTCGAAAAACTGCAAATGATTTGGATTAAAGCCTGATCACTGTGTTAGCAAGCAGTATTGTGTGAATAGCTTGCATGTCTGTCTGCTGACGGTGGTAATGTATAGTGCCCCATCAAGGCAAATCTTTTGCCATTAAATGTAAGGTGGTTGGATGGGGGGGGGGGGGGGGGGGGGGGGGGGGAGAAGCCCATTTAGATTGCATTCCAAGGCCAGATGTATTGTCTTGGTTGTGTCGTATCCATCATTGTTTAGTGCACCTTTGACATTATCCGTACATTGTTGTATCCATCATTGTTTAGTGCACCTTTGAGTTATCCATACATCATTGTTGTATTCATCACTGTTTAGTGTACCTTTGACATTGTCCATACATCATAGTTTAGGTACCTTTGACGCTGTCCATACATCATTGTCTTGATCTTCCTGTGACTCAGTATCCAAATCCTTTATGATTTTAGGCTTTTTATCTGCAAGCCAACATGATTCATTCTCATGTCTAAAGCACATTATTTGTTTCGTACTGTTGCCAATGTCATGTGATATTTGATTTTTAAAACTGACCTAGATTGCCAGGTTGGCCAGGCTTAAATTGGTACCAGAAAATATGCTGAGAAGTAAAGGTGACTAACATGACACTGATCACATCACCAACCAAGTTCCGATTGCCCATAAAAATATGGGCCTCACCATATACAAATGCAGCTAAAGCATGTAAATGGCTCCTTCTTCCTGCGTTCATCCGGAGCGTTTTTTCGGATGTAATTGCGTTGTGCCAGTTTACAGCAGAGCTACGGATACTTGCGCTGTTAGGCAGAATTCTGCGGGCATTTGTTGACCAGGTTAACCTTCCCGGGTTAAAAGGGTCCATTACTACCTTGGGTTCGAATTCGCTTCGAGGTGGATTTTTTTTTTTTAAAGACCAGGGTTTCCAGGTCAACTCAGTCTAAATGGGTACCAGGAAATGTCCTGGGAAAATAAAGACAGCGGGAGTGATCACATGACCCATCAAGGCTAATGGATCTAAAAATAGCACAATATACCCAATATACCCCAAGGTGTGTTGAAGCGTCCAGCACGTTTTATTTACTATCATGTAATCCATGTTTTATAATTAATGTCGTACCTGGCAAGAGACATGGCGTTGTGAATGCAGTCTGCATATGCCAGTTGTCTTTTTTCATCCTGCTCTTCTTGTAATTTGACCAACATGATGTTGAATTTGCTGGCTATTGGCAGCAGCAACTGTTTCATCAGCACCTGCTTTTTCTGTAACATGAGGAAAGAGATTTAGGATGAGACTGGCAATGTTGTTGGAGACCGGAATATCTATGGGAAGCTCATGAAAAGAACTAGACACATTTCAGTAAAGCTAAAGGTGGTGTTGGACTGAACCTACTGAAGACAGCATACAACAGATCTGAAGGCATTAGATGCCATGGAGTGCAGCGACATCACTACTGGCAGAGGGAAATTATTGAGGGTAGAACATAATGGGTATGATTGTGCTTGCAGCAAACAGCAACACAGGTTCAGGGAACTAAAGTAAACGACAAAGATGAAAAGGTGGAGGAGGAGTGGAAGAAGAAGAAGGGTAAGCAGAAGAAGGAATATCAGTAGCAGAAGAAGAGGAGGCAGTGGAGAAGAAGATTAGATAAAAATTAGTTCTGGTATTTTTAATATCTAAACAAAAAAACAATTGTTACACATTTACATGAATAGCTGGCTCTGTGGTGAAGGAGTAACGGACACAATATGTAATCCCGCATACCGTGTTCGAAATCCAGCTGCAGGTGAGTTGGAAGCAGATGGCCTTGCATTGGTTTTCATAAAAATGGTATGAGTGCCGGTTGTTCAGAAAGTAATGGCAAACTACTGAACATAAACTTGCTAAGAAATCACAAAGAGTCAAAAAATGCTGGGGTTGAATGCGACATCTTGTAAAGGAAATGCAACTAACTTAACTTACATGTATATAACATATGATAATAATGATCACAGCAAAACTTATTCAGAGCTGTATTGTGTTTCTGGAGCCTTTCTCATAAGTATCCAACAACAGTCTGTTGGCATTGCGGCATTCCATTTCAAATGGACTTTGTTTTTTTTTTAAATTATTCTTTATGAAATTGTTCCCCATACTTTTCACCAACAGCACTGTAGTTAGTGGTGTAGAAATCCAAATGAAAGTGTAAAATGTACAATCCCAAAGACATGTTTTACCATAATTGCTCATGGCACAGCAGAAGGGTTTCTAAAAAAAAACATTTAGTTGCGTATCCTTTACAGGACATTGCAGTCAACCTCAGCATTTTCTTTGGCTGTTTGTGATTTCTTAGAAAGTTTATGTTCAGCTGTTTGCCATTGCTTTCTGATCGACTGGCACTTATACCATTGTATAAATAAACCAACTCAAGGTAGTCTGTTTCCAAATTGCCTGCAGCTGAGTTTCGACTGCGATATGCAGAATTACGAATGTTTCTACAAGTTGCTGGTAATTAACAGCCTACCTATTTCCTAATAAGTTTGTGGTCAGTTGCTGGAAAGTATACCAAGCTAACTTTTCATCATCACCAATCAGGTGCCGTCTCCACAATAAACCTTCAACCTTGCCCTTCAGTTTGGTTTTCATAAGAGTGTTATGTCTTTTAACGTGGCCGAAATATTTCACTTGTCTCTTTATTTTTTTCCTCAATTCTCTTTTCATTCCAAGTTTTTCTAGAACCTCTGTATTTGATTGTTTGTGTTTCCATAAAATACAACATATTCTTCTGTATATCCACATCTCCAGGGCCTACATTTAACTTCTTAATAGCTTTTTCATTGTCCACGCCTTTGCGCAACACAATAATGTTGAATATACATAACATTTGACAATTCTCATTTTTAATCTCTTTTGATGTTAATACCGATTTCATGATGTTGAAAACATTTTTAGTTATTCATATTCTCTTTTTGATTACTGTTTCACTTCGGCTATCATCTGTTATTACTTGTCCAAGATAGGAGAAACTTGTTACTTTAACTTTTCATCGTCTGGGAAGAAATCAACAAAATGGTGATCTCAGAAGTCTGTTTTGTTTTCCTTACTTCTGACCTCACTACATATTCACAATAATTGTCAAAAAAACTGACAACTGTCATCTATTGCTTTTTGTACCTTGCGGTGTAGGACAATGGGGTCTTGAGCCTGAGGAATTAAGGCTGCCTGCCTAGTGTAGTCGCCGCGAACTGTACAGGTTAGGGTTTTCTTTTAATATAAAAATATATCCCATGTATAAGTGTTATATTTACAACTAAAACTTTCCCCCAAAAAAGTACTCAAATTACTGCCAGAGAAAGTATACACAAATTACTCCCAAACAAGATATATAAAAGTTCCTGCTAAGGAAAACTCACATCAGGTTCTATGGAGCTAGAGACAATCAAGGTGCTGGCAGTCTCATAGATGAACAGCTGGTCACTGTCTGACAAGGAATGTGTCAGCCCATTGTCGGGCGAGTTAATGGTCAGCAGGTCCTGCATCTGCTTCAGCACAAACTCCAGGTAGGGGGTCAGGTGGGTTCTGAAACACAACAGTCGCTTGAATTATTTGATAAAAGACAATCAATCCCAAAGCAGATACTGCTAAAAAGGGTTGAAGTGTTAATGTGACGTGCAGCAACTACAAGACAACAAGGAGCTTTACAGGCTCACACAGGAACTTCAAAGACCCCTGACTCTTCATCAAGAAATGCCTTCCACCACTGTAATTTATAAGCCACTGTGATGTTTAATACGGCCAAATTACTTCAGTTTCTGAGACATGCTGACTGTTTATGAGCCAGCTTTCTTCCATGTTCAGATCTTGTCAGTATTTTTCTTCTTCTTGGTCCATGATATTCTAAGAATTGTTCAGTAACATTTAAGCTCATATATTGTGCTAGCCCATATTTTTATATAGGGTGTATTTTTGATGACTGTGCAGTGTCTGGAAATATTTCCGGTCCAAGTTTTGTATTTACCCTCTGTAAAGTTCATGCAACATAATAGGTAAATATATCACTTGGACCGGCAATATTTTCAAAAGTCATTGAAAGTATATATCAAGCAGCACTCTATTGGTGATGTGATCAATACCTATAATTCTATGTGCTTGAAGATTTTTTTTTTGTTGGTATCTGCACTTTCCACATTTCGATATTATCGGCCTATGTGGGGTCTTTTTTTTTCTTCATCTGTCTTTTATTATTTCTTCTTTTTTCATATACAGGAATTACATGAACAATCTACTCCATCTCTTTTTATTCTTGATTATATTGATGGGCCACAATACTGTTACCGCAGATCAAGTGTCCTTTCATCTTCTTGACACTGAACCTTTGTTACGCTGATTACATGCTTTCTCAGCCTCCCTGTCTTTGAACTGACTATAAATACTATTTTCAAAATTACTTGTGAAACAAATGTCTTACTTGGTACTTTTAACAAATCTGAGAAACAGATAAGCAACTCTGCTTCTAACTTTGGCTGAAGCATTTCTCAAGCCTCTCTCATCAAGAAAGGACACCTGAAAAGAACAATATACATATATTAATCAAGTAATGCAGAAAATGTACACAATTACATGACTTATTGTGAAGATAAGGAAGGAAGGAAGGAAGGAAGGAAGGAAGGAAGGAAGGAAGGAAGGAAGGAAGGAAGGAAGGAAGGAAGGAAGGAAGGAAGGAAGGAAGGAAGGAAGGAAGGAAGCAACTAATGTTGGCTCTTTAAGAATGTAAAACTGTTAAGGGATGATTACAGTGCACATTTTGTAATCACCTAACTGTATCTAGTCAATTTACTGTTTTCATTTGTTTCTTGTAGGACTTGCTCATTGGCTTTTCCGACCATCCATTTCCCTCAGAAACTATATTTCCATTACTTTTAGATGTTTCTCAGCTTGTCTATTTGGTCTGACATTGCCCATATTTAAGTTTACTGTTCCCAATTTCTCACTTAATCATTCCCGCATTACTGCTACCCATGAAAGTCACGCAAACCGTCCTCCACATTTTCCCCCTTTGTAAACATTACTATTTGGAATGAGAGACTTGGGAGTAAGAATTTGCAGTCAGACATGAGAGGCACATCGGAAGAATGAGATGTCCTTGTCAACCAACACAGAACTGGCACTATTAGAGCCATCGGACGTTGTTGCAAATGTGGGGATGTGGGAAGGCATATCCAGAGTGCAAGGATGAAACCCCAACATAAATAACTAAACATTACTATTATTTTCAATGTACATTAGAGTGTATTTTAATATCATATTAATTTACTAATATTTATTTATATCTGTATTGTTCGTAGCAAAAGTATTAAATACAGAAACTTGTCGTTGCTTTTATTATTATTGTTGTATCATTTTCATCCATTTTCCTCTATTCATTCACTTGTTCTGTTCAGAAAATGCTAAGGTTGACTGTGAAGTCCTGTAAAGGATATGCAATTAACATTCTTTGGGGTTTAAGATAACACACTGATGAGCTTTGCACATCTGGATTTCTGGTATTATACACAGTATCTGGTTGTCTAAGGGTAAATGTTTGTTAGTTAGTCATTAGATGATCCTCACTGTATATAGAATCTTTCGGTCCAAAAGTCCACAGAACCTCTCCTCAGTATTTCCCTCAGCATAAAACAACTGATAACACCAGTTCTATCTTGGTTGACAAATCTTCTTTGGCTCCCTACATAGTGCTCTTGTCTGGCTTTCGACTTGATGCTCTTTAAGTCTGGTCAAGGTTGCAGATTCACAGCCATCACTTGATTCATTTTTTTTTTTTGGGGGGGGGGGGGGGGGGGAGTCTCTGTGGCGAAGTGGTCAAGCCGTTTGACTCGTGCTACGAAGGTTGTGGGTTCGATTCTGGGCTGCGTCCTTCGGTTTACGAGTTAAATGTTTCGGAGACTCCCGTGGGTCATTGCTAGAGCTACAGAGTTCGTGCTTTGTGCGACGCTTTCCGCGCTGCGGAAAGAGACCGAGCCATATGGGATAAAACCCGGTGCAATAAAGTTGACCCTGTCGACTTTTAAGCGATTCATTTTTTTTATCCATTTGCTTGCTTTGAACTCTAGCATAGTCCATACACGTGCTACCACTTCTAGTGCACTGAGCTGATTTTGTGCATGTGGATTAGCTTTCTCTATTACCAGTGTCCCTCACCATCAGGTGAACCCACTTTGACTTCAGAGGTACTTGTAATTTACGTCCCCAATTCAAGGAAAAGAACATTTTAGTTCAACTAACCGGTGTAGGAGTTGAACCCGCTACCTTGGCATCAGTACACCGTATGTTTAAGACCACACATTCTTATCTATTCAACCATGGTAAAATCCAGTGGATTCATTTAATCGTCCAGCTTCTCTGAGGGCATTCAGTATATCATCCTGGTCTATTGCTCATACACTTTCCACATTATCCCAGCCTGCAAGCCTATCAACTTGTTCACTCCTCCTACACCCGTGTGACCTGGCAAAAATATGAAGCTGATTTCCATCAGACCTGACCTCCTCAGTCACTCCACCCACTGTCTTCAAACCCAGCCCATTTCAATCTTCCTCAGCACAAATGCTTAGGGTAAATAAATACAGTGCGCGGCCACTTACCAAAACTACTGGGATGTGTTGTGGTTCACAGACGAAAAATCGATCGTAGCGAACAACTGTTTCAAAGTACTGCTGTACTACTGAAATGTGTCCTTGCTGGCTAACCTGACTAGTGATCAGCTGAAATTAATATGGAAAAACAAAGTAAGATTAGTTAGCTCTGCAAGGACATGAATACAACGGACAAAATGATTGTTGTAGTTAAGCAACCTTCATCAGCAAATAAATTAAATATTAGAGACAATAATATAACTGCATATAAGTTATACACCTCACTGATCCTCAGGTAGTGGATCAGATGTCTAAACTTATCTGATAAGGATGGGAAAATAGTGCATTTTGAGATGCCTGGTTTGAAGCAGACATCGATGGATGAGAGAGAGAGAGGAGAGGGGGGGGGGGGGGGGGGGAGAGAGAATGAGATAGAGAGGAGGGGGAATAAATAAATGAATGAATGAACAATATGAAAGAGAGGGATTAAGGGGACAAGTAGAGGGAGGGGGAGAGAGAGAGAGAAAGACTGCATCAGACATGGATTAGGAAAATAGGGGAAGAGGGTGGAAAAAGGGAGGGAGGGAGGGAGGGAGGGAGAGAGGGAGAGAGAGAGAGAGAGAGAGAGAGAGAGAGAGAGAGAGAGAGAGAGAGAGAGAGAGAGAGAGAGAGAGAGAGAGAGAGAGAGAGAGAGAGAGAGAGAGAGAGAGAGAGAGAGAGAGAGAGAGAAGAATGACACCTAAGTTTGAAGTCTTTAAAAAAAAATTTGTAAAAATTATATAAATGAAACCTATTAAGGTGAGGCAAATAGAAATTAACAGACTCAACAAGGAAGTGAATGAATAATACTGTACATCTGGGAAGGTGACAGTTGACTGACAGTTGGGGCACACGAAAGGTGGAAAGGAAAACCATAAATGAACAAAGGAAATGATCTAGCACTTTTAACAGAACAGAACATTTAAATTAGAAACAGAAGGCAGACATAAGAGAAGCTGGCTCATGTGAGAGAATACACATCTGCCACTGTTTCCTAACATGGTACACCTAACTAATCCACTAAGAGGTTGGACTTGTGTGGTTACTTTGATTGCCTGAATTGTAACGGAACGCCAGTGGCCCATGTCCTCATGCCTTCTTTGATTTTGGGAAAACAGTGGGAAACAGCTTTCGGGAACCCTCAGTTCTCTTATTCGCTCAATCCCCATGGAAGATAGTTCTCTTGGTTACTTTAACAACACGATCTTCTTAATAGAACTGATTAGAAGTCTGACTTTTCTTCGGGAAAACCCGATGGGGCGCCTTGCACCAAATACACACTAGTTCAACTTCTGGGGCAAACAATGTCCGTTGGAAACTCCTACAGTTTGTCATCTGCACCATGTATTAAAAATTTAAAGATTTGTACAAATTATGTGCATCCTGCTGGTGTAAGAAAGGTGAGCTTGGGTTTTAATTAGTCCTGCCAGACCTTGGCCTATAAATCTCTGTTGTCTCGACTGGTGAGACGAAGTGGCGAAAAGCCAGTCATGCCCTATTGGGAGTGGGTTGACTGTTGGCCAATCTAGCTAAGCGTCTTGTTCTTGGCATCGCCTGGGAACGAATCTGAGCAATATATTTCCCCAGATGATTTCGCTTGTTCTGGGCTATCTTTCTTCCTACAGCCTGAACGCTGCCTAGTGTTGTCTTTAATGTGAATATAAACACGACATATATACAGTATGCTGAAAGGAGGGGAGGGCTTCCGTGGGGACGGGTTCCACCCATCTATCTTCTTGAGCCGGAAGAGGGTATCCACTGTGCTATCTCTTTTGTCTTTTAGCGGATGGGGTGGCCAGGTGGATCGAATAGTTACGGGTCGTTAAGATGATGCCAGAGATATAAATAGATCTCTCTATCTCACTGAGAGAACCTGAACTCATCTAAACATACATGTTATGCGAGGCACTGCCTGTACATTGCGGCAACAGCTCAGACAAGAGCAGCGGCCGGAAGTCTTCTTTCCTATTCTTGCTAGGGATAGGGAACTACACTTCGTTCCATACAGACCCACTACTATAATATTAGTTAAGGGGGGAAACACACATAATTACGCACACAACACCACAAGAGCTTTGTCGTGAGAAAGGCAGGGTTTGCAAGTGAGAGGGAAACCGGGAAACGAATGTGCTCAGTAATAATAAAGGCATGGTATGAGAGTGGAGAGTGAATCTTGTATGCAAAGAGTTCATAGAGTCAAACGACACGACCTAGACAAGCTGAAGGCCTAGTCTAGGAAAGACGCCGCCAATCCAGGACCTCTTGTCAGGTCAGGCCAATTCACTCAGGTCTACTAAATAGTTATATATCTATTACTATTATATATTTAATGAATGCAAATTGATATGCTGAGACCATTAGAAGTCTCCTTGTAGACTGTACCTGAAGTTTAAGCTGGAGGCTTTCACCAATATTTATCATCTCCAGGGTCCTTCTTTTGGAAGTGAATAGAGCTGAAGGTCTCGACGGGGCCTCTATGCATAAAGCTATATTCAACTGATGAAGCCAGGTCAAGTTATTGGCCATACCAGGCATGGTGTTGCTATCTCTGAGAGAGAGGCAATGCTGGTCTTGGGCGAATGACAATTTGCGGTGATGGCGCAACTCAAGTCCTTTCGATGACATAGGCTCGAGTACAGTTAGGTTCGTGGCTGGATCTACGCATCAGTATCCTGCATACCCAATTTTGTCCAGGACAGTGAATGGCACCTATCCATTCCACATTCATGAACTATTCCCATTATTTGAAATCATACCCAACCTTGTGCCAAAGGAACATTGGATTGACTATGTAGAGAAGTCCTCACAAACCAGTGGGTTTGGTTCTACAGAGGACTGTTGTTCGCACAATCTATCTGGAAGGAGGGAACTGAAGACATACGCGGTGAGCTGTATGTGGACAGATCGGACAGTGTATTAAGCTGGGTCTGTGAAGAAAAGCTACTGAGGCTCTGTGCCTGAACAGAACTATTTATCCTTGTTGTGTTTGTAGAGAACTATCTGTTTTAACTACCTTGATGTTTTCCTGTGCTGTTCTTTATTAAGTTATTAAAAGTTATAGTTTACTCTGACGATCGCCATGTTATCTATGGGTCAGCCAGAAAGACACCTCAGGGAATAGGCCCCGAGGTCGAAAGAGAGGTGACAGTGAGTCCGGGGAACGGAGGAGGGTTGGCAAGCAAAGACCTATCCCAGCCAGGGCGAAAGAATAGTATTGAAACATTGTGACAAGGGTATTTGGGACCCTCCACGTAGCTTGTTACATGAATGCAGGTGAACATTCAATTAAGCTGCCATCGGGACCAACAGCATCGGGAACTCTTCATTGGCTACTGAAGAAAGGGATTGGTGTTCATATAGGAATGTCCCAAAAGCAATGAGTGTGGGTGTTTTTTTTTTAAACATCTTTCACAAACGTCTCCATGTGAGAGTGAAGATATGCTCAAGATTGTATATGTATGGTACAATACTGGCCTGAACTTAAACATAGCTTTAATTACTTGTTTCCTTGTGGATGCCATGATTGTACATTACATTTGTAATGTAACAGTAACAGCTTTCCCGGGAAGGTTAACCCGGTCAACAAATGCCCGCAGAAGTCGGATGTGTCGGCCTAACTGGCGCAAGAACGCAGCTCTGCTGTAAACAGGCACAACGCAATCACATCCGAAAAAAAAAACTCTGGATGAACAAAGAAGAAGAAGAAGTAACAGCTTGGAAAACAAATGTGCATTGCTTTGTCCAAAAGGTGTATTTGACTAGCCCAATTTGTAATATGCGATTGCTGTAAAGTGATTGTCTTAAACCAGGCTGCATTATGATTATATATATCATCATCATCATCATTTGCCATGCCAAACTGCACAAGCATTTATCATCAATCAATCAATCAGCTGCCGTCTGCACAATGAAGGTTGGCTGCAATGGATCTCCAACACTCGCCCTGACTGTACATTGTCAGACTGATGTTCATCCATCTCTTGATGTTATCTTCCCACTTGTATCGTTGTCTGCCTCTTGCTCGCTTGACCTCAACCTTGCCCACCACTATGGCTTTTATAAGAGTATTTTGTCTTTTAATATGGCCAAACTATTTCACTTGCCACTTTTTTATTTTTTTTCATCAACTCTCTTTTCAGCCCCAGATTTTCTAGAACCTCTCTAGAACTGCATTTAAATAACTTCGCAGATCTTGACCCTGAGTTTTATGGATCAATTGCACCGATAATATTCCTCTACTCCACTGCCTCAGGCCATTATTCTACTTTCATTAGCCTTTTCCAGGTAATCGTTGTTAATTGCTCTGGCAGTCCAAGGTGTTCACAGCATTCGTCTCAGAAACCACATTTCCACTGCCTTCAAACCTCTTCTTAATTTGTACGTTCACATTCCAAGAGTTGCTACCATACGTTAGAATTATATTTTATAACGGATTATATAATTATATTTTATTTTATAAAGCAATTCAGTCCTCTTAACACTATATATTCTTCTTCTTCTTCAGCGTTCCGAGCCGTTGAGGTTCTTTGCTGCAGATACAATCCGTCTCCATTCGTCTCTCTGGTTGACCCTCTCTTGCCAGTCGTTAATTCCAAGTGCTTGTAGGTCTGTATATATATTATCTCTCCACCATCTTCTTGGTCTACCTCGGGGTCTACGGTCATTTATTTCCTGAGTATAGGCGAGTTTTGTTTCCCTATTATCTTCCATTCTTTCTATATGCCCCAGCCATTGTAGTCTATTAGCCTTCATGATACCAGTGATTAGCGGGGACTTAAACAGATCATAAATGTCTTTGTTACTTCTTCTTTTCCACTCTCCATTTTGTGTATCCCTAATGGGTCCAAAGATGCGTCTTAAAACTTTGTTCTCAAAGGTTTGTAGCAAGGCTTCGTCTCCTATCATTGTACTCCAGGTTTCAGAGCCATACAGCACAACTGGTCTGATCAGTGTTTTGTATATTGTGATTTTGGTGTTACGAGATAGCGCCTTTGATTTTAGTAGACGTTGTAGTGCATAGTATATATTATTTCCAGAATTGATTCTAGTTTGTATTTCTTCCTTTATGATGTTGGAGCAGTTGAAGATTGCATCCTGGTATTTGTATGTTTCCGTTCTTTTAATGGTCATATTATCTATTTGTAATATATATTTGTATATTTGTAACACTTTATATACTTTCAATATTTTTGTAACAAATCCTGCCCAAACTCATTCCATAGGTTTCTAAATAGCCACAGAGTGCCACGAACCTCTAAGACTAATACTCAGATAGAATTTAGCATGGACATACAACAATGACACAAAAGTAACAATGTGACAGTACAATTATTGTGACAAATTTCCATTAAGGTTGCATTCAGCAAGAAACCTTGTTGCAAGAGGCCATCGACCCACAATGCTGACTTATAAAACTAACATTCAGTTAATCTTGTCAACAAATGTCCGAAGAAGATGGATGTGTCGGGCCAAAAGGCATAAATATCGCAGCTTAGCAATACATTGGCACAATGCAATTATGTTCACAACAGCAGAAAATTATAAAACGAAAAGAAGATGAAGAGATTTTGGTTGACAAGAATAGACACCTTAGCAACATTAGGATAAAAACAACAGAGAAAACTGAGTAGACACCATAGTAACATTAGCAACAATAGATAAACCAAGTATACAACATAGCAACATTTGGATAACAACAACAAATAACATTGAGTAGACCCCCATATCAATATTTTGATAACAGAGTAGACACCATAGCAACAATAGATAAACTGTGTAGATACCATATCAACATTAGGATAATAACAATTAAAATTGAGTAGACCCCCCCCAATAGCAACATTAGGATAACAAACAAACCACACACAAAATTTAGTTGCATGTCCTTCACAGGACATAGCAGTCAACCCCAGCATTTTGGCTGTTCGTGATTCCTGGGCAAGTTTTACGTTCAGTAATTTGCCATTGCTTTCTGAACGATTGGCACCTATACCTTTTTCGAAAATAAAAACAGCACCGCTGTGTTTCGAACCCGGGTATACAGGATTACGAATCGCGTCCGTAACTCCTTCACCACGGAAACCGGTAGTATAACAACAGAAAAAACTGAATGGACCCCCCCCCCCCCCCATGACCGAGTAGACACCATATCAACATTAGGATAACAACAACAGATAAAACTGAGTAGACACCATATCAACATTAGGATAACAACAACAGATAAAATTGAGTAGATACCATATCAACATTAGGATAACAACAACTGTTACAACCCACGACTCCAGCAGCAGCAACTTACCAGCCTCATCATGTCTTGAAGAGCTGAAGCCTTCTCTAGATTACCACTGAAATGCTGTCCGTGAGATGCCTGACCACGTGAAAGAAAAAATGATCATTGTCAAGCACATATCCAACCATATACAGCATACATTAATTTCAATGAATTACAATAAACTATCTGAACAAGGAAGATACAAACAATGAATAGCACTATAATGTCAAACACATATTCATTTATATTAGTAAATATTAATTTTAAAGAATTATAATAAAATATTTGAACAAAGCAGACACAAACAACAGCTTAAGGCGCATTAGACGTATAGTGCTAGACCCATATTTGTATAGACCAATCACTCAAGGGTCATGTGGTCAATTTCACACTGCTGCCTTTACCTTCTATGACATTTCCTGTTGCCAGTTTTAGGTTGGCTGGACCGGGAACCAAGGTCAATTTTTAAAATCTGCCTTAAGCAAATTTGAATCCGTGACCACTGATGATATCAAAGAAACAGATTGTGCCTAAATGCGCAATTAAAGTAAATGACGTTATTTTGGGGTAAGTGTAGACATTCAGATACCTAAGTGCATGGATAACATTAGATGGAAGATGCATCACAGAGATAAAGAACAGAACTGGACAAGCAAAACCTGCATTCTATCAAATGAAGAACAATTTGTGCAATAAATCCTTGTCCTTGAACGTTAGAAAAAAAAAAAAAAGAGTTCTTGCATGTTACGTAGAACCAATTTTAACATACAACTGCGAATCCTGGACAATTACTTAAAAGTTAGTAGCATATCCTTACAGGACATTGCAGTCAACCCCAGCATTTTCTGGCTGTTCGTGATGTCTTGGCAAGTTTACATTCAGTAGTTTGCCATTGCTTTCTGAACGACAATTAGTAAACAGGTGAAAAAAATCCCTGGAGGCCTCAGAGATGCGATTTTATAGAAGAATGCTGAAAATCAATTGGACAGCCAAAATGAGCTATCTGGACATTTTGAGGGAAGCTAAGTCGCAAAGACAACTTATCACAAACAGAACAAAAGTGTGTCAGCTCTGCTGTAAACAGGCTCAATGCAATCACGTCCGGAAAAAAAAGTCTGGATTTACGCAGAAGAAGAAGAACGAAAGTCATCACTTTTTGGCCACATTATGAGAAGATAAACACTGGAACATGTTGTGAGAACTGGAAAGATTTGTGGAAAGACAGATAGAGGAAGATAGTATACGAAAATTCTTGACAGTCTTCTGTCATGGCATGGAAGGGAGTCAACACACAAATTGATATGTGCCGTCTGAGATCACAATTTGTGGAGGGGCATGATGGCCCACACCAGCTGGCAAAGCACTGGATGATGATGATGATGATGATGATGATGATGATGATGACCACTGGGCCAGCAGGCGAGCATTTAGCCACGACGCTACGGTACCATTTATTGCCTGGCAAATGTTACTGTATCTTGTCAGATGCACACTACAGAATGAAATATAATACGTAGGGAATAGATTCATCATATTTTTTTGGCTGAAATACATGGCACATATTGTCACTGCTACAACTCCAATGTAAACACACATTATCAAGGCAATTCTGCACACCCATCTGCTGTTTGTGTCTTCTTTGTTCAAATTTACAATGACAATACATTAAAATAACAAATGATACTACATAATAGCACATAAATACGACTGCATATAATAATTAAGAGACATATCAACAGAAATTATCATCGACCTGTGCCATTTGTACAGTGATGCCCAGCAGTAATGGATCTCCAGCAGTTTCTGTAGCGTGTGCATAGGTGCAACCACCGATAATCTCATGAGCGCTATCAGATGGAGCGCTCAGCATCTGCTTGGAGAGGGAAAAACTGATCACATATTCCTCCATAAATTTAGCCTACAAAATGTGGTGGTCCTAACATTTAACAGACCTTTTTCAGGTTCCTTCTTCAGATCATGCTTTTTTTATTAGCAGTTTCTGTCCTGAATCTTGTATCCTGACCTTCACCATCATCCAGTGCCTTGCCAGCTGGCATAGGCGATCATGCCTCTACACAAATTACAATCTCCGACGTCATGGATCAATTCATGTGTTGACTCCCTTCCATGCCTTGAAACAAGACTGTCAAGAATCTTCTCACACTGTCTTCCTCTATCTCTCTTTCTGCAAATCGTTTCGGTTGTCACAACATGTTCCAAGTTTTTTTTTCTTCTCATAATGTGGTCAAAAAACGATGACAGCCTCTTTCTGATGTTTGTGATAAGTTAGTTGTCTCATTCTGGCTGTCCAATTAATTTTTCTTCTCTAAAAGCATTCTTCTCTAAAACCACATCTCCAAGGCTTCCAGGGATTTTTTCGCCTGTTCACTAACTGTCCAGGATTCGCAGAAGTACGTATGTTAAAACCTGACCATAGCTTGATGTTATCAATCAATTTATATATCTTTGACACCATCCTCTAACTACACTGCCACCAACTTTTCCTTTCCATTATAGTTTTAAGTAGATCAATAGATTTTAAAAAAATTAATAGAAAACAACATACCATGAAATTCAGAAATAAACATGATAAGTATATTGGAAAGCCTGATGATAATTCTGAACCTAATAGTGGGAAGATTTTAAGGTTTTAGAAGAGGCAGGAATTAATGAGTGCAAATATAAATGCTGGTTACAGATTACCCAAAGGCCCAAAAGCCAATATCAACATTGACAAAGCAGAGCCCTTAATAACACTGATAAATTAGACCCTTTTTTTTATTAGTTGCATGATTCGTGATTCCTGGGTAAGTTTTACATTTAGTAGTTTGCCATTGCTTTCTGGACGACTGGCATCTATACCTATTTTGAAAAGACCAGCACCACTGTGTTTCGAACCCGGTTATACGTCCGTAACTCCTTCGCCACGGAGACCTACTGAGTCAGTAACAACACTGATAAATCAGATGAACTGAATCAGTAACAATATGGATAAACTAGACGAACTAAGCCAGTAACAGTATTGTTAAATCAGATGGACTGATGTCTTCATACTGAATACTAACTGCAACGTGGGTTCTTCAGACAGCCATGACAAACTATTGAATGTAAAATTGCCCAGAAAATCACAAACAGCTAAAAATGCTGGGGTTGATTGTGACATCCTGTAAAGGGCATGTACTAACTTTCTTTTTTAATCAGCAAAACACAAGGAAGCACAACTAAGAAAACATGAGCAACTGATCCTAGCATTCAAAATATTACATACAAACACAACACAAAACATACTTCTAGCATTAAACATCTACATTTAGGTCAGCATGGCCGAATGGATAAGAATGTGTGGTCTTAAACATCCGGTGTGCTGAATCCGAGGTAAGGGATTCAACCCCTACATCGGACAGCTGGACTAAAATGTTGACCTATCATTCTTGACTTCGGGATGGCAATTACAAGTACCTCTAATGTTGGAGTGGGTTCGCCTGATGGCGAGGGAGACCGTTAATAAGTAAAAGCTAACCTACACGCAAAATTCAGTCCAGAACTACTAGAAGTAGTGTGTATGGACTTGAATTTGAAGCGAGCGAGCGCAAAAAACAAAAACACATCTACACGATGGCAAGGCAAGACAGGAAATCCAAAAGTAAAAGAGGGGAGGCAATGGGAAGTAATACAAAAATGCACAACATAAATTAAGGCATGAGCCTCTACAATATGAGGATAGTACAAACAAGAACAATAATGCTCAAAACATTAAGTGTAAGATACTTAAAATCAGCCCACTTACAGGTATGGCCTCTCCTAAACTGTACATCAGAGTAATGGCTACCTCCACATCACGATAGTCAAGTGACTGCCAACGTGACAAAGTCTGGGACACTAACTCATGGACTCGCTGCAGAATCATCTGAGTGTCCTGGCAGATGAAGATATTTAAATATAACAAAATCAGTCAAGGACCCTTTGACATGCCTGGAGGTCAGATCATCTGAGTGTCCTAGCAGATGAAGATATTTAAATATAACAAAATCAGTCAAGGACCGTTTGACATGCCTGGAGGCAGGATCATCTGAGTGTCCTACCAGATGAAGATATTTAAATATAACAAAATCAGTCAAGGACCGTTTGACATGCCTGGAGGCAGGATCATCTGAGTGTCCCAGCAGATGAAGATATTTAAATATAACATAATCAGTCAAGGACCACCCTTTGACATGCCTGGAGGCAGGATCATCTGAGTGTCCTACCAGATGAAGATATTTAAATATAACAAAATCAGTCAAGGACCCTTTGACATGCCTTGAGGCACATTGGCCACATTAAGCTGGACCCATATTTTAGAGGGGGCTTGGTGAGTCATAAAACTGTCATTTACCGCCAATATAGTACCTTGCGGTGTGTGACAGAGAGGTCTTTGAGCATGAGGAATTATGGCCGCCTGGCTAGTGCAGTCGCCGCAAACTGTGCAGGTTAGGAGTTTCTTTTTGCCCCCCACAGAAAAAAATCCCACACCTTACCGAGGGATCGAACCTGGGTCTCCTGAAGGAGAGTCCGGGGTTCTAGCCACTTGGCCAGCCACTCTTCGGCCTGGTGAGTAATATGATAAATTTGACGCTGGCTTGTTTTACTTTCCAAGACAATCCCTGGTAAACATTTTAGGCTGGGTCCACCAGGAAAACTCTAAAAATTTGCCGCTACGAAGATATGAACCCATAACCACCAGGTCGGTAGGCAAGCATCGAGCCACCCGCTACAATAGCGCCCACATTCAAATATACTGACTACAAATCCTTGTGGCTTGAACAGACATTCTTCTTTTTCTACTGCTCTGTATTCCCCAATGGAGTCACAACAAATTCTTGGGTTAGTTGTCTTCTTCTTCTTCTTCTGCGTTCATCTGGAGTCTTTTTTTTTTGGATGTGATTGCGTTGTGCCTGTTTACAGCAGAGCCGCAATACTGCACCTTTAGGCTGACACATCCGACTTCTGCGGGGTTTCTCGACCGGGTTAACCTTCCCGGCTTGGGTTAGTTGGATTTTGCAGCTAAAATTGTCTAGGCTGATGGGATAGTCAGTCTCACACCAACCTTCTTTAAATGGCTCTTATGACATACATGGTAGGTTACAGTGTTACTATTTTTTGCCTCTCTTAAGAGCCCCAGTAACACATTTGCATGAACAGAAATTAGTTTTTATCAAACATATAGGTACATAATGGTGGTGAAGGCGTTATGAATGCAATTATAATCCCAGATACTATGTTCAAAGCACAGTTGCGGGTGATTTGCCTTGCATTGGTATTTTCATACAATGGTATGAGTGCTACTCGTTCAGAAAGCAATGGCAAACTGCTGAATGTAAACTTGCCAAGAAATCAAAAGCATCTTTTATACACATACCTGACGAGACGCAGCGAAATATGCCAGGTAATAAACTGTGCAATCTATTGTTTGTGTCTTCGTTATTCAAATTCAAAAGCAGCCAAAAATTGCTGGGGTTGGCTGCGATGTCCTGTAAAGGATATGCAACTAACTTTTTTTTTAATGTTAGGTACATAATGAAAGTAAAAACAGAAATAACACTTTTTAAAAAATGTAATACGCTCATTTCTATATTTGAACATTTAAAGGAAGTATATGTATTAACGTATTAATTATCCACTTACAATAAAGGTTAAATTAAAGATGTAAAACACATACCAAACTGGCAATGTTGTTGAAAATGACTCGTGCTTGTTTTCTGTATTCTTGGAATTCAGCTTCCTCTTCGCCCTAACAAGAAGACATACAAACACAGATTACAATGTTATTAATGTCACAAAGTGATAATAGTGCTCCTCTAGTCGATCTTTCTGAGCATACCCATTGAGTCACTGAGAAAGCATGCCTGGGTGAAAGTCTGTGTCTCAGGCCAAGTTATTATTTAGCTACTGCCATGACCTCCATAGTCAGGCTACCTGTCATCACAGTGAAGGCACTGCAATCTTCCTTCACAGTTCTCCATCCAACCTGAGAGATAAAAGCCCAGCTGACCCATATGTGTAGATAACCACCTCACCCTCAATAGAATTCTCAAAAATCAAGAGCTGAACTTCTGCCTACAAAGTTAATAGGTTTTGACGTCTGCACTCTCTATCCAGCCTGCTGCATACTTAAAAGCACTCAGTTGGTACTTGTATCCATTCTTCACCAAGATCTATGACCTCGAGAGGACACATTTTTTTAGCCTGACCCTCCAGGATTTTCCTCTGTTCAACCCTTTCGCGTCTGCGTGTGTGTGTTGTGCATGCGTGCGTGAGAGAGAATCACCAAAAAATGAGAAGTAGATTACATATATAATGATTACATATATAATGATAAACATATGAATGGTTTTAGCTTTTCGGTTTGCAAAGCGTTAAACTAAAGACACTGACCTCTTTCTCAAAGTTATAGCTTTCATCAAATTTCAGCTTTTTAATTATAGTGAAAAGAAGACCCTGGGGAGAGAAGAAATAAACAAGATAATGTAAATTCAATGTACATGCAGTTACATTTACACTGTACAAACATCTGTCAAAATTGTCTACATTTATAAACAATCGCAAGACAATACAGTTTTGAGAACTGACGGATAAAGCATATATTCATAAAACATCAATCAGTAATGTCATCCAATCAAAGCTTTATGGGTAATTTCTAAGCTGGCAACTTGAATAATTGTTGTTTCTATAGTTATAATTTAAAATAGTAAATTCTTAAGATTTTACAGGTCAAAATTATATGTTCACATTTGATAGTTTCTCCATTCATTCTGATCATATGATATTCAGAATCTACAATAACTCAACTAATACCAATGTAAATTTTGCTTGGAACACAAGCGTAGTCCGTACACACTACTTCTAGTAGTGTTGGACTGAATTTTGCATGTGGATTAGCTTTCCCTATTAATAGTGTCTCTCTCTCGCCATCAGGCGGGGTCGACTTCAGAAGTACTAGTAATTACCATTCCCAAGTCAAGGACGATAGGTCAACATTTTAGTCCAACTGTCCAGTGTAGGCTGAACCCCTTACCTCAGCATCAGCACACCAGATGTTTAAGCACACGTATTCTTATCCATTCGGCCAGGCTGACCTACATTTCACTAGTTTAATAGTGTAACAGTATTTGCAACATTAAGCTTTTTTTTCCTCATCTGTTTGCTGTAGTCCTTTTTATCTGCTCATCTCTTCCATTGCCATCTATATTTCTAACTCCTAACTACTTAACTATCCAAGACCGAATAAGAAATTATGTTATCAGACAGTCATTGGGATCAACACCTTGTGCCCTATAAATTAAAAGACAGAAGATCAAATGGTTTGGCCATCTCATTAGAATGCAACACCATCAACTGCCAGAACTGGCCCTACATCAAAGAGGAATCTGCTACAAGAGCAAGAGGACGCTGTTACATTGGATGGAATCTGTCTAGAGGGAAACAGACCTGACATAAATGCATGCCAAAGTGGGACACATTAAACTTTGAGATGCATAACTAGGAGATGAAACATTTTCCTTGAAAGAGGAATGAAGAATGAGAGAAAATGTCTAGTTGATTTGTCCATGTTTCAAAATATTTGTGACATCATAAACCAAATGACTTTGCACTATTTCATAAGATCTATGCCTAAGTTCATTTGATTTTGACAGTCATTTCTTTAGAGTTAGTATTCACTAACCTTTAACAGTCCCAAGTCTACTAGTAAGGCCCCCATACTATTTAATCTGCTACTTAGGAGACCCTGCCAGAAGCAACGGTATCATCGCCTTTACAGGGATGTGCTTGCCTCTCTACCACTGCAAGTTGGTGACATATTAAGCAACCAAAGGAAAGGACTTTTTTCCATACCTTCAGGAGTACTGGTCATATGGTGCTAGTCCCAGATTGTTTTTATAAAACAGTGCTAGTCCCAGATTTTGTATAGACCAATCTGTACAAGGCGTGATGTGTTCAATATCATGCCGGCCACCGGTACTTCCCAAGACATTTCCTGCACTCACCTAAAGCTGGGTTGACCAGGAAACCCAAGTCAATTCTTAAAAATCCTCTTTATGTGAATTCAAACCCATGATAACCCATGATAACCCATGATAATCAGGCATGCATGATAGCCATTATGCTACCATGGCTCCCCTGGAGACATGGGAAATAGAAGCTAATACGTCCCTATTATTGACGGTGTCTTGGGTAAACTGAAATTATTCTGATGAGTTATCTGGCTTCGGCAGCTACTCCCTTCACTCCATTTACCTCAATATGTTTCTTCTGAACTTGTCTCATAGCAGACATGGTTTTGATTGTAGCAATATACTCAGTGGCAAAGTCAATAACAGCACTGGACACATCATCATCTTCATCACCAAGGAAACGCAGCATGTAAGGAATTTTGGCTTCTAAAGCTGCTAGCGTTGCTTCGGAGTTTCTGGTTGCACCATTTTTTGACAACCTGAATTGGAGGGCAAAATCAAATTCAAGCAATTTATACAATAAGTTAAAATAGTGATATCTAACTGACAATGAAATGGCACTTATTAACCAATATGAATACAGCTAAAATGTGGGTATAGCTCATAAGCCACACTACGTCTCAGAAACTGAAATATTTTGGCCATATTAAACATCACAGTGGCTTTAAAAGATAAGTAATAAAGGGTACGGTTTATGGAAGAAGATGAAGGAGTCACCCAGTATGAACATGGTCACACAACAATGCAGACACCTGGGGCATGAGGGTGTGCAAGGCGTGACAAACGCCCAGAGATTAAGACACTTTTCTGCAGCCCATGATGAGAGCAACATTCTGTGAAGGGCCTGCTACATGATAATGAAAGCCTGGATGGCTATAGTCCTGGGTTGAAACCCCAGTAGTGGTAGGGTTATATTTTACTGACCACTACAGCACTGTGATTGACCCAGCTTTGCTAAATGGGTAGAGATATGAGAAATGTGGCTGTCATAATACTGACATATTACCCCCGGTATATCTTTCAATTATGAAAAATATTAATCTCCCACCAAATAAATCAAACCACTGATCAACTTTGGTGCTGGTTTGCCATGCATCCCTTTGCTGACCTTTGTCTCTAGCACCCTCAATCTTCCTGGTTGTCAAAATGCTCTATAAACTCTCTTTTCAACTGACCAAGAAGTCACAACTGTCTTCCCCATATGTGGATAATCATCTGTCTTCATAAATATATCTTCCATCATACTTCAATACTAGTTTCGTAACCATCCATAGGATTCAAAGCATCCTATCAAAGAACCACATTGCCAGAACACCTACTTTTCTCATCTTGGCACGACTCATAGACATACAGTGGCACGAGCAGATCTAACAAACTACACCCTACTCCCAATTGTAAAACCTAAAGTGAACAAATTATAACAGCATATAAATACAACTGCAGCGCAGTCTGTTGTCCTTATTTAATCAGCCAAGAACTTTACAAAATTAGATCAGGAAGAAACATAGCCACATCCAAAACTGAATTTTTGTTTTGCTTGCTCGCTTTGAACTCAAGTGTAGTCCATACCTATTTATAGTAGTGATGGACTGAATTCTGCATGTGGGTTAGCTTTCCCTATTAACAGTGTCCCTCCCCATCAGGCGAATCCACTCTTACTTCAGAGGTACTTGTAATTAATGTCCCCAAGTCAGGACGACAGGTCAACATTTTAGTCCAACTGTCCGGTGTAGGGGTTGAAACCGCTTACCTCAGCATCAGAACACCGGATGTTTAAGAACACACATACCTATCCATTCGGCCATGCTGACCTGCAACAACTAAAATGTTACAATCATATTAACAATACACTCACTTCTGCCAGCTGGCAATTAATCCAAGGCCTACACCGTTAATTAGCTTGGACAGTTTGCACAAAAAAGTCACTGTCTTCATCCTGGATTGAAATACAAAGGGCATATGTGTAAACAAATTTATATCACAACAAACAAAATCTAAACAGTCAAAATATCCTCCAAAACATATCTCTCTCTCTCTCTCTCTCTCTCTCTCTCTCTCCTCTTTCACACACACACACTCACTTTCATTCAGACACACACAAGATCCAAGTACATCCCTCAATTGTTAGAACCCATGAAAACCTGTATGGAGATTTTTACAGCAATTAAACTAACAGTAAAGCTCAAATATGAACCTGACATTTGAGGGGGAGGGGGGGGGGGGGGGGGGGGGGGGGGGGGGGGAATGCTATAAAAAGACAATCTCTTCACTGTTAATTGTGATTTGTTATTGGCATGTGGTCTTAAAGTATCTTATGCACTAAGTTACTATCACTGAATGTAAGGAAGAGAGTGCTGAAATGTTATATAGAACCTGTTTTGCTGTATGGCAGCGAATCACAGAACATTAATGACAAAATTAGGAAAAATTTGGAAGCAACGGAGATGTGGTTCCTGAATCAAATGTTGCGAATTCCTTGGACTGCCAGAGTAACTAACAATGATTGCCTGGGAGTGGCTAATGAAACTAGAACATTATATACAACAATAAGAAAGAGACAGCTTTCTTTGGTCATGTGATGGGAAGAGGGACATTGAACAATATTGTTACAAATGGGAAGAACAGTAGGAAAAGAGGCAGAGACCACATTTGGTTTCTCGGCGAAGAGAAATGATGCTAGATGGGTGAAGAAATGGCATGAAGGAATATCATCAGTAGAGTTAATCCACAGCACCAAAGCTCAAGAGCTGTTGAAAGAAATGAAAGCCTACACTAGCTGGCAAGGCTGCACATCATGACTGATGATGTAGTTTTGTCCATGGACATAATTTTATTTTTCCAGCACAGAAAGAGATTTCACACAGAGACATAATTAACAAACACACAAAGAAAGATTTCACACACAGACATAATTAACAAAGACACAGAGAAAGATGTCACACACAGACATAATTAACAATGACACAGAGAAAGATTTCACACACAGACATAATTAACAATGACACAGAGAAAGATTTCACACACAGACATAATTAACAGACAGAGAAAGATTTCACATACAGACATAATTAACAGACAGAGAAAGATTTCACACACAGATATAATTAACAATGACACAGAAAGATTTCACACACAGACATAATTAACAAAGACACAGAAAAAGATTTCACACACAGACATAATTAACAGACAGAGAAAGATTTCACACACAGACATAATTAACAGACAGAGAAAGATTTCACACACAGACATAATTAACAAAGACACAGAGAAAGATTTCACACACAGACATAATTAACAGACAGAGAAAGATTTCACAAACAGACATAATTAACAGACAGAGACAGATTTCACACACAGTCATAATTAACAGACAGAGAAAGATTTCACAAACAGACATAATTAACAAAGACACAGAGAAAGATTTCACACACATACATAATTAACAGACAGAGAAAGATTTCACACACAGACATAATTAACAGACAGAGAAAGATTTCACACACAGACATAATTAACAGACAGAGAAAAATTTCACACACAGACATAATTAACAAAGACACAGAGAAAGATTTCACACACAGCATAATTAACAGACAGAGAAAGATTTCACACACAGACATAATTAACAAAGACACAGAGAAAGATTTCACATACAGACATAATTAACAGACAGAGAAAGATTTCACACACAGACATAATTAACAAAGACACAGAGAAAGATTTCACACACAGTCATAATTAACAGACAGAGAAAGATTTCACACACAGACATAATTAACAGACAGAGAAAGATTTCACACACAGACATAATTAACAAAGACACAGAAAAAGATTTCACACACAGACATAATTAACAGACAGAAAACGATTTCACACACAGACATAATTAACAAACACACAGAAAAAGATTTCACACACAGACATAATTAACAAAGACATAGAAAATATAAAGTGGACACTTACCTCACACTTAAAAATGCCAGCAGAGTCTAACACATTCATGAACGACTCAATGAGAGCTGTCTTTGCCACGGGCTCCATTCCTTTACTAATAATTTCATGGACACAGTCACAGGCAGCTTCCCTTAAAGTTTCCAGCCTTAGAAACTTCAGCAAGAGCTCCACCATACGTTCATTAGCAAAGAAGCCTATGTCCATCCATGACACATAACGTCCAACTATCTCCAAGCACATGAAGACAATGTCAGGCTGGGAGCTCTCGTATGAAGTCTGCCACAACAGAGAGAAATTGACTTTATTTAAACATAATATTGATAATAAATAAATAAATAAATAAATAAATAAATAAATAAATAAATAACAAAGGTTCATTTTACCTCTCTTAAGCAAAATGTGTGTAAGTTGCTAGACCCAGATTTGTATAAGCCAATCAGCACTCAGTGGGTCATGTGGTCAGTATCACACCAGCCACCTGTACTACCCAAGACATTTACTGGTACCCATTTTAAACTGGGTCTCCCGGGAAGGTTAACCTGGTTAACAAATGCCCGCAGAAGTCGGATGTGTCGGCCTAACGGCGCAAGAACGCAGCTCTGCTGTAAACAGGCACAACGCAGTCACATCCACACACAAAAAAATCCGGATGAACGGAGAAGAAGAAACTGGGTCGACCTGGGAGCTCGGGTCAACTTCTAAAATATTTGAATCCGCCCTGAGGGGGATTGAAGCCGTGACCGCCTGGCCGACAGGCAAGAGGCCACACTACCGCAGCTCCCAAAATACCGATGGTTGTTATAAAATAGCTGCTGCCCGGGAAGGTTAACCCGGTCAACAAATGCTCGCAGAAGTCGGATGTGTCGGCCTAACGGCGCAAGAACGCAGCTCTGCTGTAAACAGGCACAACGCAATCACGTCCGAAAAAAAAACTCCGGATGAACGAAGAAGAAGAAGAAGAATAGCTGCTGAAAATTACAACAAAATGATAGCCTTCCACAGCACTAAGCATTATAAACATCATCATTAGGGAGGTCAGCACGGCCAAATGGATAAGAACGCATGTTCTTAAATATCCAGTGTGCTGATGCTGAGATAGGGCTAAAATGTTGACTTCTCGTCCTTGACTAGGGGGACATAAATTACAAGTACCTCTGAAGTCGGAGTGGGTTCGCCTGATGGCGAGGGACACTGTTAATAGGGAAAGCTTATTCACACACAAAATTCATTCCATCACTTCTATAGTGTGTATGGACTACGCTTGAGTTCAAAGTGAGTGAGCGCCAAAAAGAAATCATAAGGATATGAAAATTCGAACAATTAACAGAAGAGCTGGAATATGGAAACTAGCCTTCTCTAGGAAAATACAAGGCAAGAGAACGAACTTTATTTTAAAGGGTCACAAATTGGGCACATTCAACGCCTTCAATCACTTATCTTTTATACATCAATTATATTTTGTGTATTATAATGCATGTTACACTCATATTTACAAACCATGGAAGTATGAACAAAAAGCATTTAAACAAAATTGAAAAAAGATATGAGATGCGCGTGCACATGGCCTGAACATACGCACGCATGTGCACGCACACACACATCAGTAACAAATAAAGGGCCATTTTACACGCCTTCTGGCACACTAGGCACATGTTACTAGACCCACACTTTAATCGACCAATCAGCACTCAGTGGACGTGGTGGTCAGTATCACCTGACTGCCATTACTTCCCAAGACATTTCCTGGTATCAATTTTAGATTCGGTCAACCTGGCAGCCCAGATCAATTTTACAAATCTGCCCTGATATGAATTTGAACCCATGACTATCAGACCAACAAGCAAGCATCTAACCACTAAACTACATACACACAAGCACGTTAACAATCCAAGTAAATTTGGGTATTTAAAAGAACAGGCCAGAATGCTACAGCCCTGTCAAAACTCTTGGGGGAAAACAACCTACAATTAGATACAACACTGGATGAAAACTGCTCAGAGGAAGTAAACCTCAACACAAATGTATACCGAAGTCCAGGACACCGATTTCTGAGTCAGGAGAGGTGCATAACCAGGTCTGACGGACTCCTTTCGAAAGCGAAATAAAAACAGCATCAGGTATTGCCATTCATCACCATCATCATGTGTCATGCCAATAAGCATGTGTGGTCATGGTACGTAACCTCTTACTTTTTTTCTTCTTACTTGTCGATGGATCAACAGCACGGCACACGGGTGCAAACCATAAGTGCTCCGTTCTCCTCCTAACTCAAACCTGAGTTTGGAGAAACTCAGCTCAGTGCACGAACTCCGTAGCACCGGCAAGGATCCTGAAATACTTTGGGTAGATTTTTTACTCGAAATTTTGCCGGGCAGCGATGTTAGGCTACTCTTTTTCGATTTCCAACTGTCAAGGGATTTGTTACGTGTGAAACAGTTCTACACAAAACTAAAGCTGCGAATCGAATGCGAACTTGGACCAATTAGCAGGTAGTGACCACAGACCAATCAAGCTTGAAATGAATATGGAGTATGTTCCACAGGAGCAAAAGCCCTTGCCCCGCTGGAATTACAAACGAGCAGATTGGGACAGATTTGCCATACTAACAGACAAATATTGTGAAAACATAAATACACGATATGGCAACATAAAGCAAATGGTGGAAAGTCTAAACAGAGCGATAATACAGGCAGCCACTGAGTCCATTCCAAGAGGAGCGAGGAAAAATTACAAACCATACTGGACTGAAGAACTACAAAGTTTGGAGGACAAAGTTGAAGATGCCAGGAAGACAGCAGAGAGAGAACAAACAATTGAAGCAAACATCTCTCTCAAAGCCATCTCAGCAAAATATAAAGAACAGTAAATCAAACAACAAGAGATTGTTGGAGGGAAAAAACAGAAAACCTGAATTTTGACAGGGATGGAAACAAACTATGGAAACTAGTGAAAGCCATGAACAATGAAGGACCTAGAAACAAACAAATAACAATTAAACAAGGAAATGCCTTGCTTACAGGCAAAAAGGCTGCAAATGCACTAATGGAACACTATGCAAATGCAAACCACATTGATATTACAACCGAACAGAAGAAAGCAATCAAAGACAAACAGATACATCATAGAAATACAGAGACAGCAGCAGAATATATGATGGCAAATCTAACAATGGAAGAAATGGAACAGGCAATGAATACCCTAAAAAAGAAGAAATCACCAGGAAAGGATGGAATCACAAATGAAATGCTAATAGGACTAGGCACCAAGGCAAAGAAGAAACTACTAGCAGTCCTAAATAACAGCTGGAAGAGAGGAATAGTCCCACAGGCATGGAAGGAAGCTATACTAATACCAGTCCCAAAGAAAGGAAAAGACCTGGAAGAACCAAATGGCTATCGACCTATCAGTCTACTTAGCTGTGTAGGAAAATTAATGGAACGCATTATCAATGGCAGGCTAACATGGCATCTGGAAGAAAACAAACTCTTAACACCACACCAAGCAGGATTCAGAAAATACAGATCCACTGAAGATCAAATAACCTATATAGCTCAGGAAATAGAGGATGCCTTCCAAGAGAAAAAGCACACACTAGCAGTCTGGATAGATTTAGAAAAAGCATTTGATAAAGTATGGAAGGAAGGACTGAAAGTAAAACTGCAAAACATGCATGTTTGTGGAAAAATGTATAAATGGATCAGCCACTACCTTGAGAACAGAACTGCCAGGACAAAAGTACAAGGACAAACAAGCAAAATGATGCTGCTGGAGCAAGGTGTCCCCCAAGGAGGAGTTCTTTCACCAACATTATTCCTAGCATATATAAATGACATCACAGAAAATTTTCCAGCCAGAGTACACACATCCTCCTTTGCAGATGACCTAGCCATATGGACATCTGAAGAATATATTAGTACAGCTAACAGCAGAATACAGCAAGCCTTATTAGCGCTAGAGGACTGGTCAAAATCATGGCTAGTGAAGATAAGTGAGGAGAAAACAACATGCACAGTGTTCTCCCTCTCAAATAAAACTCAGCAACCTAAGCTGGTATTGAATGGAAAAATATTGCGCCATGAAGAAAATCCAAACTATCTAGGAGTCACCTTTGATCGTCGCCTGACATGGAAGACACAGGTTGAGAAAAATCGAACAAGAGCAAGGCAGAGAATGGCAATCATGAAAAAGCTTGCTGGTACAACGTGGGGAGCAGATGAGAAAGTTCTCAAGAAGTTATATACTGGACGGGTGAGGCCAGTACTGGAATATGGCATTGCAGCTTGGGCAACAGCAGCTAAGTCAAACTTTAACAAAATAAGTAACATACTTAACATATCAACAGTCAAGCCCATACACAATGCACACAACTTCCCAGCTTGGAGACAGCAGCAACTGCCTGAGATGATAAAAAACTTTCCTGGTATTGAGAAAAAGAACACTCAGCATGAAACCGAAAGAAGAGAAATAACCCTAAACTACATAAAAGAACATTACCCAAGCAGGAATTGGACCCATGCATATACAGATGGATCAGCCAAAAATTCAATAGAGAATGGAGGAGGAGGAATTCTCCTAAATTTAAAAATGGAGTGAAAAAAACACATTCAATGGCAACTGGAAAATTTTCAAGTAACTTCAAAGCGGAGGTAGAGGCTTTGAAAACTGCAGCAGAAATGCTCCTGATGGAGGAAAATAAAGAGAAGCAAATAGCTATCTTCACAGATGCAAAGTCAGCTGTCTCAATACTCAAGAGCAATAACAGCACAGAACTAACTGACCTAAGAGCAGCACTCCATGGTCTATGCCAGAAATCCAAAAAGTTGTAATACAGTGGATCCCATCACATTGCAGTATACCTGGAAACGAAGAGGCTGACAGACTGGCAAAAGAGGGCGGACGACTACCACAGCCTGACATAGACATAACCTATAATGAGGCAAAGAGGTTGATAAAAGCACTTATAGAACCAAATGGGAATCTGAGCATCCAGGCCATCAGAAGGATGATGCATATTACAAACTCGACCGAAGAGAACAAGTAGCAATCTTCAGACTCCGCACAGGACATAACAGGCTGAAATACCACTTGTTCAATAAACTAAAGATAGGAGATACTGATGAATGTAATTGTAGAACTGGAAAAATGACAGCAAAACATTTGCTGCAGGATTGCCCAACGTATGCAGAACAGAGAAAGATATTTTGGCCCACACCTGCTTCATTTGAGGACAAGCTCTATGGAGATATCAACAAGCTCAAGTTGACCGCAGCTTACTTTAACTACATACAGGTTGACATTTAAAGGTGCATGAAGACCCAGAGGCATGAAATGAAATATTGCTTGGATAGCAAATCCATTATGTGGAAAGTCCAAATCGAAAGCTCGCTGTGTGGGCTTCATAAAAGGTGGAAAAGTGTCCTAGTGGCACGAAATGGAATATTGCTTGATAGCAAATCCATTACGTGGAAAGTCCGAATCAAAAGCCCATTGTGTGGGCTTCATAAAAGGTGGAAAAGTGTCCTAGTGGCATGAAATGGAATATTGCTTGGATAGCAAATCCATTACGTGGAAAGCCCGAATCGAAAGCTCACTGTGTGGATGTCATTTTCAGACTGCATACTTCTGGTTTCCGGAAGAACAGCCTATGGTGAACGGAAGGCCCAATATACGGAAGTGAGGCTAAGCAGCCATGTGCAGGACGTGACGATTCCTTGGGTGAGCCCAGTACCAGAGCGCTATGTATCGGCTCTGCAAGTATGGAAGCCCCTTGGATGGCGGGGAATGCCCATGGTCTGCCCCTGCCTTCCCTTGAGGGCTGACCAGGATCTTTGGCTGTTCTATATGGACCAGCTGGGATGGGGGATAACACCACAACAGTGAGAGTCAAACGTCCTAAGAAACCCCCGGAAGGTTAACCCGGTCAACAAATGCCCGCAGAAGTCGGATGTGTCGGCCTAACGGCGCAAGAACGCAGCTCTGCTGTAAACAGGCACAACGCAATCACATCCGAAAAAAAACTCCGGATGAACGAAGAAGAAGAAGAAATCCTGCCCAAACTCATTCCATAGGTTTCTAAATAGCCACAGAGTGCCACGAACCTCTAAGACTAATACTCAGATAGAATTTAGCATGGACATACAACAATGACACAAAAGTAACAATGTGACAGTACAATTATTGTGACAAATTTCCATTAAGGTTGCATTCAGCAAGAAACCTTGTTGCAAGAGGCCATCGACCCACAATGCTGACTTATAAAACTAACATTCAGTTAATCTTGTCAACAAATGTCCGAAGAAGATGGATGTGTCGGGCCAAAAGGCATAAATATCGCAGCTTAGCAATACATTGGCACAATGCAATTATGTTCACAACAGCAGAAAATTATAAAACGAACAAAGAAGATGAAGAGATTTGGTTGACAAGAATAGACACCTTAGCAACATTAGGATAAAAACAACAGAGAAAACTGAGTAGACACCATAGTAACATTAGCAACAATAGATAAACCAAGTATACAACATAGCAACATTTGGATAACAACAACAAATAACATTGAGTAGACCCCCATATCAATATTTTGATAACAGAGTAGACACCATAGCAACAATAGATAAACTGTGTAGATACCATATCAACATTAGGATAATAACAATTAAAATTGAGTAGACATAGCAACATTAGGATAACAAACAAACCACACACAAATTTAGTTGCATTGTCCTTCACAGGACGTAGCAGTCAACCCAGCATTTTGGCTGTTCGTGATTCCTGGGCACGTTTTCGTTCAGTAATTTGCCATTGGCTTTTTTTGAACGATTGGCAACCTAACCCTTTTTTCGAAAATAAAAACAGCACCGCTGTGTTTCGACCCGGGTATACAGGATTACGAATCGCGTCCGTAACTCCTTCACCACGGAAACCGGTAGTATAACAACAGAAAAAACTGAATGGACCATGACCGAGTAGACACCATATCAACATTAGGATAACAACAACAGATAAAACTGAGTAGACACCATATCAACATTAGGATAACAACAACAGATAAAATTGAGTAGATACCATATCAACATTAGGATAACAACAACTGTTACAACCCACGACTCCAGCAGCAGCAACTTACCAGCCTCATCATGTCTTGAAGAGCTGAAGCCTTCTCTAGATTACCACTGAAATGCTGTCCGTGAGATGCCTGACCACGTGAAAGAAAAAATTATCATTGTCAAGCACATATCCAACCATATACAGCATACATTAATTTCAATGAATTACAATAAACTATCTGAACAAGGAAGATACAAACAATGAATAGCACTATAATGTCAAACACATATTCATTTATATTAGTAAATATTAATTTTAAAGAATTATAATAAAATATTTGAACAAAGCAGACACAAACAACAGCTTAAGGCGCATTAGCGTATAGTGCTAGACCCATATTTGTATAGACCAATCACTCAAGGGTCATGTGGTCAATTTTCACACTGCTGCCTTTACCTTCTATGACATTTCCTGTTGCCAGTTTTAGGTTGGCTGGACCGGGAACCAAGGTCAATTTTTAAAAATCTGCCTAAGCAAATTTGAATCCGTGACCACTGATGATATCAAAGAAACAGATTGTGCCTAAATGCGCAATTAAAGTAAATGACGTTATTTTGGGGTAAGTGTAGACATTCAGATACCTAGGTGCATGGATAACATTAGATGGAAGATGCATCACAGAGATAAAGAACAGAACTGGACAAGCAAAACCTGCATTCTATCAATGAAGAACAATTTGTGCAATAAATCCTGTCCTTGAACGTTAGAGAGAGTTCTTGCATGTTACGTAGAACCAATTTAACATACAACTGCGAATCCTGGACAATTACTTAAAAGTTAGTAGCATATCCTTACAGGACATTGCAGTCAACCCCAGCATTTTCTGGCTGTTCGTGATGTCTTGGCAAGTTTACATTCAGTAGTTTGCCATTGCTTTCTGAACGACAATTAGTAAACAGGTGAAAAAAATCCCTGGAGGCCTCAGAGATGCGATTTTATAGAAGAATGCTGAAAATCAATTGGACAGCCAAAATGAGCTATCTGGACATTTTGAGGGAAGCTAAGTCGCAAAGACAACTTATCACAAACAGAACAAAAGTGTGTCAGCTCTGCTGTAAACAGGCTCAATGCATCACGTCCGGAAAAAAAAGTCTGGGATTTACGCAGAAGAAGAAGAACGAAAGTCATCACTTTTTGGCCACATTATGAGAAGATAAACACTGGGAACATGTTGTGAGAACTGGAAAAGATTTGTGGAAAGACAGATAGAGGAAGATAGTATACGAAAATCTTGACAGTCTTCTGTCATGGCATGGAAGGGAGTCAACACACAAATTGATATGTGCCGTCTGAGATCACAATTTGTGGAGGGGCATGATGGCCCACACCAGCTGGCAAAGCACTGGATGATGATGATGATGATGATGATGACCACTGGGCCAGCAGGCGAGCATTTAGCCACGACGCTACGGTACCATTTATTGCCTGGCAAATGTTACTGTATCTTGTCAGATGCACACTACAGAATGAAATATATACGTAGGGAATAGATTCATCCATATTTTTTTGGCTGAAATACATGGCACATATTGTCCACTGCTACAACTCCAATGTAAACACACATTATCAAGGCAATTCTGCACACCCATCTGCTGTTTGTGTCTTCTTTGTTCAAATTTACAATGACAATACATTAAAATAACAAATGATACTACATAATAGCACATAAATACGACTGCATATAATAATTAAGAGACATATCAACAGAAATTATCATCGACCTGTGCCATTTGTACAGTGATGCCCAGCAGTAATGGATCTCCAGCAGTTTCTGTAGCGTGTGCATTGGTGCAACCACCGATAATCTCATGAGCGCTATCAGATGGAGCGCTCAGCATCTGCTTGGAGAGGGAAAAACTGATCACATATTCCTCCATAAATTTAGCCTACAAATGTGGTGGTCCCTAACATTTAACAGACCTTTTTCAGGTTCTTCTTCAGATCATGCTTTTTTTATTAGCAGTTTCTTGTCCTGAATCTTGTATCCTGACCATCACCATCATCCAGTGCCTTGCCAGCTGGCATAGGCGATCATGCCTCTACACAAATTACAATCTCCGACGTCATGGATCAATTCATGTGTTGACTCCCTTCCATGCCTTGAAACAAGACTGTCAAGAATCTTCTCACCACTGTCTTCCTCTATCTCTCTTCTGCAATCTTTCGGTTGTCACAACATGTTCCAGTTTTTTTTCTTCTCATAATGTGGTCAAAAAACGATGACAGCCTCTTTCTGATGTTTGTGATAAGTTAGTTGTCCTCATTCTGGCTGTCCAATTAATTTTCTTCTCTAAAAGCATCTTCTCTAAAACCACATCTCCAAGGCTTCCAGGGATTTTTTCGCCTGTTCACTAACTGTCCAGGATTCGCAGAAGTACGTATGTTAAAACACTGACCATAGCTTGATGTTATCAATCAATTTATATATCTTGACACCATCTCTAACTACACTGCCACCAACTTTTCCGTTTCCATTATAGTTTTATGTAGATCAATAGATTAAATAAAAATTAATAGAAACAACATACCTATGAAATTCAGAAATAAACATGATATAGTATATTGGAAAGCCGTCCTGATGATAATTATCTGACCTAATAGTGGGAGATTTAAGGTTTTAGAAGAGGCAGGAATTAATGAGTGCAAATATAAATGCTGGTTACAGATTACCAAAGGCCCAAAAGCCAATATCAACATTGACAAAGCAGAGCCCTTAATAACACTGATAAATTAGACCTTTTTTTATTAGTTGCATGATCGTGATTCCTGGTAAGTTTTACATTTAGTAGTTTGCCATTGCTTCTGGACGACTGGCATCTATACCTATTTGAAAAGACCAGCACCACTGTGTTTCGAACCCGGTTATACGTCCGTAACTCCTTCGCCACGGAGACCTACTGAGTCAGTAACAACAATGATAAATCAGATGAACTGAATCAGTAACAATATGATAAACTAGACGAACTAAGCCAGTAACAGTATTGTTAAATCAGATGGACTGATGTCTTCATACTGAATACTAACTGCAACGTGGGTTCTTCAGACAGCCATGACAAACTATTGAATGTAAAATTGCCCAGAAAATCACAAACAGCTAAAAATGCTGGGGTTGATTGTGACATCCTGTAAAGGGCATGTACTAACTTTCTTTTTAATCAGCAAAACACAAGGAAGCACAACTAAGAAAACATGAGCAACTGATCTAGCATTCAAAATATTACATACAAAACACAACACAAACATACTTCTAGCATTAAACATCTACATTTAGGTCAGCATGGCCGAATGGATAAGAATGTGTGGTCTTCAACATCGGTGTGCTGAATCCGAGGTAAGGGATTCAACCCCTACATCGGACAGCTGGACTAAAATGTTGACCTATCATTCTTGACTTCGGGATGGCAATTACAAGTACCTCTAATGTTGGAGTGGTTCGCCTGATGGCGAGGGAGACCGTTAATAAGTAAAAGCTAACCCACACGGAAAAATTCAGTCCAGAACTACTAGAAGTAGTGTGTATGGACTTGAATTTGAAGCAAGCGAGCGCAAAAAACAAAAACACATCTACACGATGGCAAGGCAAGACAGGAAATCCAAAAGTAAAAGAGGGGAGGACAATGGGAAGTAATACAAAATGCACACATAAATTAAGGCATGAGCCTCTACAATATGAGGATAGTACAAACAAGAACAATAATGCTCAAAACATTAAGTGTAAGATACTTAAAATCAGCCCACTTACAGGTATGGCCTCTCCTAAACTGTACATCAGAGTAATGGCTACCTCCACATCACGATAGTCAAGTGACTGCCAACGTGACAAAGTCTGGGACACTAACTCATGGACTCGCTGCAGAATCATCTGAGTGTCCTGGCAGATGAAGATATTTAAATATAACAAAATCAGTCAAGGACCCTTTGACATGCCTGGAGGTCAGATCATCTGAGTGTCCTAGCAGATGAAGATATTTAAATATAACAAAATCAGTCAAGGACCGTTTGACATGCCTGGAGGCAGGATCATCTGAGTGTCCTACCAGATGATGATATTTAATATAACAAAAATCAAGTCCAGGACCGTTTGAGCATGCCTGGAGGCAGGATCATCTGAGTGTTCCTACCAGATGAAGCATATTATAAATATAACAAAATCAGTCAAGGACCGTTTGACATGCCTGGAGGCAGGATCATCTGAGTGTCCCAGCAGATGAAGATATTTAAATATAACATAATCAGTCAAGGACCACCCTTTGACATGCCTGGAGGCAGGATCATCTGAGTGTCCTACCAGATGAAGATATTTAAATATAACAAAATCAGTCAAGGACCCTTTGACATGCCTTGAGGCACATTGGCCACATTAAGCTGGACCCATATTTTAGAGGGGGCTTGGTGAGTCATAAACTGTCATTTACCGGCCAATATAGTACCTTGCGGTGTGTGACAGAGAGGTCTTTGAGCATGAGGAATTATGGCCGCCTGGCTAGTGCAGTCGCCGCAAACTGTGCAGGTTAGGAGTTTCTTTTTGCCCCCCACAGAAAAAAATCCCACACCTTACCGAGGGATCGAACCTGGGTCTCCTGAAGGAGAGTCCGGGGTTCTAGCCACTTGGCCAGCCACTCTTCGGCTTGGTGAGTAATATGATAAATTTGACGCTGGCTTGTTTTACTTTCCAAGACAATCCCTGGTAAACATTTTAGGCTGGGTCCACCAGGAAAACTCTAAAAATTTGCCGCTACGAAGATATAAACCCATAACCACCAGGTTGGCAGGCAAGCATCGAGCCACCCGCTACAATAGCGCCCACATTCAAATATACTGACTACAAATCCTTGTAGACTGAACAGACATTCTTCTTTTTCTACTGCTCTGTATTCCCCAATGGAGTCACAACAAATTCTTGGGTTAGTTGTCTTCTTCTTCTTCTTCTGCGTTCATCTGGAGTCTTTTTTTTTGGATGTGATTGCGTTGTGCCTGTTTACAGCAGAGCCGCAATACTGCACCTTTAGGCTGACACATCCGACTTCTGCGGGGTTTCTCGACCGGTTAACCTTCCCGGCTTGGGTTAGTTGGATTTTGCAGCTAAAATTGTCTAGGCTGATGGGATAGTCAGTCTCACACCAACCTTCTTTAAATGGCTCTTATGACATACATGGTAGGTTACAGTGTTACTATTTTTTTGCCTCTCTTAAGAGCCCCAGGTAACACATTTGCATGAACAGAATTAGTTTTTATCAAACATATAGGTACATAATGGTGGTGAAGGCGTTATGAATGCAATTATAATCCCAGATACTATGTTCAAAGCACAGTTGCGGGTGATTTGCCTTGCATTGGTATTTTCATACAATGGTATGAGTGCTACTCGTTCAGAAAGCAATGGCAAACTGCTGAATGTAAACTTGCCAAGAAATCAAAAGCATCTTTTATACACATACCTGACGAGACGCAGCGAAATATGCCAGGTAATAAACTGTGCAATCTATTGTTTGTGTCTTCGTTATTCAAATTCAAAAGCAGCCAAAAATTGCTGGGGATGGCTGCGATGTCCTGTAAAGGATATGCAACTAACTTTTTTTTAAATGTTAGGTACATAATGAAAGTAAAAACAGAAATAACACTTTTTAAAAAATGTAATACGCTCATTTCTATATTTGAACATTTAAAGGAAGTATATGTATTAACGTATTAATTATCCACTTACAATAAAGGTTAAATTAAAGATGTAAAACACATACCAAACTGGCAATGTTGTTGAAAATGACTCGTGCTTGTTTCTGTATTCTTGGAATTCAGCTTCCTCTTCGCCCTAACAAGAAGACATACAACACAGATTACAATGTTATTAATGTCACAAAGTGATAATAGTGATCCTCTAGTCGATCTTTCTGAGCATACCCATTGAGTCACTGAGAAAGCATGCCTGGGTGAAAGTCTGTGTCTCAGGCCAAGTTATTATTTAGCTACTGCCATGACCTCCATAGTCAGGCTACCTGTCATCACAGTGAAGGCACTGCAATCTTCCTTCACAGTTCTCCATCCAACCTGAGAGATAAAAGCCCAGCTGACCCATATGTGTAGATAACCACCTCACCCTCAATAGAATTCTCAAAAATCAAGAGCTGAACTTCTGCCTACAAAGTTAATAGGTTTTGACGTCTGCACTCTCTATCCAGCCTGCTGCATACTTAAAAGCACTCAGTTGGTACTTGTATCCATTCTTCACCAAGATCTATGACCTCGAGAGGACACATTTTTTTAGCCTGACCCTCCAGGATTTTCCTCTGTTCAACCCTTTCGCGTCTGCGTGTGTGTGTTGTGCATGCGTGCGTGAAAGAATCACCAAAAAATGAGAAGTAGATTACATATATAATGATTACATATATAATGATAAACATATGAATGGTTTTAGCTTTTTCGTTTTGCAAAGCGTTAAACTAAAGACACTGACCTCTTTCTCAAAGTTATAGCTTTCATCAAATTTCAGCTTTTTAATTATAGTGAAAAGAAGACCCTGGGGAGAGAAGAAATAAACAAGATAATGTAAATTCAATGTACATGCAGTTACATTTACACTGTACAAACATCTGTCAAAATTGTCTACATTTATAAACAATCGCAAGACAATACAGTTTTGAGAACTGACAGATGGATAAAGCATATATTCATAAAACATCAATCAGTAATGTCATCCAATCAAAGCTTTATGGGTAATTTCTAAGCTGGCAACTTGAATAATTGTTGTTTCTATAGTTATAATTTAAAATAGTAAATTCTTAAGATTTTACAGGTCAAAATTATATGTTCACATTTGATAGTTTTCTCCATTCATTCTGATCATATGATTATTCAGAATCTACAATAACTCAACTAATACCAATGTAAATTTTGCTTGGAACACAAGCGTAGTCCGTACACACTACTTCTAGTAGTGTTGGACTGAATTTTGCATGTGGATTAGCTTTCCCTATTAATAGTGTCTCTCGCCATCAGGCGGGGTCGACTTCAGAAGTACTAGTAATTTACATTCCCAAGTCAAGGACGATAGGTCAACATTTTAGTCCAACTGTCCAGTGTAGGCTGAACCCCTTACCTCAGCATCAGCACACCAGATGTTTAAGCACACGTATTCTTATCCATTCGGCCAGGCTGACCTACATTTCACTAGTTTAATAGTGTAACAGTATTTGCAACATTAAGCTTTTTTTTCCTCATCTGTTTGCTGTATCCTTTTTATCTGCTCATCTCTTCCATTGCCATCTATATTTCTAACTCCTAACTACTTAACTATCCAAGACCGAATAAGAAATTATGTTATCAGACAGTCATTGGGATCAACACCTTGTGCCCTATAAATTAAAAGACAGAAGATCAAATGGTTTGGCCATCTCATTAGAATGCAACACCATCAACTGCCAGAACTGGCCCTACATCAAAGAGGATCTGCTACAAGAGCAAGAGGACGCTGTTACATTGGATGGAATCTGTCTAGAGGGAACAGACCTGACATAAATGCATGCCAAAGTGGGACACATTAAACTTTGAGATGCATAACTAGGAGATGAAACATTTTCCTTGAAAGAGGAATGAAGAATGAGAAGAAATGTCTAGTTGATTTGTCCATGTTTCAAAATATTTGTGACATCATAAACCAAATGACTTTGCACTATTTCATAAGATCTATGCCTAAGTTCATTTGATTTTGACAGTCATTTCTTTAGAGTTAGTATTCACTAACCTTTAACAGTCCCAAGTCTACTAGTAAGGCCCCCTACTATTTAATCTGCTACTTAGGAGACCCTGCCAGAAGCAACGGTATCATCGCCTTTACAGGGATGTGCTTGCCTCTCTACCACTGCAAGTTGGTGACATATTAAGCAACCAAAGGAAAGGACCTTTTTTCCATACCTTCAGGAGTACTGGTCATATGGTGCTAGTCCCAGATTTTTTTTATAAAACAGTGCTAGTCCCAGATTTTGTATAGACCAATCTGTACAAGGCGTGATGTGTTCAATATCATGCCGGCCACCGGTACTTCCCAAGACATTTCCTGCACTCACCTAAAGCTGGGTTGACCAGGAAACCCAAGTCAATTCTTAAAAATCCTCTTTATGTGAATTCAAACCCATGATAACCCATGATAACCCATGATAATCAGGCATGCATGATAGCCATTATGCTACCATGGCTCCCTGGAGACATGGGAAATAGAGCTAATACGTCCCTATTATTGACGGTGTCTTGGGTAAACTGAAATTATTCTGATGAGTTATCTGGCTTCGGCAGCTACTCCCTTCACTCCATTTACCTCAATATGTTTCTTCTGAACTTGTCTCATAGCAGACATGGTTTTGATTGTAGCAATATACTCAGTGGCAAAGTCAATAACAGCACTGGACACATCATCATCTTCATCACCAAGGAAACGCAGCATGTAAGGAATTTTGGCTTCTAAAGCTGCTAGCGTTGCTTCGGAGTTTCTGGTTGCACCATTTTTTGACAACCTGAATTGGAGGGCAAAATCAAATTCAAGCAATTTATACAATAAGTTAAAATAGTGATATCTAACTGACAATGAAATGGCACTTATTAACCAATATGAATACAGCTAAAATGTGGGTATAGCTCATAAGCCACACTACGTCTCAGAAACTGAAATATTTTGGCCATATTAAACATCACAGTGGCTTTAAAAGATAAGTAATAAAGGGTACGGTTTATGGAAGAAGATGAAGGAGTCACCCAGTATGAACATGGTCACACAACAATGCAGACACCTGGGGCATGAGGGTGTGCAAGGCATGACAAACGCCCAGAGATTAAGACACTTTTCTGCAGCCCATGATGAGAGCAACATTCTGTGAAGGGCCTGCTACATGATAATGAAAGCCTGGATGGCTATAGTCCTGGGTTGAAACCCCAGTAGTGGTAGGGTTATATTTTACTGACCACTACAGCACTGTGATTGACCCAGCTTTGCTAAATGGGTAGAGATATGAGAAATGTGGCTGTCATAATACTGACAATATTACCCCCGGTATATCTTTCAATTATGAAAAATATTAATCTACCACCAAATAAATCAAACCACTGATCAACTTTGGTGCTGGTTTGCCATGCATCCCTTTGCTGACCTTTGTCTCTAGCACCCTCAATCTTCCTGGTTGTCAAAATGCTCTATAAACTCTCTTTTCAACTGACCAAGAAGTCACAACTGTCTTCCCCATATGTGGATAATCATCTGTCTTCATAAATATATCTTCCATCATACTTCAATACTAGTTTTCGTAACCATCCATAGGATTCAAAGCATCCTATCAAAGAACCACATTGCAGAACACCTACTTTTCTCATCTTGGCACGACTCATAGACATACAGTGGCACGAGCAGATCTAACAAACTACACCCTACTCCCAATTGTAAAACCTAAAGTGAAAAATTATAACAGCATATAAATACAACTGCAGCGCAGTCTGTTGTCCTTATTTAATCAGACAAGAACTATACAAAATTAGATCAGGAAGAAACATAGCCACATCCACAACTGAATTTTTGTTTTGCTTGCTCGCTTTGAACTCAAGTGTAGTCCATACTATTTATAGTAGTGATGGACTGAATTCTGCATGTGGGTTAGCTTTCCCTATTAACAGTGTCCCTCCCCATCAGGCGAATCCACTCTTACTTCAGAGGTACTTGTAATTAATGTCCCCAAGTCAAGGACGACAGGTCAACATTTTAGTCCAACTGTCCGGTGTAGGGGTTGAACCGCTTACCTCAGCATCAGAACACCGGATGTTTAAGAACACACGTACCTATCCATTCGGCCATGCTGACCTGCAACAACTAAAATGTTACAATCATATTAACAATACACTCACTTCTGCCAGCTGGCAATTAATCCAAGGCCTACACCGTTAATTAGCTTGGACAGTTTGCACAAAAAGTCACTGTCTTCATCCTGGATTGAAATACAAAGGGCATATGTGTAAACAAATTTATATCACAACAAACAAAATCTAAACAGTCAAAATATCCTCCAAAAACATATCTCTCTCTCTCTCTCTCTCTCTCTCTCTCTCTCTCTTTCACACACACACACTCACTTTCATTCAGACACACACAAGATCCAAGGTACATCCCTCAATTGTTAGAACCCATGAAAACCTGTATGGAGATTTTACAGCAATTAAACTAACAGTAAAGCTCAAATATGAACCTGACATTTGAGGGAGGGGGGGGGGGGGGGGGGGGGGGGGGGGGGGAATGCTATAAAAAGACAATCTCTTCACTGTTAATTGTGATTTGTTATTAGCATGTGGTCTTAAAGTATCTTATGCACTAAGTCACTATCACTGAATGTAAGGAAGAGAGTGCTGAAATGTTATATAGAACCTGTTTTGCTGTATGGCAGCGAATCACAGAACGTTAATGACAAAATTAGGAAAAATTTGGAAGCAACGGAGATGTGGTTCCTGAATCAAATGTTGCGAATTCCTTGGACTGCCAGAGTAACTAACAATGATTGCCTGGGAGTGGCTAATGAAACTAGAACATTATATACAACAATAAGAAAGAGACAGCTTTCTTTGGTCATGTGATGGGAAGAGGGACATTGGACAATATTGTTACAAATGGGAAGAACAGTAGGAAAAGAGGCAGAGACCACATTTGGTTTCTCGGCGAAGAGAAATGATGCTAGATGGGTGAAGAAATGGCATGGAGGAATATCATCAGTAGAGTTAATCCACAGCACCAAAGCTCAAGAGCTGTTGAAAGAAATGAAAGCCTACACTAGCTGGCAAGGCTGCACATCATGACTGATGATGTAGTTTTGTCCATGGACATAATTTTATTTTTCCAGCACAGAAAGAGATTTCACACAGAGACATAATTAACAAACACACAAAGAAAGATTTTCACACACAGACATAATTAACAAAGACACAGAGAAAGATGTCACACACAGACATAATTAACAATGACACAGAGAAAGATTTCACACACCAGACATAATTAACAATGACACAGAGAAAGATTTCACACACAGACATAATTAACAGACAGAGAAAGATTTCACATACAGACATAATTAACAGACAGAGAAAGATTTCACACACAGATATAATTAACAATGACACAGAGAAAGATTTCACACACAGACATAATTAACAAAGACACAGAAAAAGATTTCACACACAGACATAATTAACAGACAGAGAAAGATTTCACACACAGACATAATTAACAGACAGAGAAAGATTTCACACACAGACATAATTAACAAAGACACAGAGAAAGATTTCACACACAGACATAATTAACAGACAGAGAAAGATTTCACAAACAGACATAATTAACAGACAGAGACAGATTTCACACACAGTCATAATTAACAGACAGAGAAAGATTTCACAAACAGACATAATTAACAAAGACACAGAGAAAGATTTCACACACATACATAATTAACAGACAGAGAAAGATTTCACACACAGACATAATTAACAGACAGAGAAAGATTTCACACACAGACATAATTAACAGACAGAGAAAAATTTTACACACAGACATAATTAACAAAGACACAGAGAAAGATTTCACACACAGACATAATTAACAGACAGAGAAAGATTTCACACACAGACATAATTAACAAAGACACAGAGAAAGATTTCACATACAGACATAATTAACAGACAGAGAAAGATTTCACACACAGACATAATTAACAAAGACACAGAGAAAGATTTCACACACAGTCATAATTAACAGACAGAGAAAGATTTCACACACAGACATAATTAACAGACAGAGAAAGATTTCACACACAGACATAATTAACAAAGACACAGAAAAAGATTTCACACACAGACATAATTAACAGACAGAAAACGATTTCACACACAGACATAATTAACAAACACACAGAAAAAGATTTCACACACAGACATAATTAACAAAGACATAGAAAATATAAAGTGGACACTTACCTCACACTTAAAAATGCCAGCAGAGTCTAACACATTCATGAACGACTCAATGAGAGCTGTCTTTGCCACGGGCTCCATTCCTTTACTAATAATTTCATGGACACAGTCACAGGCAGCTTCCCTTAAAGTTTCCAGCCTTAGAAACTTCAGCAAGAGCTCCACCATACGTTCATTAGCAAAGAAGCCTATGTCCATCCATGACACATAACGTCCAACTATCTCCAAGCACATGAAGACAATGTCAGGCTGGGAGCTCTCGTATGAAGTCTGCCACAACAGAGAGAAATTGACTTTATTTAAACATAATATTGATAATAAATAAATAAATAAATAAATAAATAAATAAATAAATAACAAAGGTTCATTTTACCTCTCTTAAGCAAAATGTGTGTAAGTTGCTAGACCCAGATTTGTATAAGCCAATCAGCACTCAGTGGGTCATGTGGTCAGTATCACACCAGCCACCTGTACTACCCAAGACATTTACTGGTACCCATTTTAAACTGGGTCTCCCGGGAAGGTTAACCTGGTTAACAAATGCCCGCAGAAGTCGGATGTGTCGGCCTAACGGCGCAAGAACGCAGCTCTGCTGTAAACAGGCACAACGCAGTCACATCCACACACAAAAAAATCCGGATGAACGGAGAAGAAGAAACTGGGTCGACCTGGGAGCTCGGGTCAACTTCTAAAATATTTGAATCCGCCCTGAGGGGGATTGAAGCCGTGACCGCCTGGCCGACAGGCAAGAGGCCACACTACCGCAGCTCCCAAGATACCGATGGTTGTTATAAAATAGCTGCTGCCCGGGAAGGTTAACCCGGTCAACAAATGCCCGCAGAAGTCGGATGTGTCTGCCTAACGGCGCAAGAACGCAGCTCTGCTGTAAACAGGCACAACGCAATCACGTCCGGAAAAAAACTCCGGATGAACGAAGAAGAAGAAGAAGAATAGCTGCTGAAAATTACAACAAAATGATAGCCTTCCACAGCACTAAGCATTATAAACATCATCATTAGGGAGGTCAGCACGGCCAAATGGATAAGAACGCATGTTCTTAAATATCCAGTGTGCTGATGCTGAGATAGGGCTAAAATGTTGACTTCTCGTCCTTGACTTGGGGGACATAAATTACAAGTACCTCTGAAGTCGGAGTAGGTTAGCCTGATGGCGAGGGACACTGTTAATAGGGAAAGCTTATTCACACACAAAATTCATTCCATCACTTCTATAAATAGTGTGTATGGACTACGCTTGAGTTCAAAGTGAGTGAGCGCCAAAAAGAAATCATAAGGATATGAAAATTCGAACAATTAACAGAAGAGCTGGAATATGGAAACTAGCCTTCTCTAGGAAAATACAAGGCAAGAGAACGAACTTTATTTTTAAAGGGTCACAAATTGGGCACATTCAACGCCTTCAATCACTTATCTTTTATACATCAATTATATGTTGTGTATTATAATGCATGTTACACTCATATTTACAAACCATGGAAGTATGAACAAAAAGCATTTAAACAAAATTGAAAAAAGATATGAGATGCGCGTGCACATGGCCTGAACATACGCACGCATGTGCACGCACACACACATCAGTAACAAATAAAGGGCCATTTTACACGCCTTCTGGCACACTAGGCACATGTTACTAGACCCACACTTTAATCGACCAATCAGCACTCAGTGGACGTGGTGGTCAGTATCACCTGACTGCCATTACTTCCCAAGACATTTCCTGGTATCAATTTTAGATTCGGTCAACCTGGCAGCCCAGATCAATTTTACAAATCTGCCCTGATATGAATTTGAACCCATGACTATCAGACCAACAAGCAAGCATCTAACCACTAAACTACATACACACAAGCACGTTAACAATCCAAGTAATTGGATATTTAAAAGAACAGGCCAGAATGCTACAGCCCTGTCAAAACTCTTGGGGGAAAACCAACCTACAATTAGATACAACACTGGATGAAATCTGCTCAGAGGAAGTAAACCTCAACACAAATGTATACCGAAGTCCAGGACACCGATTTCTGAGTCAGGAGAGGTGCATAACCAGGTCTGACGGACTCCTTTCGAAAGCGAAATAAAAACAGCATCAGGTATTGCCATTCATCACCATCATCATGTGTCATGCCAATAAGCATGTGTGGTCATGGTACGTAACCTCTTACTTTTTTTCTTCTTACTTGTCGATGGATCAACAGCACGGCACACGGGTGCAACCCATAAGTGCTCCGTTCTCCTCCTAACTCAAACCTGAGTTTGGAGAAACTCAGCTCAGTGCACGAACTCCGTAGCACCGGCAAGGATCCTGAAATACTTTGGGTAGATTTTTTACTCGAAATTTTGCCCGGGCAGCGACTGTTAGGCTACTCTTTTTCGATTTCCAACTGTCAAGGGATTTGTTACGTGTGCAACAATACACACGGGTGTCTGATCTCACTACCCAGAGACCAGGGGAAATTTTATTACTAGAAGTCCACGTGAACAAATCCAGGGGCTTGAACCCGGGACCTCCAGCACTTGAGGCGGACACCATACCTCGAGACCACTCATCCCCGTAATTTCTACCAAGCTCCTTCCACCATGTCCTTCTGGCATGTGGTCTTGTCCTGATTATGCCATATGTCCAAGCCATCCAGGTTTGTATCCCTCTGCCTTCCTCTTTTCCCATCAATTTTACCAATTGTCACTAAATTTTCTATTACCATTACCTGTGTTAATGAAAATAATGAGAAATATTTTCTACACTTCCTTTCACAAAATCACAAAAACGAAAATGCAAGCTGACATACCATTATTTGATACCAAGAGTCCGCCAAATTATTGACACAGCGCTCTCTCATGGCATCCTTTATCATACTATTCCTCTGTGCCTCCTAAGAATACAAACACTTCACACATCACATAACAAAAAATATAATCATTGTCATGTAACACTAGCCTAGATCAGAGTAATACACAAAGTATAATAACAAACATGAATGAAGGACATGCATCGTGTGTACAACTTGTGGACCTATGCAAAACACATAAAGATGCATATAAACAATGTGTTGCCTAGCCAGGGAATCAAACAGGCATAACATGTTTAGTCTCAAAAGCATTTGACAGTCTGCAAAGCAACAACTGAGATCATGTGGGAAGGTAGTAAATGCTGCCTGCCACAGGCATATAAGTTATAGCTGTATGTGACAGGAACGAAAGTAATAACTGTTTGAGACAGAACTGAAAGTAACAATTGGGATCATGTGTTTGAAAGTAATAACTGCTGCCTGCTACAGGCATGAAAGTGTTAAATGTTTGTGACAGGAATGAAAGTAATAACTGCTGTCTGCCACAGGATTAAAAGTAATAACTGCTGTCTGTCACAGGAATAAAAGTAATAACTGCTGTCTGTTACTTGAATTAAAGTAATAACTGTTTGTGACAGGAATGAGAGGAATAACTGTTGTCTGCCACAGGATTAAAAGTAATAACTGCTATCTGTCACAGGAATAAAAGTAATAACTGCTGTCTGTTAAATGAATTAAAGTAATAACTGCTGTCTGCCACAAGATTAAAAGTAATAACTGCTGTCTGTCACAGGAATAAAAGTAATAACTGCTGTCTGTTACATGAATTAAAGTAATAACTGTTTGTGACAGGAATGAGATGAATAACTGCTGTCTGTCACAGGATTAAAAGTAATAACTACTGTCTGCCACAGGCATAAAAGTGATAAATGTTTGTGACAGGAATGAAAGTGATACCTGTTTGTGACAGGAATAACAACGATAACAGTTTGTGACAAGAATGAAAGTAATAACTGCTGCCTGTCACAGGAATGAAAGTAATAACTGTGGCAGGAATTAAAGTAATAATCGCTGTCTGTCACAAGAATGAAAGTAATAACTGTCTGTGACAGGAATGAAAGTAATAACTGCTGTCTGTCACAAGAATGAATGTAATAACTGTTGTCTCTGACAGGAATTAAAGTAATAAGTGTTGTATGTGAGAAAGGAATGAATTACAGCAATATCTGTCTGTGACAAGGATGAAAGAAACAGATTGTAATAGCAACATATTTCATTTTTAACGTTCGCTCGCTTTGAACGTAAGCGTAGTCCATATATGTGCTACAATTTTTAGTGCACTGGACTGTCTTCTGCGTGTGGACTAGCTTTCCTATTACTAGTGTCCCTCACCATTAGGTAAACCCACTCCAACTTCAGACGTACAGGAATAAATGTCGGTGACAGGAAAGAAAGTAATAACTGCCCATGGCAGGAATGAATAAATAACTATCTGTGATAGAAATTAATGAAGTAATAACTGTCTGTGATAGAAATGAATGGAGTAATAACTGTCTGTAACAGGAATTAAATTAATGAGGGGCTGAATAAATTTATGTAACAACCGACTAGAATAGGAGTAGATAATATTAGACAAGGTTGGTATTTACAACAAAAGACAGCACACTTACCTCTGGACTGTGAGCAATGTCTCGATCGACAACCTCTGTGTCGATGCCCAGCAACACCCTGAGGTAAATATCTACTGCCAGGGGTCCCCTAGCCAAGGTGGACATAATATCCGAGAAAAACAGAGGCCAGCGCTGCGGGAAGTCAGTCACGAACGCCAGGGATATCACCTGGGCCAGTTTATTCCTGATGAATGGCTTGCTTTGTGAAGCTGGATTGGACTGATGAAGAAATGTTTAAAATAACTGACTGCCACAAAAGGCTATAAGTAACAAAATAAATCAAAACATGTCCTGTAGTGAGAAATTGCTGTGGGTTTGTGAAATGTTAGAACCATCATATTTTGGAGTCCTGAGTGCACGGAGAAATAGGTTGCCAGTTTTTTCCTCCCAAACAAACGCTGAAAGCTGACATCAAAACCTCGCCCAAACATGTTCACGCCATTGTTAGTGACATCCTAACTAGTACATTATACACCCGCTTATCAATCTAATAACAAAGTTAAAAAGGTATAGATTGTTGATGATTCTAAAGGTGTTTCTTCTCATTTTTTCACTCTTAAAATTTAACGTCTGTTATCTCCAATGTTGTCTCAAGTATGAACTTCACTGTCTTTGTTAGTTCATTCAGTGGTCCATAGAGTTTATCTTCCACTGTTGTTTCTCTCTAGAAGATTTGCCTAAATGTCATATTCGGGGCAGTCTTGGAGTATGAGAACTTAAGCTGTGTAAATACCTACTTATGGCAGCCCAATGTCATTCTTATGATTGTGTAGGTGGTCAACAGATGGAAAGGAGCCGGTTTCCATACTACTAAGGTATATTGAAGATATAGTTGTGCAACCATATGTTCCATAACATCTGGCAGTCAATGAATGTTAAAGTTGCACACCCAACAAGGAGAGCTCAGAATGCGTGCACATCATCCTCTGCTTGTCATCTCCCATTGAAGTATAGGCCCTCAGCCAACACATACCAAGTCTGTCTAGACTTATTCATGATTGGTTGGATTTTGCAGCGAATGTCTGTATGAGGCAGAGGCAGTCGGACTCACACCAACCCTCCTTACTCACCTGTTTAGGTTACAGTGTTACTATTCTTTGCTTCCTTAATGTGAGTTGAGCTAAGAACCGACATCATTGTACTCAGGAACTCCCAAACGTGCTCCGTCCCCTCATTCAACAGTCAGCAAAGAGTCATACTACTAATCGTTCTCACCATTATCTGATTTAAAGTTCTTCTGGTCGTCCCTCTCAGTTTTGAGATTCTTCCAGAACCCGTCCATCCCCCTTTATGAGCTCTGATAACACGTGGGCAGGATGTATACATTCCAGGGACTCCCAGACTCATTTTATAAGGAGTTAACAACTCAATACTACTAGGCTCTGAATAAAAACATTCAACAAAGCATAACATATATGTACAACATTCAGTTTTATTTATACTGTGACTCCCCTTTATGCTACCAGGGCCCTTAAAAGAAGCAAACAATAGTAACAATGTAAGCTACCATGCCACACCATGTGTTATCTGAGCCCATAAGAGAAGCAAAGAATATTCTTCTTCTTCTTCTTCTGCTGCGTTCATCCTGAGTTTTTTTTTCGGACGTGATTGCGTTGTGCCTGTTTACAGTAGAGCTGTGTTCTTGCACCGTTAGGCCGACACATCCGATTTCTGCGGGCATTTGTTGACCAGGTTAACCTTCCCGGGGGTTTCTTAGGACGTTTGACTCTCACTGTTGTGGTGATATCCCCCATCCCATTTAGAACAGCCAAAGACATCCTGGTCAGCCCTCAAGGGAAGGCAGGGGCAGACCATGGGCATTCCCCGCCATCCAAGGAGGCTTCCATACTTGCAGAGCCGACACACAGCGCTCTGGTACTGGGCTCACCCAAGGAATCATCACGTCATGCACATGGCTGCTTAGCCTCACTTCCGTATATTGGGCCTTCCGTTCACCATAGGCTGTTCTTCCGGAAACCACAAGAATGCAGTCTGCAGATGACATCCACACAATGAGCTTTCGATTCGGACTTTCCACGTAATGGATTTGCTATCCAAGCAATATTCCATTTCATGCCACTAGGACACTTTTTCCACCTTTTATGAAGCCCACACAGTGAGCTTTTGATTCGGACTTTCCACATAATGGATTTGCTATCCAAGCAATATTCCATATCAGAATATTATTCTATACGTCATTCTCATGACAGTAAAAAATGTTTTGCAAATCCTTTACAGGACATCGCTGTCAACAGCAACATCTTTTAGCCGATTGTTGATTTCTTGGCAAGATTACGCTCAGTAGTTTGCCATTGCTTTCTGAGCGACCGACTCCATACTCTCATAAGTCACTGGCACGACTCGAACCGCTTCCAATTCTCATGCGCTCACGTCAACCACGAGAGTATTCGGGGTTACAGAGAAAGCTGCTAACCCCTCGACCAGGGAGACCAGCCTCATGACATTAATGAAAAGAATTTCACAATTTATATTGGATTTGTGGACTATGAAAGGCCTTGGATAGGGAATTTCTTTGGAGACATGAGGAATATGAGATCCCACAGAAGATCATTAACTTAATAAAGGCAACACATAAAGACATGAAATGCAGAGTTCTTCATAAGATAAAACAAGTCTTCTTGAAATAAGAACAGGAGTCAATGTCTTTTGACAGCTTTCTTTTTTTTTTTACTGACTATAGAATGCATTATGAAAATAATTATAACTATGATCAGAAACAGAATTCAATGGACTTCAACAGAGCAGCTTAATTATCTGAGCTTTGTTGACAACTTCTTTTCCCACTGGGAGAATCAGATGCAAGATAAATTTAAACACACTTCATGGGAGGTCACAACAACTAGGTCTAAAAGTAAAGAGACAAATAAAAATAATTAAAATAAATCAAGTAAATAATAACCCTATTTTCCTTTGTAAAACCTCTCTTCAAGAAGTGTAATCATACACATATTTATGTAGCAATGTAGAGAAAGATTGGGAATCATTCAGAGATATTAAAATAAGAATACAAAAGGTAAAAGGAGCTTTAATAGCACTAGAAAATTTGTGGAAATCAACAGAAATTAAATCTAGTCCCAGACTTAAAATAATCAACTCTTGAACTCAAATGTTAATAATAAGATAACTATTTAACCCTTTACAGGGCAGACGCTTGTCCATTTTCTAGCCCTGAACGGGCAAGATTTTTTCAGGTTCGGTAAAATTTCGGGTCGCGTTAGTAAAAACATCACAAATAAGGTGTTAGTCAACCGATTTTAGTTAAATAAACAACACAATGAAGGGAAAAGCATGCAGAATACGTTACTCACATGATTGTTGTCGGTAATCCATATATGAACACAAATATTTACGAAATACGGCATGTTGTTTGTGATTTTCCGTCATCTATACGGCAATTTACAAACACATTTTCAGAATCATAATCACTTTCTTTAAAGTCCGACTCAGACTGCTAATGCAAAGTAACGCTTTACACTGATATCTAGCTCCGATTAATAGTCAACTTTGTGCCCTTTAATGTCATTTAAATTTAACCTAGCGAAATCTCGGCTATCACTTGAAGAATCCCCGAAATCCATTTTGAAAAACAGCGTAAAAGTCCCGAAAACTATCAAAAAAAGTCCGTAAAAGTCCGTTCAAATTCATACTATCGCGTTTACAAATGGCGGCCACGTTGTCAAGCTGTCGGTGAAAGCGAAAGTAGCCGTCAGAAGTGTCGGAAAGCCAAGAGATCGCGTTTTTACAATGCATAATAGTATCGGCCAGAATCGGCCGCTATGCGCTTTTTATGGCATCGGCCGGAATTGGCCGCTGTGACCTGTAAAGGGTTAAAATAACTGTGCAGGGTGTATGCAACTATGAATCCACTTACCTCCATTTCTAAAGAGGTCATCACAAATGCTTGCATAATTTGCACATCCTCAGCAAAGGCTTGTGGGTAACTGTAATTAATAAAACACCATAAAGAGCACTGTACTGAGCACTGTACTTGCATCAATGCTCGCATGTGAAAATTCATCAAAACCTTAATGTAGGTTTAAAACATGGCTCAGATGTTGAAAATGCGAGGGTGTGGGATATGTCTGAAGCAAGGCTTTTCTAAATATCAGCAAGGAACTGCCAGAATTTTTCCCAGGTATGCTTTCTCAGTGATTCAATACGTATGCTCAGGAAGACCAAGGTCAGTTGAGATCTAAAACAGTGAATGGAGTCTCCGGGGAGGTAAAGACTGATACAAATCAGCTTCATTATTGTGCCAGGGTGTAAAAGAACAGAACAAGCTTATAGGCTTGCAGGCCATGCTACTAAGTAAAGCAGAGGAGCAACAGACCAGGCTAATAAACTGAATGGAGGCCAGCATGGCTAAATGGATAAGAACACATGTTCTGAAACATCCAGTGTGCTGATATCAAGGTAAGGTATTCAACCCCTACACGCCCCCGGGAAGGTTAATTCGGTCAACAAATGCCCGCAGAAGTCAGATGTGTCAGCCTAACGGCGCAAGAACGCAGCTCTGCTGTAAACAGGCACAACGCAGTCACATCCGGAAAAAAAATCTGGATGAACGCAGAAGAAGAAGAAGAACCCCTACACCAGACAGTTGGATTAAAATGTTGACTTCTCGTCCTTGACTTGGGGACGTAAATTACAAGTACCTCTGAAGTTGGAGGGACACTGATATTAGGGAAAGCTAATCCACAAGCAAAATTTAGTCCAGTGCTACTAGGCGTAGTGTGTATGGACTACGCTTGAGTTCAAAGCGAGCGAGCGCCAAAGAAAAAGACAAAAATATACCGAATGCCCTCAATAAATCAAGCTGTGTGTGTTATTTATTTTGTGTATTCCCGAGGAGCCGCTGTAGCATAGTGGTTAGTGCTTTGGCCTGCCAAGTCAGTGGTCCAGGTTCAGTCTCTAGCAGGCAGGATTATTTTCTCCTACCAGGATCACTCTGGGATCAGCCCTGCCTCATAAAAATGGGCACACACAAGCGGTATTCTCCACAGTCACTTATTACGACATGCATGGCAGGTTGCAGTGCTACTAGTCACCTTAGGGTCCCAGTAACACTCGGGGATCAGTCTCCTTCAAGACATATAAAAGAGTTAGTGTGTTAATATATTCATACAAGTTGCATAAATCTCTGTGCCATTCTTTCAAGATGCTGTCTTTACAATACCATATCTGATTCTAACATTCCAACTATTAGGTTTGATGTTAATTGCCTTGTTATATTTCATATTTTGGTTTACACAGAAAAATTTGTTACTTTTGCTACTTGTACATTCTTAATTTTCCACATGACACATATCTGCTTACTTCCAAACCATTAATATATTATCACTGTGTTAAGAAGGTTACATCATACTGTGGCAACAGAAAATATTGAAATAATATCAAGGGCGATAACAGACATCATGATAACACAACAGCTGAAGTAATTTCCATTCACTGTTTAAACATCAACAGTACCTGGTTTTTGTGTAAAATTCACAAATTTGCAGGCAAAAAAACTTCACATGGTCATTCCTGCAAATAGGAAAAAAAATAATCAGAATTAATAAAGTGCATAAAATTGCAGATATTGGTCACAGCAAGATTAAAGAAATAGGAGAAGGGACAACATGAAACTGAAGGAAGAAAATACAGACAGACATAAATAAAGACTTTACCGTCGTTACGTGGACGATATACTAATTATCACCACAGACGAGCTACAAGCAACGTCGTTCCAGGCCACAATGAACGAGACACATAAAAACATCTCTTTATCTATGGAACACGAACACAACGAAGCGTTGCCGTTTCTAGATATCCTAATGAGACGTAGAGCAGACGGCACAATTCAAAGATCGGTGTACCGCAAAGAAACATGGACTGGCCAATACTTAAATTTTCAGAGCTTCGCACCTGTCCAGTACAAACGGGGCTTAGTACGGACCCTGTTTGACCGTGCTAGGAAGATATGCACCCAGGACACACTGACAGAGGAATTTAAAACTGAAGAATGCCTTAAACCTGAATGGGTACTCCACAGGATTTATAAAGCGCCACTGCCAACAGCCCAAACCGAAATCAGAAGTAACTACAGTCCCTAAACTCAAAGTATTCATCCAGCTAACCTTCCGAGGAGATGACGTAATGCAACGTCTGCGGGACCGGCTCACCACAGCAGTCGAGCGAACATTCTGTGCTGCAGCTCTAGTCATCAGGTACCGAAACACACCGATCCCAGTCCCAGCAGTAAAAGAACCTGTAGCTTTGTAAGCCAAATCAAATTGTATTTACCAATTTACATGCAGATGTGAGGCCATCTACATAGGCAGAACTGAGCGACAGTTACATTGCAGGGTTTCGGAACATATTCCGAATTGGTTGGACAAAATACTACACACAAAAGATGGTAGCCTAGGCAGGCCGACACACCGGAAAAAAATCTGGCTTCTTCGGTCGGGAGACATGTGCTCGAGACTGCTCACGTGGTTGAAAGAGACAGTGCCTTCCGTGTGTTGTTCAACACACAAAGTAGTCGATTGTTAAAGTTTGCTGAAGCTATACTAATCAAAATTCGTAACCCGTCCTTGTGTAAGCAGAAAGACATGTTAGTCAGTTTAAAATTACTGTGGTAGACAATCGACATTACTGTGCGAACATGTGTATATTTCAGTTTGAAGGATTTATCTAATTAATTCACGTAAGTTGTGTGATTTCTGCAGTATGTACCTGACGAGATGCAGCGAAATATGCCAGGCAATAAATCGTGCAATCTATTGTTTGTGTCTTCGTTATTCAAAAATAAATAAAGACTGTCAGAAAAAAAAAGCACATAAACATTAGCAGAAAATAATATCACATCCAATATTATTTTTAAGTCATTATGAAATGTTTCACAGGAATTCAACAATTCTAAAATACTAATTGCAACATGTTGTTTGTTTTAATAATCAGTTCCTTGAAAGCTATGTAAATAAAATCTCCTCCAGCCATGACTATGGACTGATGCACTATATGAGCAGGAAGCCGCCAGATTTCCACTCTTTTCAGTGCTTCCCTTCTTCCCCCTGCCAGCTGAAGTAGTCTTCTTTCACTGACTTCCAGAAGATTACTTAGTCATCATCATCATGTGCCATGCCGGTAAGCGTGGGCGGTCATGTTTTGCCATCTCACTCAATCACCAGAGTTGTGGATCAACTCAGTGTTCTTGTTTTGACCATACAATGTGGCCAAGCCATCCAGGTATTTACTTCTCTGCCCTCCCTTGCTCTCTTCCCCCTTGATCTTGCCAGTTAACACCAAGTTCTCCAATTTATTTCTTCTCATAACGTAACCAAAAAATTGATGATGATGATGATGAGGCTAGGTTTGCCTAGGTATGTCAAATTCGAGGCAGTCTTGAAGTATGTGCACATGGCTGATTTACCAATCTTGAATTTTGTAAACATATTGCGTAATTTATTGTGTCCTGTTTTGACGTGCAGAATAACGATATGTCAACATTGTCTGTATGGAGTCTTTCATAAAATAATTAGCCAAAAATGTCTGTATGAAGTCTTTCCTAAAATACTTAGTTCACTGTATATACTTTACTTGCTGAAGGTCCATGTTTACTTCAACACACTCTAAGTGACAAGTTCAAAACCCTCTGATATTGTTTTAAATTTTGTTTTGTCTAGTGTCTTCTAATGTTGACTCTTTTCTGCCTTCTAGGACTGCCAATTATCATCATCTTGTAGCACGTTCTTTGTAGAACATTGCTCTTATCACGTTTTCAAAGAAAAGACTCTCAGTCTCTTGCCTCATGCACCCTCAAGCCCAAGAGTCTGTAATATCCTGTGTCCATCTTCTGAAAGGACTGCTGATCAAAACATTTCTCACAGCATCAAAGACTCCCCGGCATTGTTATTTCTGTGTATTAAGCAGAACAAAAACAATATCTAATGACTTGCAAATCAAAACTTCTCACTGATGATAGTTTCCACTTGTGAAGCCCCGAGCACAAACTTTCCATCCATCTACAGACTGCTTCAGCTGTTCTACAAACTGAACAGCCTGAAATATGACAAAAGAGATAACATTAAACATAGACCAGCAGTCTCAATAAGTTAGTTGCATATCCTTTACAGGACATTGCAGTCAACCCCACCATTTTTTACTGTTTGTTGAAGACAGGACATTTTCTGGGTAATAAAGGTAGCCAAAGTGATATTGACCCCATCACCCACTAAGTGATTTTTTGTTGTTTTTTTTGCGCTCGCTCGCTTTGAACTCAAGCGTAGTCCAGACACACCACTTCTAGTAATGCTGGATTTTGTGTGTGGATTTTCTTTACCTATTAACAGTGACCACCCTCGCCATCAGGTGAACCCACTCTGACTTCAGAGATACTTGTAATTTACATCCCCAAGTCAAGGACGATAGGTCAACATTTTAGTCCAACTGTCCGACTGAGTCGAACTCCTTACCTTGGCCTCAGCACACCAGATGTTTAAGAACACGCATTCTTATCCATTCGGCCATGCTGACCTACACTGAGTGCTGATTGGTCTACAATTCTGGGGCTAACACCATATACCCAATACGCCTCATGGCATGAAAAAGGGTAGTGCCGTGCTCTGCATGCTTGCCTTCCGGCCCAGTGGTCACGGGTTCCAAATTGTAATGAGGTGGATTTCAAAATTGACCTGGACTTCCTGATCAACCCAGCCTGTATCGAGTACCAGGAAATGTCTAGGGAAGTCAAGATGGCCGACATGATGTTCACCACATCACCCCTCAAGTACCAGTTGGTCTATAAAAATATGGGACTTGAACTGAGTACTCCTCAAGGCTTGTAAAAAGGGTTCTTTATTTATATGATCAATATTTTTTTTCCCTCTTTCTTTCACATCCAAAAAACCATGAAACAGGCAAATATACACATACTTTCCTCGCTGATCTTAACATTAAATACACTGCACAAACATATCATATACAGATATTTTTAATGACTGTGCAGTTTTTCACAAATAGCGCAGTTTTTTACAAATATTGCCGTTCCAAGTTTTGTATTTACTCAATATGTTGCATTGTGTTGCTTGAACTCCACAGTAGGTAAATATAAAACTTGGAAACGGCAATATTTTCAACAACTGCAGTCATTATAAATACACCCTATAACTGTTGCTTTCAGGGTAATGGTCATGCTGCATGCTCTACTGTACTGCCAAGATGACATTCATTGTCTTCTTCAGATCAATGCCAGTCTAAGAGCTACTGCCTCACAGAATACTCTGACCACATCTAGCAAAGTAAGCCACAAGACATGAAATCTTATGTCAAATCTGACCACAACTGGAAAAAGTAGGCTACCATAAGTCACTAAATGTTATGTCACAACTGATCCTTTTCCATGCCTGTTTTTTCTAATCCATAACATACTGGTTATTGTGCTTTCTAAGACAGCTGTCCAAGTTCAGTTACCCAGTAATGGCAGGGTTCGTTTTCCTGACCACTACAGCTCTGGGGTCAATCCCGTCACATAAAATTAGTACTGGATAATTTTAATAATTTTTTTAGATGTCAGGGATGGTGAGTAAGAAAACATCTCATTATACTGTGGCTTGAAATGTCTGAAAGGTTAAATACTTCACACCCTAATGGAAGTGTATATCTTTAACATTACTAAATTTTAAATAAGGAATGTGTTAAGAACTTTTCAACTAATTATAAATTTTTTTTTTTTACATATCTATAAGAGATGAAACAGCAATAGTAAATCCTAAAGGGCATATACAAACTAAGGCATTGAGTAAAGTTACTTATTTTATATAACACATGATCCTTCTTCTTCTTTCATTCGCTTGAAATTTATTGTCTATATCCGCAAGGAAGTCTCTTGTATAAACTTCACTGTCCTCTTTTAGTTCACTCAGTAGTTCATAAAGTTTATACAAATGATCTAAGTTTAATCTATCTTCATGATACACGTGCAAAACCATACAAATTTACTTTAAACATCTGACAAATACAACACAAAAATCCACACACACAGAAATGAAAACCAAGAAAGTCGCCATCCCATTAATTACGTAAATAAACAAGCATAAAGAAAGTATATGGGTCCAATATTTAGACAGCATTTTCCCCACAGGACAGAAAATTTGACTGAGAGATAGTATACAAGATTCTCATTAGCAATCATAGTGACTTATCAGCTGTCATCTTTATTCAATCAAACACCCAAAGCTTATAGTCGAAGATCAACAGTATTTTTCTTCCAGCACTTCTATCAATGGGAAGCTGAGGTAGAGTCATGGTCTTGGGTTCCATCTGCTTTGGTAAAATTAAATTGTTTAATTGGCCTGAGCTCCCAAGTCAACTCAGCCAAAAATTATCTTAGAGGTAAAAGCAGCTGTGATACTGACCATATAACCCACTGAGTGCCGATTAGTCTATAAAATAAAAGGCCTTATGACCAGCTCTTTGGAATTTCAAATTGCCCTGGTGTTGTTTGCACATAGAACCTGTTTTTCATCCTTATCTGAAAAGACACTACCCAAACAATCACAGGGATGTGTGAAATCTTTTAAGAAACATTCCTAGTACTATGCTGGAATCTGAACCAGGTAACTTCTGTGCTTGAGGCAGACATCATAATCTCTCAGCCACACCTACCTAAAAGTGTAACTAAACATCTGTTTCCTACTCTCAATATATTTCTACACTTCAGGGTATTAATTACAGATACTCACTCTGTTCTGAGACTCGGAATCAGGGGCCATAGCCAGTGAGGCTAAGCCTTGGAGGGCCAATTCATCCATTCTAAGACTGAGTAGAAAAAATATGAATTCAAATGTAAGCAATAATATATATATATATATATATATATTATATATATATATATATATATATATATATATATATATATATATATATATAATATATATATATATATATATATTACACACAAGTATAAAAAAAGAAGGATGTAGTGGGGGATTATGGTTTAGGTACAAGAAACAATTCACCTAAACGAACATCCCTTGAAACAAATAAAGAGTTTCAAGTACCTAGGAAGTATAATATCATCAAATGGCAGATCAGAAGACGAGATCAAAAACAGGTGCAATAAGGCAAATCAACTCATTGGACAAATGGCACCAATACTAAAGAACAAACATGTAATCAATAACTACTAAGAAAGCACTTTACAACACAATCTTCCTACCAACTCTTTGCTACCAATGCCAAACCTGGACAATGACAGAAAAAGAGAAAAGAAAAATTACAACAACATAAATGAGGTTCCTGAGAAGAATACTCAACGTATCAAGAAGAGATAAGATCAGAAATGAAAAATCAGGACTAAAGTGGGGGTTAAAGCAGCACTAGATTTTATTAGAAAGCAGCAAGTCAAATGGTTTGGCCATGCAAGTAGGTTACCCGTCAACAGCATACCACAACAAGCAATGTGTACAGACCAGATGGAAACAGAGGAAGAGGCTGACCACGTAAACGTTGGATGGAGGGAATAGCAGAATCCAAGGGAATATCGATATATGAAGCCCATAATCGGGCACTCTCACGATGTTTATACTTCACCTCGACACCGCAAGGTACAAGAGGAACATGATGAGATGAGATGAGATGACACAAGAAATGAATGAGGAGAGAACGTAATAGAAAGGGCAAAGGTAAATGATATAATTGGAAACACCTGGTTTAAACTTTCTTCTTCTTTCGTTCGCTTGAAATGTCTATAACTGCAATGTTGTCTCTTGTATGGATTTAACTGTCTTTTTTAGTTCACGCAGCAGTCCATAGAGTTTGCTTGCTTGCTTGCTTGTGTTCGTTGGCTTGAGCTCCAACGCAAAAGTCCTGTATGTCGGATGAAGGCATCCTGTTGTCCAACATCATTGTGATGTCATACAGGACCTGAGGTTTGCGTGAGTATCCGTTGTCCCATGTCTGGCTTATTGGTGTGCAGACTGGTGGTTCCTCGCCATGCAGGCAGATATTCTCCGACTTCGGAAGAATCATCGATCCTACTGATGTTAGCCAGGTCCCCGAAGAGACCTGTTGCCCAGGACGCACGACGTGGACGTGTCAGCAGGTCTTGGCCAGTATATATCCCGGCCCTGGTGCCTTGGAAACACCTCTGCGTCCCCCATAGAGTTTATCTTCCACTGTCGTCTCTCCAGGCCAGAAGGTTTGCCTAGATATGTTGTATTTTGGGCAGTCTTGGAGTATGTGCTCTGCTGGCTGCGACACCAACCCACAAGTGCACATGGCTGATTCACCAATCTTGAATTTTGTATACATGTGGTTGCGTAATCTATTGTGTCCTGTTCTGAGGCGCAGAATAATGACTTGTTCTAGTCTATCCATAATGTGGTAGTCATCTTGAGCAGGTTTTGGTGGCTTTCTGACTGATTTGATCATTCTTTTCTTTTGGTGGTATGTAACAGGCATATCAGGCTGTTCTTCTTTTGCTCCTTCCTTAATCAATCGATCAGCTCTGTCATTTCCAGGTATTCCACAGTGGGATGGTATCCACTGTATGGTGACCTTATGCTGACTGCTAAGTTCAGAAAGTAGTGTCCTTAGTACTGGCAATTTCCCAGACAGGAGCGCCTCGAGTACTGATTTTGCATCTGTCAATAGTACCACAGGTTGTGTACCATGGCTGGTATTTAGTAATTTCTCTGTTGCTATCTTGATTGCCTCAATTTCAGCATCATAGTTATGGCAGTACTTTCCTGTTGGTACTCTGGTCGTGTCCCTAGTATTATTTGGGTATTCTATGTACACTCCCGCTCCTCCATTTCAAACAGCATTTTGTGCTGACCCATCTGTGTAGACTCGGATCCAGAGGTCCTGTGGATATTCTTCATCAAGGAAGCTGAGAGTGGCTGTTCTGCGCTGTACTGTTCTGTTCTTCCTTGTCAAATATTCCTCTCGCTTTTTTCTGGATACCTGGTTTAAACATCATAAAAGACAACTATACACAAGGAAAAGCCCTGATAAGAAATTTTTTTTTAAAGTTGCATATGCTTTACAGGACGTTGCAGTCAACATCAGCATTTTACCGCTGCTGTTGATGTCTTCGCAAGTTTTTTTTTTTGCTCTCGCTCGCTTTAAACTCAAGCGTAGTCCATACACACTATTTATAGTAGTGGTGGACTGAATTTTGCTTGTGGGTTTGCTTTCCCTATTGATAGTGTCCCTCACCATCAGGCGAACCCACTTCGACTTCAGAGGTACTTGTAATTTACGTCCCCAAGTCAAGGACGACAGGTCAACATATTAGTCCAGCTGTCCGGTGCAGGGGTTGAACCACTTACCTCGGCATCAGCACAACAGATGTTTAAGAACATACGTTCTTACCCATTCGACCATGTTGACGTGCGTCTTGACAAGTTTTTACGTTCAGTAGTTTGCCATTGCTTTCTGAACAACTGGCTCCCATACCAACATGTTAAAACCAGCGCGACACGGTCTGCTGCCAAATTGGTCACCACTGTGTTTCGAACGCGGGTAAGCGGCATTAAGAATCGCGTTCGCAACACCATCGCTACAGGTACCGGCCGATAAGAAAATACTCAACCAAAATGACTACATAGTACTAACAAAAGATTTAGAAATGTGTTAATAAATGTTAAGTCAATGCCTGGTGTTGACTGTAATAGTGACCATGTACCGCTACATGGACAAATACAAGTAAGACTGAATAGAGGAAAAAAAGTGGTTAAGAACATGAGACTTAATAAAGATGTCTGAAAGCAGATAAATAAATTCAAGAAAATTATATTTATAAGTGGACATTTACCTAATGGTATGCTGAAATCTGTATTTAAAGATATACCAAAAAGACCAGGAGCAACTGAATGAAGGATTTTCTTACAATTAACCTCATAAACCATGTCACTAAGCTTCTACTCAGAATTATAACGAAAAGAACAAGAAAATAAAAAGAAATTGGTGAAGAACTGTGGAATTGTAGAAGGAAAAGGTACAAACAATGCAATATACACATTAAGAACACTAATAGAAAGATTGGCTCTCTTCCGAATAACGGTCCCAAATTATTGAGTGTAAAAAGTATTCCTTACAGGGCCTCATTAGGTGATGTTGTCGATCACTTCCGGTTCAGTGTGTCATGGACTGCTAGACAGATCGATGGATGCAATAAATGTTTCCTGGGTCCGGAGGGCCCTCACTGTCGTCAGAGTGTATATCTATATCTTGTATGTATGTATTTCCACATATAACTGATAGGTATACACTCCAACGACAGTGAGGGCCCTCCGGGCCCTAAAACTTTTACTGCATCCATCGATCGGTCTAGCAGTCCACCACACACTCAATAACTGTACATAATAAATAACGGTACCAAATTATGTATTGTACGTACGTATTTCCACATACAACTGTCAAATATTATTGGTAGTATTTTGATTTTCTCAGTTCTATATTTTAGTTTGTAGTATTTAACATTTTTTATTATATCACCTAATGAGGCCCTGTAAGGGATGATTTTTGCAAGAAATAACTTGGGACCGTTATTCCGAAGAGTGCCAAAAGATAAATGCAGACATAGAAAGATATATATATTTGTGCTTCATAGAACAAGGCATTCGATAAAGTAAAACATGATGAACTGATTAAAATGTTAGAAGATACCAACATTCATGGGAAAGATCTCAGAATAGTAAAGAATATTTACAAGAATCAGGTGGCAGCAATTAAAATTAGAAATAAAGAGGGCAATTATGAATAAATAACGCTAGAAGTACATCAGATGGAAGATGCACAAATGAGATTAAGAACAGAATGAATAGGGCAAGCAAAAGCTGCATTTCAGAAAATGAAAGATATCTTATGCAATAAGCCACTATCACTGAAGGTAAGAGAGTGCTGAAATGCTAGTTTTTCGGTCCAGAATAATGTGTTCTGGTCTGTCCATAAAATGGGAATTAGTCTTTTTGCTGCTGTTGGTGGCTTTCTGATTGATTTCATGAATCTTCTCTTTCGGTGGTATGTGACTGATACATCAGGTTGTTTATTGCATCCTTCTTGGGTTCCAAATGTTGCTGTATGTAGCCGAGGCGCGGTGTTGGGGTGAGCACCCAACATTGCTTAAATACCTCAATGGCTCGTGAATACATAACCTATGCAGCAAAAGTCCAACTCCTGGCCTTCACGTGGCGGGCCCGTTTAAACTAACAGGAGAAGGGGCGACGGCGAGTCTCTGGCGCCGGAAAATAACCAGTATGCTCTAGATGTGTATGCACGTACATGCATGCGCAGACAGGCGTGTGCGCGCGTACACATCTACACTCGAGTGAGACCACAGTCTGCTCTAGCAAAGAAAGGTGCTGAAGACGGAGGCAACCAGCCAAGAGGCGCACCACAGAAATCAGGATGCCACGCAATCACGCAAAATGGAATATGTCGACTACTGCTAATCGTTATGGTGCTCGCCCTGCTTTGGACCCCCAGGCAGGTGCAGTGCCGGGCCCTATGTCTCGAAAGGGTCCAACCCCAACTACTGGAGGTCCTTCTCAGATGTCCTGTGGAGCCAGGGGACATGAGAATAGGACGACTGGCCATACTAAACGAAGACTTAAAATAATGCACTGGAATGCGGAGGGAGTCAGCAACAAAAAAATAGAATTAGAAAAAATCTTGGACCAAGAAAAAGTAAGCATATGTTGCTTGCAAGAAACTCACCTCAATGAAAATATAGCCTTCAAAATCAGAGGCTACCAGTGTTACCGATCTGACCGAAAGGACAGGCGAAAAGGTGGGATACTGACCCTTGTAAGAAATAACATCATGGCTTCCCAAATCAAAGTCTACATGGAAGGGGCTGAGTATCAGACACTTAAACTTAAGACAGGTAATACAGATCTACATCTGATCAATTACTACTGTCCAAGTGACCGCCCACAGGCACTGGACACTCTACCACTAAAAGAAAAAATGATTGTGTGTGGCGATTTCAACAGCCACTCGCAGAGCTGGGGCTATGATCACATGGACCAGAGAGGAGAGAGACTGGAAGACTGGCAGGATGAGAATAGATTCATGTTGATTAACAAGCCGTCCGACCCACATACTTTCTACTCGAGATCATGGCACTCTACAACTACACCTGACCTGGCTTTTCATTCACCAGACCTGGAGTGGAACATTACACGAATTGTTGGGAAACAACTTGGTGGCAGTGACCATCGGCCAGTCTTTCTAACCGTAGAAAATGAGCTTGTAAGTGAAAGCAGCACCCTCTCGAGGTGGAACTACAAGAAAGCAGACTGGGCAATGTACAAGCATCGCACCAGCATACTGGTTAGAAACCTGAACACTGAGAAAGACATAAATAAAGCAGTTGAAGAGTTTGGGAAATGCATACTACAGGCAGCGCGAGAAACAGTACCAAGAGGAGCCCGTAAACAATATAAACCCTACTGGAGTAGTGAACTGGAACAGTTGCATAATGATGTTGAAGTGTGTAGAAAGCAAGCAGAGGCCACACCCAGCCAAGAGCACCACAATAAATTCCAGCATGCAAAAGCCAAATTTCAAAGGGCCAAGCTGCAGGCTAGACGGAAAAGCTGGCAGGAGAAAACGGAGTCTCTGAACTTTGAAAGAGACACAAGGAAATTGTGGAAGCTAATAAAACAGCTTAATGACGAGGGCACAGGGAGAAACTCAAAAATTGCACTACATAAAGATGGAAAAATCTTAACAAGAAAGCAAGCAGCTGACCATTTTGCGGACTCGTTCGCACAAGATAGCAATATCAAAATTAGTCCAGAGAAACAACAAGAGATTCGAGAGAAACGACAACATACAGGACAGAAGGAAATAGTACATGAGGTTCTGGAGGCACCCATCACAATCAGCGAACTGGAGCTAGCCATATCAAAACTGAAAATGAGAAAGTCACCAGGAGCTGATGGTATCTCCAATGAAATGATCAGGAACCTAGGAACAGAGGCCAAAACAAAGCTGTTGCAGATCTTCAATAACAGCTGGACCTTAGGCAGTGTTCCACACACCTGGAGAGAAGCAATCATGATACCCCTCCTAAAATCAGGGAAAGATGGTTCCATTGCCTCTAGCTACAGACCAATTAGCCTCACCAGCTGTCTCTGCAAAACACTGGAGCGCATCATCAATCACAGACTGCAGTGGTACATTGAAAGTAAAAACATCCTTGTGCCACAGCAGGCTGGCTTTAGGCAGTGCTACTCTACGGAAGATCAGACAACCTACCTCTCTCAAGAAATTGAGGATGCATTCCAAGAGAAGAAGCTGGTGCTTGCGGCATGGATAGATCTGAAGAAAGCCTTTGACAAAGTCTGGAAAGAAGGTCTGATGAAGAAACTGAGAAACTGCAAAGTCAATGGAAGAATGTACAAATGGGTGAAAGCATACTTGCACAACAGAAGAGCCCGAGTACAGATAGACGGACTCAAGAGCAAGAAAGTACTACTGCGTCACGGTGTCCCCCAGGGCGGAGTCTTGTCCCCCACACTTTTTCTAATCTTCATCAATGATCTTGTTGCTCACCTACCGCATGGAATTAAAGCGGCAATGTACGCCGATGACCTGGTTCTATGGAGCACAAATGAATATGCATCAGTGGCCACCAGATTGCTACAAAGAGCTGTAGATACATTTGCTGCATGGGCAAATAGATGGTGTGTCAGCATAAACACTGACAAGTGCAGCACCACCCTATTTACCCTCTCTCCAAAACAAAAGGCAGGGATCATCCAGATAAATGGAACACCCCTAAGAGAAGATAAAGAACCAACATACCTTGGAGTAACATTTGATGGCAAGCTGACATGGAGAAAGCACATCAACAAAGCAGTAGCAAAAGCCAGAAGGAAAATAGCCATCCTGAGAAAGCTAAGTGGAACCACATGGGGAGCCAGTACGAAAATACTTAGCAAAGTTTACCAACAGAGCATACGACCACACCTGGAATATGGGTCAACTGCGTGGTGTTCAGCATCAAAAACCACACTACAAGAGCTGGACAAGGTGCAAAATCAAGCACTTAGAGTCACCACAGGAGGGATGAGATCAACCCCTATAGTGGAAATGGAGAAGATGGGGAGGACACAGGCACTGAGTGAGCGCAGAGATACGAAAACGCTAATACAAGCAGAAAAGTTCCTCAGCTTGCCAGGCCACCCTATGAAGAACAGATTTGAAAACCTAGCTATGGGGCGGTTGAAAAGAAGTAGTTTTATCCACCAGGCCAAACGACTCTGCAGAGAAACCACTGATCTGCCCACAGTTGGTATCCCCCTAACAACTATTCCAGAGCGAACTCCATGGAAAGATGAGCATAGACTATCGTTACAAATCCAGACAAAAGTGAGAGGAATATTTGACAAGGAAGAACAGAACAGTGTGCAGCGCAGAACAGCCACTCTCAGCTTCCTTGATGAAGAATACCCACAGGACCTCTGGATCCGAGTCTACACAGATGGGTCAGCACAAAATGCTGTTCGAAATGGAGGAGCGGGAGTGTACATAGAATACCCAAATAATACTAGGGACACAGCCAGAGTACCGACAGGAAAGTACTGCCATAACTATGATGCCGAAATTGAGGCAATCAAGATAGCAACAGAGAAATTACTAAATAACAGCAATGGTACACAACCTGCGGTGCTACTAACAGATGCAAAATCAGTACTCGAGGCGCTCCTCTCTGGGAAATTGCCAGTACTAAGGACACTACTTTCTGAACTTAGCAGTCAGCATAAAGTCACCATACAGTGGATACCATCCCACTGTGGAGTACCCGGAAACGACAGAGCTGATCAATTGGCTAAGGAAGGAGCCAAAGAAGAACAGCCTGATGTGCCCGTTACATACCACCAAAAGAAAAGAATGATCAAATCAGTCAGAAAGCCACCAAAACCTGCTCAAGATGACTACCACATTATGGACAGACCAGAACAACTCATTATTCTGCGCCTCAGAACAGGACACAATAGATTACGCAACCACATGTATACAAAATTCAAGATTGGTGAAACAACCATGTGCACATGTGGATTGGCGTCGCAGACAGCAGAGCACATACTCCAAGACTGCCCAAAATATAACATATCTAGGCAAACCTTCTGGCCTAGAGAGACGACAGTGGAAGATAAACTCTATGGACCACTGTGTGAACTGAAAAAAACAGTTCAATTCATGCAAGAGACGACATTGCAGATATAGACATATTTCAAGCGAACGAAAGAAGAAGAAGCATCCTTCTTAGCTACTTGATCATCTTTCATTTCCAGGAACTCCATTGTGAGTTGGTACCCATCCCACTGTATGAATGGTGACCTTACTGACTGTGGGTGTATGCTCAGTTCAGTTCAGGTAGTGTGTGAAAGTGGGTCTTCTGTAGTGCTGGCAATATCCCAGACTGGAGTGTCTCAAGTAATAATATTAATATGTAGTACTATTCTTAATGTTGTTTTTTTTTCCATCTGGGGATCCAGGTAATTGTCATGATCCACAACCCAGCGAGCGCGAGGATAATAATGAATAATGTGACGTGATGCAATAATCAGTTATCAGTTAGCAAGTGTAGCAAGTGTCAAATGTGAAATTTGTCTTTCAGTTTCAGCTCACTCACTCTCAAGACAGGCCAAGTTATTACAATTACTGATATTATATTATGGTTATAGATATTAGACAACTGGGCGTATGGTCATCATCTTGAAGTAAATTTTAGTTGTACAAGAAAAAATGTTCTCTGTTGTCTTTTTATTTTATTTTATTTTTTTTTTTAAGATTTCAATTGTTAACTTAACGTAACGTCTTTCGCTTTCAACTCAACTTGAACATGGCATTTTCATTAAACCAATGGCTACAACAAGGAAAATAAACTCAAGAGATTTCAGATCTTTATGCAGAAGAAACATACTTGTATATATGATTATCAGGTGCAGGTTTTGAACTCTCTACATTCACATTATAAGCCACGTTTCAAAGAATGTCAACACTGTAAATCGCCATGTTGCATTTGCTACACAGTTTAGATTGTTTCGTTACCGCAGTTAAAATATTCTGAACGATCATAAAGAAACGAATTAAATACAAATTAAATACGTTTCAAATGTTACAATATTAAACAAGTGAATCGATATTGTTATCTCGGCACAGTCATAACATCTGATGGGAGATGCCTTGAAGAGATTAGAATAAGAATTGCCATTGCGAAGGTAGCCTTTTGCAAGATGAAAAACATACTGACGAATAAAAAGATATCAATTGAAACGAGAAAAAGAGTGTTGAGGTGCTACATAGAACTTATATAGTCCTATACTTTTGCATGGATGAAGCGTGGACAATAAGCAGTCAAGCTGAAAATCAGCTGATGGCTGTGGAAATGTGGTTTCTGAGGAAAATGCAAAGAATACCATGGACAGACAGAAAAACCAATGAACAGGTCCCTCAAGAAACAAATGAAAATCGTAAACTGATTAGAGACATTAGACGTAGACAGACAAAATTTTTTGGGCATGTTATGAGAAGAAATTAATTGGAGAACTTGGTGACAACTGGCAAGATCGAAGGGAAGAGACCAAGGGGAAGACCGAGAAGTAAATACCTGGATGGCTTGGCCACATGGCATGGTCGAGACAGGAACACGGTGCTGATCCACGACTCTGGTGATCGAGTGAGATGGCAGAACATGACCGCCCACGCTTACCGGCATGGCACATGATGGATGGATGGATGGATGGAAAATGTCACATGACCTTTGCTTTAGGATGATTTTCTAGACAAGTTTACGTTCCGATGGATATGAGCGCTCTAGTGTCACACTCTTCCCAGTGTTTTCTGATCGGCCTGGCCTGGAGATCTCACCACCAGATCTCTTTCTTATCGTTTTCTTTCGTGGTTGTTAGGATTTCTTGGCAAGTTTTGCAGAAGATAGTTTGCCCTTGCTTTCCTTCTGGGCTGTGACTGTACTAGTCGGTAACCATAGCCATTGTCTCTACTGATGAGATCATCTGCCTATCTCCGCAGAGTCGAGACCATAGCTCCATAACCAACAACAATCTGTAGGTTGCTCTCACACCCACACAGTTTAACTTGCAGTTAAAGGCAAATTTCAAGATAACGAAAGAAAAAGAAGAAGAATTTAGCGAACCAAGAAAAAATAGCATAAACAATAAATCATACGCATTGATTAACATTCAGATAACTAAAGTACAGAAGTATAGATTAGATAACACATAAAAATTGAAGCTATAATGACCACACCCGAATTGGAACTTGTCGCCTCCTAAAGACGACAGTGGCCACAACGCACCCCCACCCCACCCCCACCCCACTTCTCCTTCACTCACTACAGTGTGTAGATGGGGTGTCCTAGCGTACCACCATCCTTGCAGCATATTGGCGGAGAAAGTCAGAACCAGGCAGCACAAGTCAACGGTCAAGGCTTTCCAGTATGACAGTACAGGGCAAGATGTAGTGAGTAAAATAACACGTGACAAGCGCAGAAAGCTTCAGGGCAGGAAAAAAAACTAGGAGCAGCCACCTTGGTGGAATTTTGAGGTGGAGAAGGCCTGGGTGGATAAGCGTAGTGCTGTAAGGAAATGGCAAAACGCCAAGAAGAACAGAGTTGCCCATCCTAGTCCCTGAATGCACTTATAAAGAGAGATGCACACAAAAGTAAGCTATTTCAAAAAAGCTGGTTAAGGTGGCTAAAAGTGAAAAATGGGCAGAGGTATGTCAAAGAGTAAGCACAGACAAGTCACTGAAATTGTTCTGGCGACTGCATAAAAGCATGAGTGTGGTAGTCAAGAATAAAAGAATTTCTGACTTCAAAGGTGCTGACCTCATCTGGCCGAGGACTGACGAGAACAAGGGCACGGTCCTCTTCGAACGCTATCTAGAGCAGAGCAACCAGACAGACATGAGAGGCCGAAATCTAGACAAGGAGGTCACCTCAGACAGGTGCAAGGCTCAGAACATTTCGGAGGAAGACACAGTGACAGTGAAAGAAATCAAGGCTGTGCTTCGGCGATCAAAAACAGCTCTCCAGGGCCTGATGGCATAAGATATGACATCAATAGGTGTACCGATAACGAGCTAGAGAAACCAGCAGACATGTACAACAACAGTATAGGGAGTGCTAGCATCAAGGAGGAGTGATTACACAACTATCTGATTCCCTTGCCAAAGCCAGACAAAGACCACACAAAAATTCAGGGATATCGAGTAATAACCATGCAGAATACGATAGTCAAGCTGCTGAAGAAGTTAATTGCCAGAAAAATATTAAGCTAGCTAGAGAGACAAAATGTTTTCCCACCTACCCTGAGAGGTTACCGTCCAAAAAGAGAAACCTGGACCAATGCAATAGTTTTTGCCCATGACGTCTATGAAGGTTTCCACTCAAGCATTGAAACATTTGCTGCAGCGATTGATCTTGCGGACGTGTACAACAGAGTACCATTGGATTTCTTAATGCTTCAGCTTCTTGAATCAAGATAAGTCATTTCCTCCTTAGTTGGTTCGCTGCAGCCCTCTTCCAACGGAAAGTAGTTTTTAGATGTGGCAGTTTGACTTCGGAACTAACAATAATATTTCCTGGCTTACCACAGGGATCACCAGCGAGCAGATCACGGGACCAGGGAGGACACTGTCGTGTGCCGACGATATTTTAGTGTATCTTCAGCGTAAGGATAGAGATCAGGTTGCTGTGGAACTACAAACCGAACTCAATCGCATAAGTATTTGGTGTGTTGAAGCTGGGGCAATAGTCAACCCAACAAAGGCAACAGTGACATGGTTCTCTTTGAATAATCATATTGTCAACACTCCAACACCAGCTGTTAATCTGTGTTCAGAGACTGTGGAAAGAACGCAGGCAATGAATTACCTGGGTATACGTTTTGATCAAAGCCTTGCTTATAATGCGCACATAGACCAGGTGATAAAAAGGCCAAGCGGGGTTTGGCAGCGATGCGGGTGATGGCGGCAGCAAACTGTGGGCAGCGCCATCTATGTCTTCTACACGAGGGGCTGGTCATGTCTGTATTTTAGTATGCGATGGCGATCCTGACTCTCAGCTGCAAGCAGATAGAAAGGATACAGAACGAAGCTATGCGCATTATTCTTGGATGTACAAGAGATACAGCTTGCAGGGCAATGCTCTATCTTCTTGATTTCCCAACCATTGAAGACAGAATACAAATTTGCAGAGCACGTGCCTACCTAAGAGTTAACGCAAACACACAACATCCACTGCATAGTGAAATTATGAAGGTGAAGGGCAGCAGGTTAAGGAGAGGAAGGTCGTGGATGGGTCAAGCGGAAGACTTTCTTCAACAGATGTGTTCACTTCCTGGCGAGAAGTGGATACAAGTGCCAACAGATATATGTACGTCTTTTTCAGTTTGCATCCAATTAGAGAGAAAATGCAGACAAGAGAACCCGGCTGCTGTGGAGGCGGAAGTATAAGCGTTCTTCTTCTTATTCTTCCCCTCCTCCCCCTCCCCCTCCTCCTCCTCCTCCTCCTCCTCCTCCTCCTCCCCCTTCTTCTTCTTCTTCTTCTTCTTCTTCTTCTTCTTCTTCTTCTTCTTCTTCTTCTTCTTCTGCGTTTATCCGCAGTGTTTTTTCAGATATATTTGCGGTGTGTCTGGTTAGGCACCCTTGGGCCGAAACTCTTAGGCCAAGACATCCGACTTTAGCGTGCATTTTTTACCAGGTTAGCATTCTTGGGACGAAACTCTTAGGCCAAGACATCCGACTTTAGCGTGCATTTTTTACCAGGTTAGCATTCTTGGGGAACTCTCACTTTTGTGGTGCCGTCCACATCCCAGCTGGTCAAGTTAGAACGGTCGAATACTTCACGATCAACCCTCAAGGGAAGGCAGGGACAGTCCATTGCATTATCCGCCATCCAGGGTGGCTTCCATAGTTGCAGAGCCGACACATAGCGCTCTGGTGCTGGGCTCACCGATGGAATCTCCACGTCTTGCTCATGGCTGCTTTACTTCCTCACTTTAATGTATTGGGCCTTTCGTTCGCTACGTGCCTCTCCCCGCACAGACCAGGGACGGTCGGACTGCAGACGGTATCTACTCACCGAGCTTTTTATTCGAACATGTGCTAGTCGCGGTGCCCAGAAAACAAAATAGTTGGACCTGTTCCGGACACGACGGACATTTGGAGAACTAGCTAGTCAGAGCTGTTCCGGACACGAAGGACATTCCGAAGACTAGTTAGTCAGAGCTGTTCCGAGCACGAGGGACAGTCGGAAATCTAGCTAGTCAGAGCTGTTCCGAACACGAAGGACATTCGGAAGACTAGTTAGTCATAGCTGTTCCGAGCACGAGGGACTATCGGAAAACTAGCTAGTGAGAGCTGTTCTGGACGCGAAAGACATTCGGAAGACTAGTTAGAGCTGTACAAAGCACGAAGGACATTTCACTCGGACGTTTATGCGTTGTGCCTGATTTATTTGCGATCTTGGGCCAGCACATCCGACTTCAGTGGGCTTTTTACGGGTTTGCCTTCCCAAGGTTTCAATGGACGTTAGACTCTTACTGCTGTGATGTCGCCCACATCTCAGCTGGTCAAGGTAGAACGGTCAAAGACATCACGGTCAACCCTCAAGGGAAGGCAGGGGCAGTCCATGGACATTCCCCGCTATCCAAGGAGGCTTCTATAATTGCAGAGCCGGTACATAATGCTCTGAGACTAGGCTCACCCGAGGAAACGCCACTTCCTCCTCATGGCCGTTTTAATTCCTCACTTCCATGTATTGGGCACTTCGTTTACCACTGCTCGCTCCCCACACAAACCAGGAACGGACAGTCTGCGGACGACATCCACTCATCAAGGTTTCGCTTCGGACTTCCACGTAATGGATTCGCTAGCCAAGCGTTCCATTTCCTGTTATTGAGACGTTTTTTTCACCTTTGACTACGCTCACTCAATGAGTATAGATACAGACTTTCATCACAACCATTTCGTGTAACTGGGCGCTTTTTCCACCTTTACTACCCGCTCATGAGGTAGGCTACATGTTCTGCCGGCTCAGCACCTTACCTCCGTGTGATAGTGAGCTAGTAACGGTCAAGCCTTCTCATCCGGGGATCCCTCATGTCCCCCAGCTGAGAGCCTTCGACCAAGTATGTGGTCTAAGCATGTAGCGTACACGCGTGGATTTTCGAGAATTCGTTAGACGGTGATGCTGTCATTTACACAGATGGGTCGGTCGTCCGACATGTGAGAAGCTCATGGGCCTTTATGGCTCAGGTCGGAGGGAGAATTGTGAAGGAGGACTCTAGAGCTTTTGCTGAGACCACAAGTAGCCTGACTATGGGAGCCATGGCAGTAAGTAAAGAAATAACATGGCTCGAGACACAGACATTCACTAGGGCATGTTTCCTTAGCGACTCAATGAGCATGCTCAATAGGATAAAGAAGGGGTGGATCCGAAGAGAGTGGTTGCTGTCTCTGGAGCGGTCTCGGTTGGCAAAGATTAGTTTCATCTTCGTGCCAGGGCATGCGGGAGTACAAGGAAATGAGCGAGTTGACAAGCTCGAAGGAAAGGCTACTGTGGAGGGCGGACGCGCCATGGATCAGGCTGACATTCTGAATGCCCTACGAGAAGTAAGACTTGCGAGAACCAAGTGATGACTGTGAATCTACAACCATGGCCAGACTGCGAGAACAGCAAATTAAAAGAGGGGTGGCCAAACAAGAACACTACGCAGGAAGCCAAAGAAGATTGATAAACCAACACAGAACTGGTGTCGTTAGCCGCTCCACGCTGCGGGATTTGCTTCGGAGGGGATCCGAGCACTTATGGACTGAATGGTTCGATGTGCAATGAGGATGATCTGTCGACTAACTAACTAACTAACTAACTAACTAACTAACTACCTAACTAACTAACTAACTAACCAACATACTAACTAAGACGGCAAGGTGCCAATGAATGAATTGGTTTTATGGATCGACATTTCTATTTCAAAACAAGATGTGTGTATGTCTTCTTCACTACTACTTATTGCTGGTCCATATATGTGAACATGGGCGAGGAGATCACGGCAGATCAGATGTAGATAAAGTGTTGCATGCCCTTTGCAGGACGCTGCCACAAACTCCAACCCCAGTTTGATTTATTAGGCAATTTTACGTTCAGTAGTTTGCCATTGCTTTCTGAACGATGTGGATAGTCAATAATAAAGTTATTGATTAGAGCAATCACATTGCCTGATTCTCAGGTGTATTGCGTAAAGTTCAAAATTAACACCTGTGGCATGAGTGGATGCCGGCCATTGACACTTCTATGTTAAAGGGACTTGTGTGGATGATTAGTTTAGTTTAGTAGTTTAGTCGACGGATCAACATTACGACACATGGGTGTAACCCATAATAGCCCCGTTCTACTCCTAACTCAAACCTTAGTTTGGAGAATCTCAGCTCAGTGCACGAACTCCGTAGCACTGGTGAGGATCCTGAAATACTTTGGGTAGATTTTTAACTCGAAATTTTGCCCGTGCAGCGCCGTTAGGCCACTCTTTTTCGATTTCCAACTGCCAAGGGATTTTTTACGTGCGCAACAATACACACGAGCGTTCGATCTCACTATCCAGAGACCAGGGGAAATTTTGTTACTAGAAGTACACGTGATAGAAATCCTGGTCCTCACCGGGGCTTGAACCCGGGACATCCAGCATTCGAGGAGGACACCATACCCCGAGAACACTCAACACTCCCCCCCCCCCCCCTGTGTATCCTGTATCTACTGCCCAGGTCAACAGGCGTGCTATGCAACGAGCGAGCAGGTTTAATAGCGAATTGAGCGCTGATAGTTGGGTCATTGGACAAGACAGAGGCTGTAAAAAATGCTTATGAAATAACGTTATCAGTTATCATTTATCAGTTGAGGTATCTTCATTGCACTCCGGACAGGTCCATAGGTGCTCAGATCCCCCCTCTTCCCCCCCCCCACCCCCCAGCATATGCATCAGCGTCTGGTGGCTAATAGTGCCAGTCCTGTGTTGGTTGACGAGGCATCTGGTTTTCCTGATGTGCCTCTCGCGTCTGGCCGTGCGGATTCTTACTCCCAAGTCTTTCATTCTGGACAGCGATGTGGATTCACTGACGAAGTCCTCTGTTCTCGCAATATCTTTAAGGACTTTAATAACATCGGCACGATCCATGGGATGGCCATCTACAGGGGGTGCAGAGCCAGCCAGTTTATCAGCTCGTTCATTCCCTCGACTCCCGCATGTCCCGGGCCGAAGATGAAGGTGACTTTACAGACAACAGACTTCCGCAGCGACCCAGTCCACTGTCTACGTACAGATCCAGCTTCGACCTTCTGAATCATGCTAATTGAATCACTTAGTACACACACGTTGGTATAATGCTGTGATTCCAGCCATATGAAAGCCTGTGTAACTGCCATCACCTCCATCGTCATGCTGCTCGTGGTCATAGAGTGGGCACCACTGGATTTTTGAACGGTTCGGCCCGCTGAACGGGCTGTAGATGCCCACGCACTTCTCTGCTGCTTTACAACAGATCCATCTGTATAGATGAGCACTTCGGGGCTATCTGAGTGTTCATAGATGAGCGCGTTGACCTCTGCATTGACAGCGGCAGGGTTCTGCTCTCTGCACCGCCTGTCGAGTGTGATAATGCAGGAGAAAGTGCACTTAAAAACTGGAGGCACCGGCACCCATTCCTTGCCGGGGTTGATACTGGTAAGACTGCAGACTTGTCTGTTGACATCTTCCGCCCGACCCATCCATGATTTGCCCCTCGTTAGCCTGTCACTCTTTTCTCTGAATATAGCGTCATGCAGAGGGTGCTGCTCATCTGCACTTATTTTTAAGTATGCACGAGCTCTCCAGATCTTGATCCTGTGTTCCGTTGTCGGGAAGTCAAGGAGGTATCTCAGTGCTACACAGCTGGTGTCTCTCGTGCAACCTAAAATGATGCGTGGCTTCGTTTTGTACCTTTTCAAGTCTTCCAATCTGTGTAGGGATCACAGTAAGGATAGCCAGGGCATACTCGATGCATGAAAGCACCAGTCCTTGGAACAGAAGTATTAGCAGTCTTTGCTCGATATTGGCAGTCGCCATGAATCTCATTGCTGACAAACCTTTTCGAGCTTCCGTTATGACATAATCGACATGATCTCTGAAGGACAGGCTACGTAGTACTATTCAACGCGTATACGGTGTCGATCACTGAACAACAGTTGGACGGGAGGGGTAGGACTCTGTCATTTGCTGACGACATTTTCGTGTATCAACAGGGTCGAGATAGACAGGCGGTTGCCAATGATATGCAGGGCGAACTAGATCGAATTTCCTCATGGTGTGCTGTTGTCGGTGCCGTTGTCAACCCTGCAAAGGCATCGGTTACATGGTTCTCCCTGAACAACCATATGAACGCAGTCACGATAAGAGAGACTGACAGCATAATATATTCAAACAAATAAAGAACTGATAACCATAATGTTCACACTAAAAGTAATAGAAAGGGAAAGACTATAACGCCAGAACAGTTTCCCTGCGTAACAGAACATTTCGTTAACTGAATGACAGCAGTATGTCGGCGATATATCTCTGGACAGTGTTTTATTGTTCGTTCATACATGGACTATAGTAAATTCCAGTTTATCGGATGTGTAGACATTACCTGGACTATAGTAAATTCCGGTTTATCGGATGATTAGAAGTGAAAGGCACGAACTAACAAAATCACTCAGTGGAGACCATACTTTTCAAAAGTTTCCAGGATATATTGGGAAGAAATCAAGCATCAGTCAGAGAGACACATCAATGGGTGAGCGCATTCCAGTTCTGTGCTGTTGTGAGATAGAATGACCGTTGTATGATGAGAACTGTGATGCTGATCCTAGACTGTCAGTCTTGTCTCACATACACGATAGACTACACCACAGATTTCTATACACCTACACTATCCACACACCTGACATATTTTCTTCATTAAATAATTTTAGTATTTATTGGAGGACAGTGTTGTGTGGGTATGTTCTGGAGGAATATGAAGAGGGGTATGGTCTTGTGGTAAGAGAGAGAGAGAGAGAGAGAGAGAGAGAGAGAGATATAGAGAGAGAGAGAGAGAGAGAGAGAGAGAGAGAGAGAGAGAGAGAGAGAGAGAGAGAGATAGTGAATAACAGACGGACCGGGGGGGGGGGGTGTAGACAAAGGTCCGGCAATAGACCAAAACTGAGAAAAAGGGAATTTTGAAGTGTGCTTGTTGATTCTACTTTCCCCCCAGGGACGACAAGTGACAGTCCTACGATGTAGATTCTACAATCAATTGATAAGTCAGCCGAATAAGGATTTCCAAAGACGGCCATTAACGCTGTTCTCTGACTCTAACCTGCTTTGATTCATAAATACCTTGTAACATATGTTGGTTTCCCCCCAATTTCCACATTCTGTTACCTCTGCAGGAGGAGCGGCTGGCCGAATGGCTAGAACGCCGGACTCTCCTTCGGGAGACCCGGGTTCGAGTAAGGTGTGGGATTTTTTTATGTCGGGGGCAAAAAGAAAATCCTAACCTGCACAGTTCGCGGCGACTGCACTAACCAGGCGGCTTTTATTCCTCAGGCTCAAAGACCCTTCTGCCATACACCGCAAAGTACTATATTGGCAGTAAATGGCAGTTTTTTTTTTTGGCAGTTACCTTTGCCTTTGACAGCAATTTCCCACTATCAGGACAAGTGGGTGCCCTACTCTGCTCAGTTAGTCTGGCTGACATGTTCAACGTGTTCTGCAATTCACATTAATTCACGTAGCTCAGTTAGTTGCAGAGTCATCCACTTATACTGTTAGTTGCATACCATTTACAGGACGTCGCATTCAACACCAGCATTTTAGTTTTTGCTGCTGTGATCTCTTGGCAAGTTCACGTTCAGTAGTTTGCTATTGGTCTCCGTCGCGAAGAACGTACGGACGCGATCCGTAAGCCCTCTTACCCGCGTTCGAAACACAGCTGCGACCGATTTGGCAGCAGACCGCGTTGCGCTGGGTTGTAATGAGTTGGTATGGGAGAAGGTCATTCACAAAGCAATGGTAAACTACTGAACGTAAACTTGCCAAGATATCAACAGCAGCAGTAAAATGCTGGTGTTGACAGCGATGCCCTGTAAAAAGGATATGAAAAAAATTTTTTGCCATTGGCCATTGCTTTCTGAGCGACCGGCACCCAGCCGGTCTCAGGGTGATTCTTTTGATTCTTGAATAACACAAATGTACCTTGCCCGTCCTCCGTCACTTGGAGGTGCAGTTGGGAGTTTCCCCTCAACGAGTCTGAGACCAAGATGGCTTTTCTCATAAACTCCACTACTTTTAGAGAACTGTAGGTACTAACATTTTACAAATTAAAAAAAAAAAAAAATTTGAAAGTAACATACATGATGAATAAATGTGCGAATTTCTTATGGGAAAGAATGTCGGACATGCGCGTCGTAGTGAAATGAAATCAGCAACAACATGGCGGACGAGGAGATGACAGATGCAGAGCTTGTAGCAGAACTGAGACAGTACGGAGAGGAAGTACAGCTCCCGCTAAAATTTAATAAACGACAAATTCTTCTGAAGAAGCTAAATCATCTAAAAGCACGCAGCAACACCAAAAACAGTAAACAATCTGTAAAGTCGTCATTAGCAAACTCCAGTCGCTCTCCTCGTTTACAATATAATCGGGTAGACGGGCATACGCCGCATACTGATTCCAGTAATGCAAATAGTAATAGCCCTGCCATCGCTGCATCTCCACAGTTAAATGACAGTCGAACCAGACGGTATTCAAATCATTTAGATCGTAGCCAGGCGTTAAACGGTGGTGAGCAAAAATTGGAGAATAGTGATGTGGAGCATGTGGGAAATTCATCCTATCTTAGCTTTACTAGGTCAAGTAACTCAAGTTCCAACAACCATTTGCATGGCCAGAGTACTACTTCTAATCATGTGAATAGCACAACTAGAGAGAATCAAGAAAGAAGACGTTCTTCACAGTTATCTGACAGTGTCTTTAGAACATTAAGGCGTCGTACGATTGAACCACCACGACGCCCTCAAACAAGTAATGTTCTGGAGGTAAGCACAGAAAAGAATAGATTAAGCAGAAGCTACAATGAGAGCAGTGATGGGGAGATACAAGTGCCGTCGCCAGCAAGAGCCAAGCTCTATCCTGATTTGAGTAAAGGGACACCATTTCATTTAAGACCAGATGAAAACAGATTTGAGTCATCAGACTCCGATCTCGATGAAGGCACAGCAGTACAAGTGGAGAATAAAAGACACTTGAACAATTTTTTCCCCAGTGTTCATCATTCAGAAAGACACGATTCTAGCCATACAGAATACCTTTCATCAAATAAGTCATCATCATATTTGAACAGCTCAAATGCTCATCACCCAAGGCTGTATCCATGGCGCCGAAACTATTTGAATGGCCATCACAGAGTTCAGCAGTATCGTTCTTGGTACCTGGAAATTCTACCGCAGATGTTGATAGGAGTGGCTGCTCTGTTTTTCATTTCTTTGTCTGTCACTTACATTGTGATACACAAAGATTTTTTCTTCTCTTGGTTCTCTTCATCAAGCAACATAGGTCAGTCCATGTTTATTAGTGTTTTTAGTGTTGTTGTTTTTATAATAATATTTATGACCAATATTCTTACAAGAAAATCACTCTGCTGTCTGTGATGTTTAGATTTAATGATTATTTAATCATATTTCTAATCAGAATTGGAAAAGAACTTCCCTGAGTGTATCGAGCAGGGATAGAAAAATCCAAAGTACCTGATTGCTATGATGCCTGGAAATTTTTATCTGGCACCGGAATTTTCAAGCATTGTCTTATTATTTAAACAAAAATGCTGGTTCCTGAGAAAAAGGGCTGGCTCCTGAATTAGTTGAGATTAGTCTTATCTCCGGTATTATCTTAAAGCCTGTAGATGCCTGTCTGTTACTGGGACCCTGGGTAACAAAGAATATTCACATTGTAAGCTACCATGCATGTCATGAAAGGCGACCAAGGAGGGTAGGCATGAGACTGGTTTTGTCTCATTCCGTAGCAAACTTAAAGCTACAAAATCCAACCTATTATGAACAAGTCAATAAAGAATAGACAAACTCAGCCAAGCAGAATGAAAAACAGGCTCTTCTCCTTGAAGTATGTGGAGAAAGGCATAAGAAGTTTGATCACCGATCTTTCACCTTGTGAAATCTTCAGAATTGGCCCCTGAAATGTTATAAATATGCCCTTTGATTTTGGGGAAAACAGCACTTGTAAGCAAAATATATTTGTAAGATACTAATTTTGTGATTTTTTGTGAAGCAAACAAAAAGTGCTTCTAAACACATTAGAGACAGTGCTGTTAAGTCTATTCTTGGGCCACACAGAGGAAAATGCGCTTCATTAATTAATACAGTCTAAAGAGGCAAGGGAACCACTAATAATGTCAGAGCCAGTTATTTCTAGAATAATATCAGTTAAAACATTTAGAATCACAAAAATGAAAGTAAACATAAATGCTATCCGGTGTTACACACCAACAAATGATTGATTGGATGAATCTTTAAGAAGAAATTTTATGTAAGTACTAAGGTACTCCTAGGCGAAGGGGTTGCAAATGCAATTCGTAATTCCACATACCACATTCGGAACACAGCTGCAAGCAATTTGGCAGGAGACCACCTTGCTTTGGTTTTCATACAATGGTATGAGTACCAGTTATTCAGAAATTAACTTGCCCAGGAATCACAAACAACCAAAAAATGCTGGAGTTGACTGCAATGTCCTGTAGGAGATATGCAGCTAACTATAGGTTATCAAAGAAATGTCAATATAAACATGTTTATGAATGTCCTAAATGCCAAGATGAATAACATCGACATAATGGGGAAACATGGGTTTGGAGTCATGAATGAAAGCAGGGAATTAGTCGCATATTTTTGGCAAGGATTCAATATGTCATAGAAGTCGGTGTTTTTCCACTTAAAAGAATACGTCAAGCAACTTCGTTATCACCAGATCACAATACAGAATATCATTTTATCATGTTTGTATTAAGAAGAAAGTTAGATCATCTCTACTACATGACGTCACAGTTTTCAGACATGCAAATGTAGATCTGATTACCATTTGCTGAGAAGTAAAAACATGGAAAATAACATACATTAGGATGTCTCAGAAATCCAGAAACTAAGAATAATTTATGGTCAGTCTCTAATAGGCATCAGGTCCCACAACAGTTAGTGGATGAGATGTGTATGACAGACTGCTGGCAGTTAGTTACACATCCTTTACAGGACATTGCAGTCAACCTCAGTATTTTTTGGCTGTTTGTGATTTCTTGCAAGTTTATATACAGTAGTTTACCAATGCTTTCTGAACGACCAGCACCCATACCATTGTAGTAAAATCAAAGTAAGGTGGTCTGCTGAAAAATCGCTGCAGCTGTGTTTCGATTGCAGTATGCAGGATTACGAATTGCATCCATAACCCCTTCGCCACTGTGCTGGTCCCTCAACAGTTAGTGGATGTGTCGCTGCTGAAGGGTTGGTAGAGCCTTTGGAATTGCTGATGTGTAGAAGTCCTTTGTTACAGGGAATGACAACATAAATGCTGGGTATCACCTGTAACACTAAAAATAAAGTTAGGGCGCATTAAAAATACATGGAAGCTACTAAAGAATTCATATAAGGGTAGATAAAAGACAATAAATTAAAGAAGAAGTAAACATCTTGAGAAAAAAAAAATCTTACATTTGCAACACTGCAAGGAAAATAGCAGGAAAATGTAACCAACTGTCCTGGACCTGGTTTTTAAGGAGGTTTGGTGAGAATGATTAAATAGTTTGAATAAAACATTCTGCTGTACAGATTGAATATTGATACTGGCTGGCTGTGGAATGTTTATTTCAGCATAATCACACTCTTCATTTGAACTGCCCTTGAAATTCAAGATCAGGCCCTCAATGTGATATATTTGTCTGGGTTATATATGTTCCATAACACACCCAGGCTGGGCATTAGTCAGTCAGTCAGCCAGCCAGCCAGTCAGTCAGTCAGTCAGTCAGTCTTTCCTCTTGAGCCCAGGGAGGGCATGGCCCAGTTCAGTTTGTGATTCTAGTAACTTTTGCTGTCACATACAGTCAGGCAGTTCTGTCGCCGCAGTCGTTCAGTACATTAATCTCAGAAGCAGTACTTTTCACTTTAACAGGAATAGTGAGAATTGTACAACTCTGATCAATTTTTGAAGAGAGCTGTGTGTTTATCTTTTTTGCTCTCAGTCAACATCATTTCAGCTACAGTTTTCAAGGCCCTTATCTCTACTCTGGAGTTAATTGAGAATTGTTCAGTTGTTTTCTTTGCTCTGTTTTTTTTTTTTTTCACATCAAGGAGAATCCCTCTTTCTCCATTTTCCATATTTTTTTTTTATTTGGGTGGATCTATCTGTATATGCATAGGTCCAAAAGCTATTCAAGTATTTTTCTGCCATTTAATTGAGGGTTGTTTCTTCTGTTTCATTCTGGATGGCGCAGTCTCCATGGCGAAGTGGTCAAGCTGTTTGATTTGGGCTCCGAAGGTTGTGGGTTCGATTCCAGGCCGCGTCCTTCGGTTCACGAGTGAAATTTTTCGGAGACTCCAATGGGTTGTCACTAGAGCTATGGAGTTCATGCTTTGTGCCACGCTTTCCGTGCTGCGAAAAAAGACCGAGCTGTACGGGATAAAACCCGATGCAATGAAGTCGACCCTGTTGACTTTCAAGCGACTTTTTAAATTCTGGATGTTGTTTCTTTCTGGGTGCCCCCACCCCCACCCCCACCCCTTGAATACCAGGTATCTCATGCAGGCATTGCTATCTCTAAATGGAGAACTTGTGTGCATTGTTGATGGGTTTGGCTGTTACGTTTAGTGTATGATCTTAATATGTAGGAAATATGCATATTCTCACAATTTTTACTTTTATTTGTTTACTTGAATTGCACCCTTGGTTCTTGATTCTGTTTAACCATTGCATTGCTAAGGTCAGTTAGTTAGTTAGTCGACAGATCATCCTCGTTGCACATAGGACCATTCAGTCCATAAGTGCTCGGATCCCCTCCTCAGCAAATCCCGCAGCGTGTAGCGGCTAACGACGCCAGTTCTGTGTTGGTTTATCAATCTTCTTTGGCTTCCTGCGTAGTGTTCTTGTTTGGCCACCCCTCTTTTAATTTGCTGCTCTCGCAGTCTGGCCATTGTTGTAGATTCACAGTCATCACTTGGTTCTTGCAAAAGTCTCACTTCTCGTAGAGCATTCAGAATGTCAGCCTGGTCCATGGCGCGTCCGCCCTCCACAGTAGCCTTTCCTTCGAGCTTGTCAACTCACTCATTTCCTTGTACTCCCGCATGCCCTGACACGAAGATGAAACTAATCTTTGCCAGCCGAGACCGCTTCAGAGGCAGCAACCATTCTCTTCGGATCGACCCGTCCTCTATCCTCTTGATCATGTTCATTGAGTCGCTAAGGAAACAAGCCCTAGTGAATGTCTGTGTCTCGAGCCATGTTATTGCTTTACTTACTGCCATGACTTCCATGGTCAGGCTACTTGTGGTTTCAGTGAAAGCACCAGAGTCCTCCTTCACAATTCTCCCTCCGGCCCGAGCTGTAAAGGCCCATGAGCTTCTCACATGTCGGACGACCGACCCATCTGTGTAGATGACCGCGTCACTGTCTAGCGAATTCTCGAAAATCAACGCTTGCACTTCAGCCTCAACAGCAGCCGGATTTTCTTGTCTGCATTTTCTATCTAGTTGGATGCAAACTGAAAAGGATGTGCAGAAGTCTGTTGGCACTTGCACCCACTCCTCGCCAGGTTCTAAGTCCTCAAGTGAACACACCTGTTGAAGAATGTCTTCGGCTTGACCCATCCACGACCGTCCTCTTTTTAACCTACTGCCCTTCACCTTCCTAATTTCACTATGCAGTGGATGCTGTGTGTTTGCGTTAATTCTGAGGTAGGCGCGTGCCCTGCAAACTTGCATTCTCTCTTCAATGGTTGGAAAATCAAGAAGGTAGCGCATCGCCCTGCATGCTGTATCTCTTGTACATCCAAGAATAATGCGCATAGCTTCATTCTGTATCCTTTCCATCCTTTCTATCTGCTTATGGCTGAGAGTCAGGATTGCCATTGCATACTCCAAAACAGACATGACCAGCCCCTCGTACAGAAGACATAGATGGAGCTGCTCACAGTTTGCTGCCGCCATCACCTGCATCGCTGCCAAACCCCGCTTGGCCTTTGTTATCACCTGGTCTATGTGCACATTATAAGCAAGGCTTCGATCAAACCGTATCCCCAGGTAATTCATTGCCTGCGTTCTTTCCACCGTCTCTGAACACAGCATTACAGTTGGTGTTGGATTGTTGACAATCTGATTATTCAACGAGAACCAAGTCACTGTTGCCTTTGTTGGGTTTGTGACAAAACCGCCGGGGCTTGGTCTGGTTTGCCACGATAGATACAATCCCCTGCCTTTGCTCCAACCACCTCAATAGCACTCTACATCTACCAGGCCCCACACAAACCGGGACAGCTTAACCTTCCCTCCCTCACCTAGGGTTCCAAACCCCAAGGGGGCTCGGACCAGACACCAGTCATATCACTGCACAAAGTCATAGCTAAGAGAACAAAAATTTAATTCTGAACTACGTCAACCACAACACAGAGAAGGATGGCTGAAAGCCAGACTAGAAAAACTATGTACAAGATCAAAGACGCAGATGAGTATTCATCATGGAGGCGGACGATAGCTCGTGCGGTTGTCCAGTCGTGGTAGCGACTCACCTAGGCTCCTCCAGTGGACTGGAACTCCAAGGACTGCTGCCTCTCCAAAGTTCCCTCTTCACACAGAGAACCAAGCAAGGGCTGATCAAGCGCAGTACCACTGCCTGACTGACACTGCACCGATGAACAAGGCTCCTTCCTTGCTGTCGTACTATTTCCCTCGTCACCCTCCTGATGAAGTCTGGGCCGACCCTAGCATATTAGCGGTCTCCCACTTGCAGAAAAAGTACATGTAGCACCGTCTCAAAATACACAAGAGCCAGGTCACTCTTCTATCTCATAAGTGACCCACACACTGATATGTCACCTACACAATGAGCGGTTGCTCCACACGAACACACAATGTCACTGGTAAAGTCTATCAGGTGACTAAACACTTCACCTTAGTTCCATGTCTTTGGACAAATAGATCTTCACACAGTATCATGTAACTACCCTGATCATTGGGTATAAATCACAACCTAGCATACACTGTCAACAGTTCATCACGATGGCATGAGGTAGCTCCCTACCTTCACAAACATTGTCAACAGTTCATCACATTGGCCTGAGGTAGCTCCCTACCTTAACAAACATGTCACTCTGGTGTTCCCACCAATGTTGTAATCAATGTCCTAGTTCACTGGACCACATGTTGGCTTCAGAAAGGTAACCAATGTAGAAACACTATTTAAGCATATATTATACACGGTGTCCCCTGACAACCCAGCCGGGTCAGAAGCATATTACACAGGCCAGGGTGACCGGTAACACTGATCACTTTACTCAACTTGAAAGTTCCTGACCTTGCAATCACCAAGGTTTACCCTGAGGTTGAATGTCACCAGTGCTTCACTGGCTTGAATCACCAGACGTTTCAGTGTTGGATCCTCTCAGGATCGGATGACACTCGTCGGACTCTTGACGGAGGTCCTAACCTAGACCTACCGACTTATTCAGCACTCAGCTCCTTCCAACATTGATCTCGCAGAATCAGACGACCACTCCCAGTATGGCCTCAATCAACTTCTGGATAGGCACTGGAATGAGTGGGCCCATAGAGCTCATGGTGAAGCTCTTGAATCTTCTTCTGTATAGTAATAACAGATCCTGAAACACGGAGAGGTTGGTGTGAGTACTCAACTACAACAAAGACTACTAGCATCTCCACCCCGTCACCTGCCTCTCAGACATTCCTCATGTCTACCAACATGAGTATGAAATCATCACATCATAGATCTACTTAGTCACTATAATATATAGGCATAATGATGGTAGAAACAGCAATAGCACACCTGTTCAGTCAAGTAACACTTCTGGGCTACATATAACCCCTAGCACCAGAGTCGACTGTATGACTCTGTCAAGCATCCGTCGCCTGGTGCCAGTCCAATCCGGTTTCATCTTCCATCATCAATCAACATATACACTTACTTTCCTTTCAGTGTAGGGATTTCTGTATCGAGAAGGTGTCCAGCCGGACATCTCCTTCCTGACAGACTCATCAATTCATCAATCCCTTAACCCATGGACTGATCAATTACACACATTAATAACTATATGTCCATAATGAATTATACTCCTGATAATTCATTACTCTAGCATTAACCAAGGAGAACTCATGACTTGTTACACTTAAATAACAAACTCATATCACAGCCATAGTGTCAGGTCTGGGATCCCTGCCCCAGATCCTGAGTTGCCCTTGTATTCACTGACTATCTTTCAGGACAGTCATACCTGTGCCGGTCGAGCACAGCGGTGGTGGCCATCCACCATTACACTTTCCCACAGCTACTGTGGGTCCCGTGTACCTTGTCCCGTGACGACTTAAGTCACGTCATCCAATGTAGCAAACCTCCAGACTCCACTACCAAACTTTGACTCCACCTTTTGGGGGGGATTATTCTTCTCATATACTACTACTTCACGGCAGTACTCCAAGTACTCCATGAACCGAATCAGGGTTCCAGAAGAGTAGAATATTCGAAACAGACACGGTTAGGTTCAAACCTTGATCTATCTAGACACCACGGCCTCGAATTACGGAGTGCCGCTTCACCCTCGATCGGGTATGTTCACTCTTCGGATCTGCACGATCGCATTGGGTCGGACCTATTACCTATCGGGTTGGGGGTACCGGCCTACCTCCCGCTGGCTAGACAAACGTAATATGGAACATGCACGGTCATCATAGCGGACGGACATGACAACCAGCAGTAACTATAGTATCAGGAATACTTTCTATCAACTGTTATCCTATCGATGCAACACCATTCGGCTTACGCGGAATAACACGGCTATCTGCACACAGCAAATACACCACTGCTGATCTCACCTTGATTCCTCGAAAAATCACCACCACTGATAGAACAATTAAGTTACAATTCTAATGTCACGAAGCACATTCAACATCTCTAATAATAAGCTCTACCTTATCATTTACAGCGTCATGCATGTTGATGTAATGACTGACAAACTGTCGCCTTGCCTGCGTAATTAATAAACCAAACCAGTAACTGCTACACACTGTAACGCACATCGTTCGGCCTATTTTATGTACACACCACTCGCTGTGGAATACGGCTTGTTCCGTCAGGTAACACATTACATCGCTGATCGATAAAGCCTACTTAAATATGCAACCGCCAACTGTAACGGATAACTCAATTTTGCGACGGCAATTAATTCATTCCGGGAACTCAGCACGGCATCACGACAACAGTTAAATAATAGAATAAGTATTCAACTAACCTGTGATTGAAGAATCACAACCTTGACTGCAGATGTCCGCACTGGCCGCGAATATAGACATCAAAATTACATCAGCCGGTTGGCTGCGATCTGTTCACGCTGAGATTTGGTGGGCGACTGACCACGACAATGTCAGTGCGCCTTCCACTCGCCTACACGGGCCGCGTGACTTTCATGTTTCATGAAGAAAACCAGGGTCACGATAAGTTCCACCAACCCGGGCTGCCTGAAGCACTCGTGAACTTAGAGCTATTTCCCACGTACGCACTTAAGGGAACATTCTAGATTTTTCTATAAATAACTAGAATAGCTCCGCCCCGCACTACGTTTCTAGGGAAATCCCCTATTAATTGATATTAATTTCAAGGGAGACCAACGCCTCGCACTCCCTTCAAAGGGCTATTATGCAGAGATCTGACGATCTGTAGGCGTTTCGTCACAGGGTTGACCATTGCCCCAGCTTCATCACACCAAGTACTTATGCGATTGAGTTCGGTTTGTAGTTCCTCAGCAACCTCCTCTCTATCCTTACCCTGACGATACACTAAAACATCGTCGGCATATGACAATGTCCTGCCAGGTCCAGTGATCTGCTCACTGGTGATTCTCACTGTGTAGGCGTTGAACAGTGCCGGAGATAATGGTGATCCCTGTGGTAGGCCAGGATATATTGTTGTTGGTTCCGAAGTCCAACTGCCACATCTTCTTCTTCTTCATTCATCCGTAGTTTTTTTTTTTTTTCGGATGTGATTGCGTTGTGCCTGTTTACAGCAGAGCTGCGTTCTTGCGCCGTTAGGCCGACACATCCGACTTCTGTGGGCATTTGTTGACCGGGTTAACCTTCCCGGGGGTTTCTTAGGACGTTTGACTCTCACTGTTGTGGTGTTATCCCCCATCCCAGCTGGTCCATATAGAACCGCCAAAGATCCTGGTCAGCCCTCAAGGGAAGGCAGGGGCAGACCATGGGCATTCCCCGCCATCCAAGGAGGCTTCCATACTTGCAGAGCCGATACATAGCGCTCTGGTACTGGGCTCACCCAAGGAATCGTCACGTCCTGCACATGGCTGCTTAGCCTCACTTCCGTATATTGGGCATTCCGTTCACCATAGACTGTTCTTCCGGAAACCAGAAGTATGCAGTCTGCAGATAACATCCACACGGTGAGCTTTCGATTCGGACTTTCCATGTAATGGATTTGCTATCCAAGCAAATCAGCACCTTGGAAGTCCGAAATGCTCTTATTCTTGACTACACCACTCATGCTTTTATGTAGTCGCCAGAACAATTTCAGTGGCTTGTCTGTGCTTACTCTTTGACACACCTCTGCCCATTTTTCGCTTTTAACCACCTTGACCAGTTTTTTTAAATAGCTTACTTTTGTGTGCATCTCTCTTTCTAAGTGCAAGCAGGGACTAGGATGACCAGCTCTGTTCTTCTTGGCATTTTGCCATCTCCTTACAGCACTACGCTTATCCACCCAAGCCTTCTCCACCTCGAAACTCCACCACGGTGGCTGCTCCCAGCTTTTTTTCCTGCCCTGAAACGTTCTGCGCTTGTCACGTCTCATTTTACTCACCACATCTTGCCCTGTACTGTCATACTGGAACGTCTTTACCTTTAGCTTGTGCTGCCTGGTTCTGCCTTTCTCCACCAATATGCTGCAAGGGTGGTGGTCGCTGCCATGATGTCCTAGGACACCCCATCTACACACTGTAGTGAGTGAAGGTGAAACTAGCGCCAGATCAATAGCACTGTCCTCATCGCCTGGACGGCTTGCTGTCCTGGTGACACAGCCACTGTTGATACAAACCAGGTCGATGGTTTCCAGTGCAGTCTCGAGCTCCTCCCCTTGTGTATTGGAGGAAGTGTTTCCCCATGATCTGCCTTTAGCGTTGAAGTCACCACAGAAAATAACATTTCTCTCATGGCCTAATATGCCACTTAAGCACTGCCACTTCTGGGCGTCCACACTCGCATTGCGGGCATAAACATTAACCAACACGAATGGTATACTGGAATGAACTCTCAACGCCTGTATTTGTATATCGTCACTGTCCCAACTGGACATGTCTAGGGTTTGGCTGTTACGTTTAGTGTATGATCTTAATATGTAGGAAATATGCATATTCTCACAATTTTTACTTTTATTTGTTTACTTGAATTGCACCCTTGGTTCTTGATTCTGTTTAACCATTGCATTGCTAAGGTCAGTCTCCTGAATTCATTTGAGTAGTTGCTGTAAGTTGGACTTCAAAATTGACTTCTTTTTCAGGAAGCAATTGCAAATTGCTGAATGTAAAATTGCTTAGAAAATCAAGTTTTAATAGGAAGAGTGTAATAAGTCACTTTTATTAAATGTTGGAAACTCAATACTAAATTGTTGTTATAGAACCTGTTCTGCGGTATGGCAGTAAATCTTGGAATGCGAATGAATAAATTACAAAGAGCTTGGAAGCAACAGAGATGTAGTTTCTGAGACTAATGTTGTGAATACCCTGGACTGCCAAAGTAACTTACAAGTGCTTGGTCTAGACTAATGAAAGTATAGTATAATATATGCAACTATAAGAAACGACAAGCAGTGTTCGGCTAATGAAATTTTAATTTTATATACAATTATAAGAAACAATAAGCAATGTGTTTTGGTCGCAGAAGGATAGAATACATCATGATGACTGGAAAGGTCATTAGTAGAAGAGGGATAGGCAGGCCAAGAGAAATAATGCTCGATGGTCTAAGACTGGCACGGTGGAATAGCATCAGTCGAATTCATCCATAACACCAGGGACCGAGATCTGTGAAGATACAGGAATGCCAGTGCCATTTGGCAGGATATATTTTGTTTTTGTTTGCTCACTTTGGACTCAAGCGTAGTCCATACCTGGGCTACTTCTAGTGCTCTGAGCTGATTTTTGTGTGTGGATTAACTTTTCCTGTTAACAGTGTCCCTCGCCATCAGGCTAACCAACTCCAACTTATGAGGTTCTTGTAATTTACATCCCCAAGTCAAGGACGAGAAGTCAGCATTTTAATCCTTCTGACCGGTGTACCAGATGTTTAAGAACGAGTGCTGTTATCCATTCAGCCACGCTGACCCTCTGGCAGGGCACATGGTGATGATGATTAGTAGATCAGTAGAAATTAGCAGTTGGAAACTATTTTGCTTGTGGTTATTATTTCTGTTTCTTCTGTCCTTTGTTATAACAGGCACTGGAGACCATCTGCTTCTTTGCAAGAATGGCATTCAAAGTGAGGTAAGTTAGTAGGATTTATTTGCCAAGATAACAATATTGCTTATAACAAGTATTCTAATATGGTCATGTAACAGGTGTCTGTAATATGGAAGTTTGTTGTTGTTGTATATCATCATCATTTCAGAAATGTATGTACCATAATGCATGCTTACTGTGGTGTTCATAATTAGATTCATGCCTGTTCTGAATGTGCAGTGTAGCATCACTTCGCAATATGTAGTCACTTCATTGTGTCACGTAGCTGAGCTCTGGGTTATATGTGTGTGGTAGTGTGTTTGTACGCCTGTATGTTACAGGAGCCTCAAAGGGAAACAAAGAATAGTAAAACAGTTAACTTGCCATGCTTTTGTAAGAGGTGGCTAAGGAGGGTTGGCATGAGACACACTGGGTGTGAATTGGTTGAAGATCTATGTTCCATTGGGAAATAAAAGACAGGAGAATGGAGGAGTGTGTTTGCGGTATATCTTGTCAAGTACTTTATATAACTGAGCTGTGTTCTATTTGCATTTGGGTTACAATTGCAGTTTTGTCCTGATCATTTTCTTGCACATACAACAAGCATTGAATTGTAATTTTGTCTTGATCACTTTTTCACATGCAACAAGCATTGAATTGCAATTTTGTCTTGATCACTTTCTCGTACATACGACAAGCATTGAATTGCACTTTTGCCTTGATCACTTTCTGGCACATGCAACAAGCATTGAATTGCAATTTTGTCTTGATCACTTTTTTTCACACGCAACAAGCATTCAATTGCAATTTTGTCTTGATCAATTTATCGCACATACAACAAGCATTGAATTGCAATTTCGTCTTGATCACTTTCTCGTATATACGACAAGCATTGAATTGCAATTTTGCTTTGATCATTTTCTCACACATGCAACAAACATTGAATTGCAATTTTGTCATCACTTTCTTTCACATACAAAAAGAATTGAATTGCAATATTGTCTTGATAATTTTCTCGCACACACAACAAGCCTGAACCTTTTGTGTATTACTACATTTTTACCATGGATCTTTTTTTCTTTTTTTTTTGGGTGCTGTCTATCATCATTTTCTGCTAAAAAATTAATGTAAACTAAATATCTGGTCTTTGGCTTTATTATTTTAACCTTCAATCTTTTGTATTCTGAAATTTATAGAAAAAGCCTTGCAGACATAAATCTTAATTGCTTTTTGCACTTTATCCAAAGCTGTCCATATCCACCTCTCATTTTCGGGTCATTATAATGTATTTTGCATTAACATGTCTTGACAGATCAGTTTCATTATCTGTTCTGTGTTTTACCCTAATATCTTTCCATTGTAGTTGCAGGACTGTTATGATAAAAATGAAGTGGACAGAGCCTTGACAATTATTGAGAAATTGTTTGAAGAGCTCAGCGCACTAAAAGGTATGTGATGTTGTATTTCACTTTGCAGACTTGGTAATAAAGGCATAATTGTCATATTAACATATACCCAACGCAGTGTTTAATTACATTTTACCTAGCTGTTTCTATAAGGTCATTGGTATTTAGTTAAAGTAATATAGCAAGAATGAGTAGCCTTGAGGTCTTCTAACTTAGAACAGGACAACTTTAAGGTCATTGCTACTTGTTAAAGTCAAATACCTAGAATTACTAGTCTTTAGAACAACTCCGTGGACTTATAGAGAGTACACTTTCACCAAATGAGTCAGACGTCGCCACCTGCAAATGTGGAACACAAGCAACAAACAAAAGGGGTGCTCCAGGGATGGAATCGATCAGTTTACAGCATTTGCCTCTGACTCAAACAGACCAGGTTTGTCTTATGGTGTTGACTCTTTGGATTTTTACATTAATAAGAAAAAGGATGTTATACTCCCCCTGAATCTCCTGGGGTAGTGGATCAAACATCTCGCTTTCTAGGTCAAGTATGAGAAATTGAGGTTCTGTGTGCACGCCCCTCAGCTGGAGACTGAAAACAACGACCTGAACAGACCGCTGCCAAGTACAATTTCCAAATAAGAAAAGCTATCCACAAAATACATATTACAGCATGTGTAATTCTGCTATGCACATACTGGGGTCCTGGCCGCTGCCACGGATTTCATGTACAGTGCTAAGATTCTACCAGAGGAGACTGGAACAGTCATGACAATATTTTGTGTGTACTGAAAGTGATCCTTCACAAACCAAACAAGAGTATATCCTACAATACCACTTGGAGTTTGTCAGAAAAAGTCTGATATACAGAAGCAATCCTTCATGATCAATTATAGTGGGCTGGTGAAGTCTTCATGTACATCTTTTATTCATGCTGGAATAGATCCTTGGCTAAAGTTGTCCGGCAAACAAACTTACATTCACTTTCTTATTATTGTCCAGCTCATAGACATACTATATCTGCAGTCCTATTGCCAGGCTGTAGTCAATTGTCTTTACCAGTGCAGGAGTTCCATAATGTCTTCAGCTCACCACTCCCTGACCATATCTGGCAGCAAACATCTCTGTAAATCAGGCAGCCTTGAGGGATGTATTCAGGGTTTCCAAAAGCGGGGGAGCTGTGGCTGAGGCACATGGTGTCTTCCTCAGGCCTAGAAGGTACAGGGTTCGATCTCAGCTTTTGGCGGGGAATTTTTCCAAGAACCACTGGTACCTAATAATATCCTATGTTCCCATGATCTCTTGGGGTAGTGAGATCAGATACCTAGCCCCCCCTCTGCTGTGTGTCCACCGTGACGAGGTAGAGGGGCTTGCGCATCCCATGACCCCAAGAACTATGCCGACGGTAGCACAGCTACTGCTAGGGCCACCTATGTCGGACAGGTCAAGGGAGAGGGACCAGACGAAGAGACACACAAACCTGCTGCCTTGTAGGTAGACTGGGGACAGTCAAAGGCTAGGGAAAGCACCCCGAATAAATGCTTGTCGAAATCGGATGTACTGAGCCACAGGCTTGACAAAGCAGTGCAACGTAAAACCTGCTGCCTTGTAGGTAGACTGGGGACAGTCAAAGGCTAGGGAAAGCATCCCGAATAAATGCTTGTCGAAATCGGATGTACTGAGCCACAGGCTTGACAAAGCAGTGCAACGTAACTTAATTCATGATGTCACAAATCAAAATTAATTGTTATGGTGCTAATCCAGCGAAGTCCCATCAGGCGGCGATAGTGCCGGGCCCCCTGCCTCAAGGGGATCCACCCATGACTACTGGTGGTCACCTTCCCCTGTGCTGTGGAGTCAAGGCACAGAGGAGTAGGTTAAGAGCTATTGACCAAATACCCCGGACACTCAACATACTACAGTGGAATGCCGAAGGAGTTTACAAGAAGAAAGTCTCCCTAACACAGCGTCTTCATAAAGATAGAATAGATGTGGCATGCATTCAAGAGACACACCTCAACGCCAATCGCAAATTCTCAGTCAGAGGATATCAGGCCACACGTTTCGACCGCGAAGGACACAAAGGAGGAGTTCTAATACTTACACGAAATACAATACCTTGCAGCGAAGTATCTGTGATCTCTGACAACCAAACGGAAATTATAGGTGTTGATATAATGATAAAGGACGTGAAAATAAGAATCTACAATCTGTATAGCCCAGCAGATAAGGACCTTACACTCTCAAACATGAAAATAACTGACACAAACTGCATTATTGTCGGAGACTTTAATAGCCGTTCAGAAAGATGGGGATACCCAGATACCGACAAAAGAAGAGATGAATTGGAGGACTGGGAAATAGACTCAAATCTCCATCTACTCAACAAAGCGGATGACACACCGAGCTTCTACTCCAGAAGATGGCTTACCACTTCTACTCCAGACTTAGCTTTCTGCACAGGAGACATCCTCCACAAAATCGATCGCCATGTGCTGGACCAATTAGCAGGTAGTGACCACAGACCAATCAAGCTTGTAATGAATATGGAGTATGTTCCACAGGAGCAAAAGCCCTTGCCCCGCTGGAATTACAAACGAGCAGATTGGGACAGATTTGCCATACTAACAGACAAATATTGTGAAAACATAAATACACGATATGGCAACATAAAGCAAATGGTGGAAAGTCTAAACAGAGCGATAATACAGGCAGCCACTGAGTCCATTCCAAGAGGAGCGAGGAAAAATTACAAACCATACTGGACTGAAGAACTACAAAGTTTGGAGGACAAAGTTGAAGATGCCAGGAAGACAGCAGAGAGAGAACAAACAATTGAAGCGAACATCTCTCTCAAAGCCATCTCAGCAAAATATAAAAGAACAGTAAATCAAACAACAAGAGATTGTTGGAGGGAAAAAACAGAAAACCTGAATTTTGACAGGGATGGAAACAAACTGTGGAAACTAGTGAAAGCCATGAACAATGAAGGACCTAGAAACAAACAAATAACAATTAAACAAGGAAATGCCTTGCTTACAGGAAAAAAGGCTGCAAATGCACTAATGGAACACTATGCAAATGCAAACCACATTGATATTACAACCGAACAGAAGAAAGCAATCAAAGACAAACAGATACATCATAGAAATACAGAGACAGCAGCAGAATATATGATGGCAAATCTAACAATGGAAGAAATGGAACAGGCAATGAATACCCTAAAAAAGAAGAAATCACCAGGAAAGGATGGAATCACAAATGAAATGCTAATAGGACTAGGCACCAAGGCAAAAAAGAAACTACTAGCAGTCCTAAATAACAGCTGGAAGAGAGGAATAGTCCCACAGGCATGGAAGGAAGCTATACTAATACCAGTCCCAAAGAAAGGAAAAGACCTGGAAGAACCAAATGGCTATCGACCTATCAGTCTTCTTAGCTGTGTAGGAAAATGAATGGAACGCATTATCAATGGCAGGCTAACATGGCATCTGGAAGAAAACAAACTCGTTAACACCACACCAAGCAGGATTCAGAAAGTACAGATCCACTGAAGATCAAATAACCTATATAGCTCAGGAAATAGGGGATGCCTTCCAAGAGAAAAAGCACACACTAGCAGTCTGGATAGATTTAGAAAAAGCATTTGATAAAGTATGGAAGGAAGGACTGAAAGTAAAACTGCAAAAAATGCATGTTTGTGGAAAAATGTATAAATGGATCAGCCACTACCTTGAGAACAGAACTGCCAGGACAAAAGTACAAGGGCAAACAAGCAAAATGATGCTGTTGGAGCAAGGTGTCCCCCAAGGAGGAGTTCTTTCACCAACATTATTCCTAGCATATATAAATGACATCACGGAAAATTTTCCAGCCAGAGTACACACATCCTCCTTTGCAGATGACCTAGCCATATGGACATCTGAAGAATATATTAGTACAGCTAACAGCAGAATACAGCAAGCCTTATTAGCGCTAGAGGACTGGTCAAAATCATGGCTAGTGAAGATAAGTGAGGAGAAAACAACATGCACAGTGTTCTCCCTCTCAAATAAAACTCAGCAACCTAAGCTGGTATTGAATGGAAAAATATTGCGCCATGAAGAAAATCCAAACTATCTAGGAGTCACCTTTGATCGTCGCCTGACATGGAAGACACAGGTTGAGAAAAATCGAACAAGAGCAAGGCAGAGAATGGCAATCATGAAAAAGCTTGCTGGTACAACGTGGGGAGCAGATGAGAAAGTTCTCAAGAAGTTATATACTGGACGGGTGAGGCCAGTACTGGAATATGGCATTGCAGCTTGGGCAACAGCAGCTAAGTCAAACTTTAACAAAATAAGTAGAGTCCAAAATCAAGGAATGCGAATCATAACTGGAAGCCTGAAGACAACACCTATTAATGAACTAGAAAAGATCACTTGTTTACAACTAATGCAGGACAGAAGAGATAGCAGAGCCCAGCAACAAGCAGAAAAATTTAGAAGATTGACAGACCACCCTATGTATAACAGGTTTAATGGTTTTGGAAAAGGAAGACTGAAGCGTAGCAACTTTGTAGAAACTGCAAAACGAAAGATTAGGGCAGATCCCATACTTAACATATCAACAGTCAAGCCCATTTACAATGCACACAACTTCCCAGCTTGGAGACAGCAGCAACTGCCTGAGATGATAGAAAACATTCCTGGTATTGAGAAAAAGAACACTCAGAATGAAACTGAAAGAAGAAAAATAACCCTCAACTACATAAAAGAACATTACCCAAGCAGCAATTGGACCCATGCATATACAGATGGATCAGCCAAAGATTCAATTAAAAATGGAGGAGGAGGAATTCTCCTTAATTTAAAAAATGGAGTGATAAAAACACAGTCAGTGGCAACTGGAAAATTTTCAAGTAACTTCAAAGCGGAGGTAGAGACTTTGAAAACTGCAGCAGAAATGCTCTTGATGGAGTAAAATAAAGTGAAGCAAATAGCTATCTTCACAGATGCAAAGTCAGCTGTCTCAATACTGAAGAGCAAAAACAGCACAGAACTAGCTGACCTAAGAGCAGCACTCCATGGTCTATGCCAGAAATCCAAAAAAGTTGTAATACAGTGGATCGCATCACATTGCAGTATACCTGGAAATGAAGAGGCTGACAAACTAGCAAAAGAGGGTGGACGATTACCACAGCCTGACATAGACATAACCTATAATGAGACAAAAAGGTTTATAAAAAGCACTTATAGAACCAAATGGGAATCAGAGTATCCAGGCCACCAGAAGGATGATGCATATTACAAACTCGACCGAAGAGAACAAGTAGCAATCTTCAGACTCCGCACAGGACATAACAGGCTGAAACACCACTTGTTCAATACTGGCATTGGCACCTTTCCGTCTTGACAGACGATAGTTTGGTACATTGTGCTTCAAAAAGGCTTAATAACTACGATCCATGGTGGTGGCGAGTGTGGCTGGTAAGGCCAATTCTTGCTGCAAATGTTTGCCCACAGTAGGTGCATTTGAAAACATGGTCACTTCCACCATTTTGCACCATCTTACGTCTCTCACGCTCTGTGTGTGCTTTATCTGCAATCATTTTCTCCTTTGTCTTTATTTCATTTCTGATAGTTGCCCTCCATGCAACACGTTCAGCGGCGACGTGCTCCCAATGTGCATTATCAATGCCTGTATCAATCATGTCCCGCTTACACACATCTTTGTATCGTAGTAGAGGCCGACCCTGAGATCTCCTACCCGTCTGTAATTCACCAAAAAAGATGTCCTTTGGTATTCTACCATCATCCATCCTCCTAACATGTCCTATCCATCTAAGTCTACGAAGACTGAGCATGGAATACACCGTCACACAACCTGATCTTT
>JACEFZ010020779.1:0-77500 GCA_014155875.1 Cepaea nemoralis
GCATTAAAAAGTGGTAACAAACCGAAAACCGGGTTTAAGAGTAACAGTGTTAGACGTAACAATTAACTTTGAAATTTAGCACTTGCGGACGAAGGTTCGATGTGCAACGAGGATGTCGTCGACTAACACAAAATTTTATAATGGTAAACACTAGAAAAAAAATTTGGGTTGGTTAGAGAACATTAGGAAGGAATTGTTAGAGTGAATCGGTCCAAAAGTAATGTTCATACCCCCGGGTCTTTTTCCGTTCATGAAAGGGGGATTACCAGGGGTTTTACAGAAGCAAAGCAGTATCCGGCAGGATGGTTCCGGCAACGGGTGAGACGTACTTGTTCTGACGTAACGTGCTGTGGTCTATCTTTGCTGTGATCAGCGGACTGATCTGATGTCTGAGAGTCAGATTTCTCTACACTTTATAGAACACGTCACACATTTTCTTCGCATACACGTCTCATACACGTTACACTTTTATTTTAATAAATTAATCTTTATTAATTTCTAGAAGTAAGAGTTGTTGAGTATGTTGCGTTGGGGAAGTATGAGAAGGGGGTATAGTACGACAGTGTGAGAGTGATAGGAAAAGGTGTCCATAGGCTGATGGAGTGTGTTGGACGGAAGCTGGTGGATTCTCCAGAATATTGAGGAAAAAAAAAAAAATATTATAATGTGGGTGTCGGATCTCCTCACTCCAGGGACGACACTTTAAAGGAGGACACGACAACATGTAGGCACAGAGAAGCAAGATGGGAGAGAGAGAGAGAGAGAGAGAGAGAGAGAGAGAGAGAGAGAGAGAGAGAGAGAGAGAGAGGAGAGAGAGAGAGAGAGAGAGAGAGAGAGAGAGAGAGAGAGAAATTGACTGTCACGTCAACATAATTATGAAAACAAAAAAAAAAACCAAATCAAAAGAAACGGTTTTTCCCCCCGACAGATTACATCCTGTGTTTGTAAAGTTAACAGCAAGTCACGGAATGCAACCGAGTCGGGGAGGGAGGGGGGAGAATTTCGTGGTCTTGAAGGCATGCAGAGCGGGTTCGAAACCGGAGGTAATTTCAATACCCTGAGACGTAGAGGATAATGGTCTAATTATTTTTTTATTATGAGTGAGCGCAGGTAAGCAAACCAGTCTGGCAGGTGGCAGTCGGCAGGTATTATAGATACGGGGATAGCTGACTGGAGTTGAGTTGAGTCGAGTTGAGTTGAGTTACGACATGACGACATCACAGCACTCGGGACATTCCCATACGTGCTCCCTTATCTTCAACAGCCAGTGAATAGTCACAAAACTAATGGTACCAGTTGCAATCTGACTATGTATCCGTCCTGCCCTTCCTCGGAGCTGTGAATGTCGGCCAGATCCTCTGATCACTCCCTGCAACACCTTTCTCAGCAAGCCGTGATGATTTATCTCAGTGGTCCTCAACCTTTTTTGGCCCACGCATCCCTTCACCATATGTTCAGAATGTCACCCCCCCCCCCCCCTCTTTTCGTATTTCCTCCCTATAAACCCTCCCTCCCACCCTACATAGTATACATACAAATGGAAGCTAAATTTAATAACACATACAAGAACAAGTCTAGACGTCTACATACAACGTGATTTGCGAATCTACTTAAGTTATAAAACGAATTTCAGAAGGGCGAGAAGTACAGAACCGTAACGTATGGAGGGAAAAACAATATCTAGTAATGGGTTCCTATATTAAGGCGATCTTGAAATAATCTTAATTCCCCACCCCTACCCCCTTCCTTGGAAATCATTAAATTTCCTCCACCGGTTGAAAACCACTAATGTATCTGTTCTCCTGCACTATACACACGACCACAAAGAACTTGTGGTCCTTTTCGCTTACATTACGATGTTTTTAACGGCTATGGGATGTAAAAATGTGGTCTAGTGCGCCCTCCGGCTTCTACTTCTTTCTTCTACTTCTCAGAGCGTCAAACAGCACTCGTGTGTTTATTTATGAGCTATATTTTGCAAGTTGTTGCGACACTATTTTGGTATTATTTTAACTGTCCAACGATATGTCCATAAGTGCTTCAGTCTCCTAATATAGACCACATAAGGTTATTTGTGCAGTGCACGACATCCGTAGTACCGATGAGAATGGAAATTAATGTATGCTAGAACCAAGCATGATTGAAATATTATGTTGTGGGACATTTGTAATTTTTACAAAGATGCATGGGGAGCGACGTCATCACTGGAAATTGTGCTGGAGATAATATTTGTAACACGAGTTAAATAATGAAAATAAGTACAGCTATGCAGATATTGTGCAAAGTAACATTAGATAAACCAAAATTATGTTAATGACAACAAGACAAAAACTACATTCTAAATTCAAGGAAAGCCATATATTGGCTCATGCCGGAAGAAAGTGTAACTGAACAGAGTTTTCGACTTCAGTGATAGAAATCGAACCGTTAGTTAAAATCTTCAAGCGTTCGTTAAACAAAGAGAAAAAGACGGTATACCTTCTTCTTTTCCTCTTTCTTCTTTTGTTGTTCTACTGCTTTTGCCGTGAAGCATCGCAGAGAAGAGGTAGACGTAATGTTATGTTTTTCGCTTATCTTATTGCTTTAGTTGAGGTCATATTTGATTTATGCAATATCTCTATTAGGAATATGGGCTTTCCACCACATGTAATACAACTCAAAAGAATGCTCTATCTAGACTAGATGGCGAGACATCAAGCAAGGAGTCCGTCAGGGATGTGTACTGCCCACCTATTTGTTTAACTGTACGCCGAAAATATAATGAGAAATGTAAGAGATGATATAAACAAGGAGCTATAAGATGCCCTAAATATCGGTGGTCATGACATACCAGAGATTTGGTATGCTGATGATACAGTATTGCTATCCACAACACAGACTGGTATAGAAAACCTAATAGCCTCAACCCAATTGAATAGTGAAAATCACAACTTATATCTTAACATAGCAAATACAAAGATAATGCATACAGACAAACCTGCTATGGAGAAAGAAATATATGTTAATGAGGAAAAATTGGAGGTGGTGGAAAATTTTGAATATCTTGGGTCATTGATTACCAACAACAGTGACACAATGAAAGAAATTAAACGACGACTATCAATTGCTCTTCAAAGACTAAAACAACTGAATAAATTATGGAATGGGACAGACAGAACTACAAAAATTAGATTTTTAAGAGCATGCATCTTTCCCATTGCAACATACGCCTGTGAGACCTGGACAATTACTAAACAAGCTGAACAGCGCATAAATGCCTTTGAATATAAATGTTATAGACGAGTTCTAAGAATATCTTGGGTAAAGAAAAGAACAAATGCATCCATACTTCAAGAGCTGAATATTGAAGAAGGTTGGCTATTAAAGACGATAAAACAAAGAAAATTGAAATATTTTGGTCACTTGAAACGTCACGAAAGTTTGGAGAGAACAATAATGGATGGGTATATGCTTGGGAAGAGAGGAAGAGGAAGGCCAAAGAGACGATGGGTGCAGGATGTGGCGGATGATCTCCAGATTGGTGTATCGGACGCGGGACATCTTGCTTATGATCGAGAGTTTTTCCGGAAGGTTGTTATGGGAGCGAGGTTCTGCAAAGGACATGCTATTGAATGAATGAATGAATGAATATCTTCATTACTCTATCTAGCCATTTTTTTTTTCGCATATCCCTCTTGAGTTGTATTTCGATGTTCTCGTGCTTGTTGATCTAGTTCCATTATACTAGATAAATATCAGAACTATTTAATTATCTACTGATATTTAAAGTCTGTAATCAATGTTATCTTTAAACATGTTCTTAGTTTCTTATTTGTCACTATTCTGTCTTTTGTTTTTTTCTAGCTGAGCTCGTTTAGTTAGCATCTTATCTCACATGATATGATTTCACTAGTGTGTGTTTCGAGGACTCCCCATGTTTGGCATTAGTAAATCTGCGTTGGGACAAATAAATCGTCTTGATTCAGAATCTTTTATGTATTCATGTTGATATTTTGAAACTTTAGGATAGATTCTACTTGATAAATTTAAACATATCCTTAATGGAGAAACAAGAAAATATATTGTGTACTTCTCGCATGAGTAAACATTTTGACTATCGCTCCACAGTATGGGATGGCTTTTGTAATTCAATTACTAAGAGACTTTTATCACTCCAGAAACGTGCTGTGGACTTATTTTATAGTAAAAATGAAATTGATACTTCAAACCTTTATGCACATTATAAGATATTACCAATTTTTAAACGCCCGTTTTTCTTCAACATGTCATTTTTTTTCACGTTTGCTCACTTTTGGATTCGAGCGTAGTCCACTCACGTGCTATTATTTCTAGTGCACTAGGCTGATTTTTGCGTGTAGATTTGCTTTCCCTGTTAACAGGGTCCCTCGTCATCAGGCGAACCCACTGCGTCTTTTGAGGTACTTGCAATTTACGTCCCCAAGTCAAGGACGAGAAGGCAATCTTGTAGTCCAACTGACCGGTATAAGGGATTAACACGTTACCTCGGCTTCAGTACACCTGAAGTTTAAGAGCAAGGTCATTTATCCGTTTGGCCTAGCTGACATCCAATGCAAAATTAATTAACAGAGTGATATATCAAAATACACTAAAGTACATTTGGTCATTGTTTAATTATAATGCAAGACATAGCAAACGATATATTACATATCCTCACATCTACAGCAGACTTACACAAAACAAGCTTGGGGTACTCCATAGCACACGGCAGAATAATCTTCCAGAACGAATCACAGACACCGCTAATGTATATCATGCACGTGCAGTCGCAAACTATTCGAACACCATCTAAGTAAAGAGTAAATGTTCCCTGTCTTCTATCTTGTTATACGGTATATCTTACTTCGTTTGTTACAATTACTATATCAATATTCAGTATTACTTTGTCAAGTAGTAAATGGGTTTTGCACATTACTCATGCTTTGGAAATATGTATAATCCGCAGAAGAAACGCTTACTTTTGAATAATTTTTGCCCGCTAAATTTCAGGATGCGCATTATACTCTAAACATATGTTAATTTCGATATTGAAAGTACCCTACATTCCAAAGTATATACGTTTTTGTCATACTTTGATTGTGAAAATTACATGAAATAAAATTGTCATGTGGTTTCTTATTTGCCAGATGTTGATTTACTTGATGTTTCATAAAGAAACATCCTTTAATAAAATTATAGAAGGATTAAACACGAAATATCCTTTTCAACTGAACTTGTCGTCCTAAATAAAGCATGCATAATATAGGAGTGTGTATTATACACGAGATTTTACGATAATCTTACTTCTCTAATTTTTAAATTGTGAGATATCTGCGCGATAAATATGAACCCTGTTCTCAAGCGAATGCTCGGGCAAAAAAAAGTCATTTGTTTAACTCAGTGTCTATACCTTAATTACTTACAGCATTCAAAGCATTCGCTGTTGAAGCTACATTTCTAATAAGATTCTTCATTCATAATGTGTCATACCGGTAAGCGGGGGAAGTTTTGTTCCACCTTCTTACACGATCATCAGAATCGTGGATCAGCTCTGTGTTCTTGTCCCGACCATGCCATGTGGTCAAGCAATTCATAGATGTATTTCTCTGCCTTCCCTTTATTCTTTCCCCCTCAATTTTGCCACAATACCCTTATCCACCAGTACATTCTATTTATAACATGCATATATCTGGCATAAACGTATTTGGATCGGTACCAATGTAACATAGTTGTTGTGCAGTACTGAAATGCGGCATAATGAAAACTGCTTGTTTGCCAAGACAGCGGTCCTGATTCAGTCCAAAGCAGAGACAGTTTTATTTTTTTATTTTTCTGAACACTGTCCTCCCTGCTTTGCAAAAGTGGGTTCCAGTCAATGTTTAGAACTGTCTGAGAGAAAAATCTATGATGGAGGGAAATGATATCTCAATCGCATATATCCTGGTATAGAAGATGTGAAAGCCTACCATTTCACAACACAAGGTTACATCCACCCCATATCACCATACCTGTTATATGACTACCTATACCTTCGCCTTATACATAATATACGTTTCCATGTCTCTATGTCTGTGATTTACACCAGCAGTTCAAATATTCATAAGCATCGCTCATATCCGTGCATGAAATCTGCAATGCTTTACACGTCAACTGTATATTGTATAATAACGTAAACTAGATAATCACCATATTATCATGTGACATGAAATCAACACAACTTATTTGTATAAACAGCCCACGCACTGTCCCCGGTATCTGAGAAAACAACTTTATAATTACTCTACACTTAAAACTAGAACAACTACGCTTTTAATTAACAAAAACCCAAAGTCGCTGATGCCAGCATCGTTAGGGTTCACTCGATGTTCGCTTGAAACACGCATGTGGGTAGATAACAACGAAACAAACACATTTACTGTTGAGGTAAAGATAAAATCACGGGCCTGGTTCACTAAAACATCTCTAGCTAATGCAACGTTGGCCAACTAAAACAACTCTTGGTTAAACAGCCCTTGCTATCTGCCCTCGGGTTAACTCCGTTCACGCGTAACATTTCCCTCACTACAACACGCACTTAATCTCGAAGTAAAAACATTGTATAAAGACATCAGATAATTATGAGTCAGGAGAAATATCAATTGCGGTGGAAACCCTGAGGCCAATCAAAACACTACTTATATACATTTAAAGTATTGATTGACATTTATAGACGGAGACGACTACAATCTCTGGGGAACTCTTAAATATAGCAATATACATTAATTTAAATTTTAAAGAAAAGAACACCCGAACGTCTCGCGAAGAGTTACCGGAACAACAACGAATGAGAGGACGAAGACAGGAGAACACCGGAGGATATACTAGGTCAGTTGGGCAATAATATATTGTGAGAGAGCGCGATGGTGTATCGGCTAAGCAGGCTTACCTGTCGGCCCAATGGCAGTGGTTCGAATTCGCATTGAAGCGGATATGTATAGCCTCACAATAACTCTTAACATCGACCTAGCCTTAAATGGTTATGAAGAAATGTTTTGGGAAGTGCAGGTGGTCGCTGTAATATTGACCGTACTGTTCTATACTGTTTTTTTTTGGGGGGGGGGGGGGGTGGAGGGGGGGGGGGGGCGCTGCGTGGTCTCGAGGTATGGTGTCCGCCTGGTCCCCGTGAGGACTGGGATTTTTTTTTTTCCACGTGGACTTCTAATAATACAATTTCCCCTGGTCTCTGGGTAGTGAGATCGGGAGCCCGTGTGTATTGTTGCGCACGTAAAAAAATCCCTTGGCAGTTGAAAATCGAAAAAGAGTAGCCTAACGGCGCTGCCCGGACAATATTTTGAGTTGAAAATCTACCCAAAGTATTTCAGGATCCTCGCAGGTGCTTCGGAGTTCATGCACTGAGCTGAGTTTCTCCAGACTCAGGTTTGAGTTAGGAGGAGAACGGAGCACTTATGGGTTACACCCGTGTGCCGTGATGTTGATCCATCGACTAAACTAAACTAAACTGACCATACTGTTCATCGAGTGATTGGTCTGTAAAAATATGTCACTAACACCATATACTCACTAAGATTCAAGACGTGAAAAGTCTCCTTTACTGTCACTTTTACTGAAATTGGCACCCCCATCCCGATGTCACAGCAATTGTGCCTTGCCCACCTGCGCTCGGTCTACCCCACAGCAGGTCAAAGATTATCAATATGCTAGTTCCAAAGGCCAGTGGTTACGCAAGCTGCTACTCCGTCCTCTACTCTAGTCCTTCCTGCTAGTGATGAACTGGATTGCCACACATTGAATTGTACGAGGGCACTTGGGTTAAAGCGCGCATCCTGGGAATTTCCGATTGGGGAAGATCACTTTCAATGCATACACGTGCATCCGTCGGTCCTCCGGTTTACTGAAGGCTGAGTCCCATATTAAAACATTTGAATTTGAAAACTTGCCCACAATGATAATATTCATAGCATGTATGATTCGATCTAAAATACTAAAGGACGCCGAAATCAAGACCAGAAATTTTTAGCAGTTTGTTATTTACCCGGCAAGTTTACGTTCAACAGTTTGCCATTGCTTTCTGAACGACCCGCGCTCATAAAGTTATAAAAACCAGTGCAAAACGGTCTTCTCACAAACTGCCAGCAGCTATGTTTTGAACGTGCTATGCGTGATTGTGAATCACATTTGTATCCCCTCCGAATACCCATATTAAATGCCATGGTAGTTTGTGGGAGAGCAGTGAAGAACGACATGGTTTTTGGAGGAAGAGGCTGGGGTCCAACAGCACGAAGGTGGAAACCGGACATTGAAGACCCCTTGGGTATGAAAATACACGCGACATGGGAGCTGGCCTCGGGAATGTTCTGAAAACTCCTTGGGTATGGTATGAAAATACACGAGACATGGAAGTTGGCCAAAGGAATGTTGTGAAAACACCTTGGGTATGAAAATACACGAGACATGGGAGCTGGCCAAGGGAATGTTCTATAAATTCCTTGGGTATGAAAATACACGAGACATGAGAGCTGGCCAAGGGAATGTTCTATAAATTCCTTGGGTATGAAAATACACGAGACATGGGAGCTGGCCAAGGGAATGTTCAATAAATTCCTTGGGTATGAAAATACACGAGACATGGAAGCTGGCCAAGGGAATCTTCTAAAAACTCCTTGGGTATGAAAATACACTAGACATGAGAGCTGGCGAAGGGAATGTTCTAAAAACTCCTTGGGTATGAAAATACACGAGACATGGGAGCTGGCGAAGGGAATGTTCTAAAAACTCCTTGGGCATGAAAATACACAAGACATGGGAGCTGGCCAAGAGAATATTCTCAGGACGACGAGATAAAAGCAACATTCTATAAAGCACCTGCTATACGATGGGGATGATGATGACGACAATGATAATGCTGCTGATGATGATGATGATGATGATGATGATGATGACGCTGATGATGATGATGATGATGATGATGATGATGATGATGAACCGTCACAGCGGAAATGGCATGTGATGACGAAGATTTCTCATGTGTGTTAACACTGAACTGTCGTCATTCATGCTGTAACTGCTGGTGAACTCCTACATTGATATATGCCTTCTTGACACCATCTATCTGTCTCTGTAATGTATATCATTTGTCAAGATAACAGACGATATTTATCCTGATGAACGGCTTTAAAACCTCGGCATCTACAGATTACATACAGGAAGTTCGTGCATACTTGTGTGCATGCCATGTTGATTTTAATACGAATATGGATTTTATCTCATTCTGTGCCTGGCAACTCACCTTATTTTTAATTGTTACCCCATGCTATCATTATAAAGCAACATGCCGTGCCGATAAGCGTAGGCGATCCAGTTCCGCCATCCCACATGTATGAAAATCTTAAATCAGGCGTTCTTGCTCCAGTTATGCCATTTAACCAAACAAACAAATTAACAGCATGTCCTTAACTGGACGTTGTAATAAACCCCAGCATGTATTGCTTGTTGCTGATTTACTAGACAATAATAGTTCCGTAGTTTGTCGTTGCTTTCTGAATTAGTTTAGTTTAGTTTAGTAGAAGGATCAACATCACGGCACACGGGTGTAACCCATAAGTGCTCCGTTTTACTCCTAACTCAAACCTGAGTCCGGAGAATCTCAGCTCAGAGCACGAATTCCGTAGCACCGGCGAGGATCCTGAACTACTTTGAGTAGATTTTTAAATCGAAATTTTGTCCCAGCAGCGCCGTTAGGCTACTCTTTTTTCGATTTCCAACTGCCAAGGGATGTTTTACGTGCGCAACAATGCAGACGGGTGTCCGATATCACTACCCAGAGACCAGGGGAAAATTTGTTACTAGAAGTCCACGTGAAAAAATCCCGTCCCTCACCGGGGCTTGAACCCGGGGCCTCCAGCACTCGAGGTGAACACCAAATCTCGAGACCACTAAACCCCTCCCCCCCCCCCGGCTAAGTGGTTTCTGAACGGTACTATCAACACAAATCGGTCAGCTTCCGAATCGCACGCAGCTGATTTCCAACTATTGACTGGGTTATCAATTCTTTTATTTATTCAGTAGCGTGCCCCTTGCAGAACCTCGCTCCCATAAGAACTTTCCAGAAAACCTATCGGTCACAAACAAAACCTCCCGCGTCCGATACACCCATCTGGAGATCCTCTGCCATATGTTGCACCCATCCTCTCTTTTGCCTTCCTCTTCGTCTTTTCCTGGGGTTAATATCCCTCCATTATTGTTCCGTCCAAATGAGTGGGTATGACGAAAGATTATGAAACTGCAAAAAACAAACATTAAATTGTCTTGGGGATGGGGGGGGGGGGGGGGTCGTTTTGAACCCAGGTCTTTCGCGTGTGCGGCGAACATGATAACTACAACACTACAAAGCCCAAAACCACATAGTCATGTATCTCACTGTTTTCCTCTTACTCTTTCCTCATCAATTTTCTTAGTTGTCGCTAAGTTTTCCAGTGCAGTTGTCTTCATAACAAGACCATGAAATCGTGACAGCCACGACCTAATTTCCCTAATGAGTTCACAGTGTTCATTTACTTCTTCAAGGGTCGCTCATTTGCTGTGATGTCCACCCATGACATTCTTTGCTTTTCCCCCGAGAAAGCTACAACCAGACGAACGGAATGCTTGGTCTGTTTGTCTTAACTAGCTCTGTCACACACAACAACTGTTACGTAAACTCTTACACAGCGGATGTCTAGTATGTCTTCCTCCTCTGTCTTCTGTCTTTACACCCCCCCCCCCCACCCAATGGAGGAACGTATAGTAGACAATGTCAGCCAACATCGTAGACACTGTCAGCCAACATCGTAGACACTGTCAGCCAACATCGTAGACACTGTCAGAAAACATCGTAGACACTGTCAGACAACATCGTAGACACTGTCAGACAACATCGTAGACACTGTCAGACAACATCGTAGGCAGTGTCAGACAACATCGTAGACACTGTCAGACAACATCGTAGACACTGTCAGACAACATCGTAGACAGTGTCAGACAACATCGTAGACAGTGTCAGACAACATCGTAGACAATGTCAGCCAATATCGTAGACACTGTCAGACAACATCGTAGACACTGTCAGCCAACATCGTAGACACTGTCAGCCAACATCGTAGACACTGTCAGACAACATCGTATACACTGTCAGACAACATCGTAGACACTGTCAGACAACATCGTAAACAGTGTCAGACAACATCGTAGACACTGTCAGACAACATTGTAAACAATATCAGACAACACCGTAGACAGTGTCAGACAACATTGTAAACAATATCAGACAACACCGTAGACAGTGTCAGACAACATTGTAAACAATATCAGACAACACCGTAGACAGTGTCAGACAACATTGTAAACAATATCAGACAACATCGTAGACACTGTCAGACAACATCGTAGACAGTGTCAGCAACATCGTAGACAGGTCAGACAACATCGTAAAACAGTGTCAGACAATTGTAAACAATATCAGACAACATCGTAGACACTGTCAGACAACATCGTAGACAGTGTCAGACAACCGTAGCTTGGGGGAGACAACATTGTAAACAATGGCAGACAACACCGTAGACAGTGTCAGACAACATTGTAAACAATATCAGACAACACCGTAGACAGTGTCAGACAACATTGTAAACAATATCAGACAACATCGTAGACAGTGTCAGACAACATTGTAAACAATGGCAGACAACACCGTAGACAGTGTCAGACAATATTGTAAACAATGGCAGACAACACCGTAGACAGTGTCAAAACAACATTGTACACAATATCGACAAAACCGTAGACAGTGTCAGACAACAAATTTTAAAAAATATCAGACAAAACCGTTCCCAGTGTCAGACAACATTGTAAACAATATCAGACAACACCGTTGACAGTGTCAGACAACTTGTAAAACAATATCAGACAACATCGTAGAAAACTGTCAGACAAAAATCGTAGACAGTGTCAGACAACATCGTAGACAGTGTCCGACAACATTGTAAAAAAATATCGACAACACCGTAGACAGTGTTTAACAACATTGTAACAAAATCAGACAACACCGTAGACAGTGTCAGACAACATTGTAAAAAAAAATCAGGGCAAAAATCGTAAAACACTGTCAGACAACATCGTAGGAAAAGTGTCAGACAACATCGTAGACAGTGCAGACACATTGTAAACAATACAGACAACATCGTAGACACTGTCAACAACATCGTAGACTGTGTCAGACAACATCGTAGACAGTGTCAGACAACATGTAAAAACAATGTCAGAAACATCGTAGACAGTGTCAGACAACATCGTAGACAGTGTCAGACAACATTGTAAACAATGTCAGACAACATCGTAGACAGTGTCAGACAACATCGTAGACAGTGTCAGACAACATTGTAAACAATGGCAGACAACATCGTAGACAGTGTCAGACAACATCGTAGACAGTGTCAGACAACATTGTAAACAATGGCAGACAGCATAAAACGAGTCACGAACTGGTGGTTATGGGCCCATGCTTCATTATGAATCTTAGAGGTAAAGGGCCCAAAGCAAAAAAAGAAAAAGGGAAAAGGTCGAAGCAGAAGCAGCAGCAGAAGAAGAAGAAAAAGGAAGGCAGAAGAAAGGAAAAAAGAGAAAAACAGAGGGAAGAAAAAAAAGAAAAAGGGAAAGAGAAAAAGGGAATCACGGGAAAAGCGGGAATGGGGGAAAAGGAAAGGGAAGGATGGGAAGGGAAATTTTTGGGGGAAGAAAACAAAACAAAAAAGAAGAAAAAGAAGATAAATGAAGAAGAAATGGGGAAAAAAGAAGAAAAAGAAAAAAGAAAGAAGAAAAAATAAGAAAAGAAAAGAAAAAATAAGAAAAATTAACTTTTTTATAACTTTTTCACACCACAGCGTGCATTCCAACCCTTTGATTTTACTTATCAACGAAGCAAAAACTTAAATCCACTACTCGGGGAGCATGGATTTTTTTCCCATTTTTAACTGCAACACTCAATAAACGTTCTACTCCACGAATCAAAACCTAATTCGGGACTCGAACGATGTGGGATAGAATACAAAACAGGGGACACACGCGACGACGTGGTTCAACTTCACTTTAAAAACAGGGAAAAAACGGTTTTTTAAAAGCCGGAAAAGGCGTGTTTATATGTATTTTAAACAGCTATTTAAACCTCTAAAACCCAGCCCCAAAATTCTCGCCAATGCAACCATAAAGCTACTTTTGCCGTCTGGTGTGTGCCCCATTGTTTCACGCTTAATGTTGAAATTAGCTTTTTTGTTAGCCAAAAAGGGAAAAGGGGCACAAGGGGTTTTTGGGAAAGGGTTTAAACTGCACCACGCCCTTTCTTGCGACAAAGGTTTACTCTCCCAATTTTTTGCTTATTTTGTTTTGGCGGGGAAAAAAAAACGGTTATTTTCCCCCACAAAAAAACGCCCTAACAAGTCCTAACCCAAGTTCCCCCGGGTTTCGCCTTTTCCCTTTTTTTGGGGAAAATCCCCCACCAAGGCGGGAAAAAAAAAAAAAAAAAAAAAAAAAAAAAAAAGAAAAAAAAAAAAAAAAAAAAAGAAAAAAAAAAAAAAAAAAAAAAAAAAAAAAAAAAAAAAAAAAAAAAACAAAAAAAAAAAAAAAATAATTTGGATGTAGGAACCAAGGAGATTAAAAAAAAGGCAAGATATTCATTAAATTAGTTACAATAGTTACGGGCGGGTTGGTCAAAACGCTGGTTTTGGGATAGCTGGAAAGTACCAATGAAGTACTCATTATAATTGGTGTTAGAAATGTCCACCACGGGCTTCAAGACCTGTACACGTCTCTTCATATTGTTAAATATCTTCCACAACGTGTCTGGTGTTCATTCTTAAATGGTAATTTGACTGCTTCTTTCAGGTCCTCAAATGTGTATACATTATTTTCGTAAACATGTCCTTTCAAGAAATCCCATATAATTACTCCAGCAGACGACAGGTCATTCGCTGCATACTGCTTCACGATGGACCGTGGAGTTCATCTTTGATCAAATTTCTTCAACATACAAATTTTAGTGAGACTTTACAAACACCCTGTAGAAGTGTGTACACCACAATCTTACAGGTTACAAATACTGATTGTGTTCTCTTTGGTAGGTTATCTAATTGTTTAATTTTATTTGAGCAGTGGTAAATTTGTTATACTCTTTCCGAGTTCAGTCAATCCATGCAGATGGATTCTACGAGACTAAATAAGTGTAGGTTCCACGCTGAGTGCCTTTAAGTCAGAATATGACTGTCCGATCCAGGACGAGGGTCTTTAGGTCTGTATATGTCTGATCGATCTAAGTCGAGTTGTCTTTAAGTCAGTAAATTGACTGTCCGGTCCCATCCACTAGTGTCTTTAAGTCAGTAAATTGACTGTCTCGCCCCATCCACTAGTGTCTTTAAGTCAGTACATGAGTGTTTGGTAAACTATGAGCGCTTTTAAGTCAGTATATAACTGTCCAGTCCGTGTCTAGTGCCTTTAAGTCAGTGTACAACTGCCCGGTCTGTGCCGAGCGCCTTTCAGTCAGTATATGACTGTCAGGTCTATAGAGCCCTTAAGTTAGTATATGACTGTCCAGTCTATGCCGAGCGCCTTTCAGTCAGTATATGACTGTCAGGTCTATAGAGCCCTTAAGTTAGTATATGACTGTCCAGTCTACGCCGAGCGCCTTTCAGTCAGTATATGACTGTCAGGTCTATAGAGCCCTTAAGTTAGTATATGACTGTCCAGTCTATGCCGAGCGCTTTTCAGTCAGTAAATGGCTGTCAGGTATACGCTGAGCCTCACCAAGATTCTTTGGTGTTGTAGGATAAACGTAGAAAGTCACCAAGAGACTTAATGATTGGAGGAAGCGACTACAATATTGTAGGACTGATGCAGAACAATAGCATGAGAGTAAATGATTGTAGGACCTATGTTGAAAGTCATCAAGAGACTAAATGATTGGAGTACTCATACAAAGCGTCATCAAGAGACTAACTGATTGGAATACCCTGCAGAGCCTCATCAAGAGACCCAATGATTGTAGGACCCATGAAAGCCGAGCGCCTTCAAGAGACGACGAATATAGGATCCATGTCCCAGGAAGGTTAACCCGTCAATAAATGCCCGCAGTAGTCGGATGTGTCGGCCTAACGGAGCAAGAACGCAGCTCTGCTTTAAACAGACACAACGCAATCACGTCCGAAAAAGAAAAAAACAACTCCGGATGAACGAAGAAGAAGATAAGAAGAAGAAGAAGAATAAGAAGAAGAAGAAGAAGAAGAAGAAAGAAGAAGAAGAAAGGATCCATGCGTGACCTTGGCGAATGATTGCAGGTTCCACGACGGTCCCTCCATGAGACTACAACTGCAGCGCCTATGTTCTCTCATCCCCCCCCCCCCCCCCCCCCCCCCCCCCCCCAACCACCACCACTGGATGGGAGACCAAGGCACTGATCACGAACCGGTGTAACCTAGAACGGTAAGAGAAATGACACACTAAATATGCCGACCACGAAAAAAAACAAACATTCCCTGAACCGGAATATGGGGGGATTTTTGTAGCCTTAGGCCTCGATCCTGTCAACTAGCGAAGATTGGCTAGATAACACGCAGGAGAGTGTTTTCTCCATACACCGAGGACAATTCATTAAAAAAACAGTGTTCGTCTTAATTCGCACAGGCTTTTCTGGTGAAATTAGAAAAGCTAACACATCCCTGATGTCGTTTTAATCATCGTCTTCGTTATTTCTTTTTAACGTCTGCTTGCTTAGACCTCAAACGTAGTCCAAAGCGTGCGACTACTTCTAGTGCACCTGACTGATTTTTGCGTGTGAAATAGTTTTCCCTATTACCGGTGTCCCTCGTCGTCAAGCGGACCCACTCCGACATCAGAGACACTTGTCATTTACGTCCTTAAGTCAATGACGAGAAGTAAACATTTTAGTCCAACTGGTCGATGTATGGGTTGAACAAGAAAACAAACAGCAGCAAATTTCTAAGAGGCGATAATATCTAGCCAACTGGCGAAGGCGATGCTTGCTTGCTTGCTTGTGTTCGTTGGCTTGAGCTCCAACGCGAAGTCCTGTATGTCGGATGAAGGCATCCTGTTGTCCAACATCAGTGTGATGTCATAAAGGACTTGAGGTTTGCGTGACTATCCGTTGTCCCATGTCTGGCTTATTGGTGTGCAGACTGGTGGTTCCTCGCCGTACAGGCAGACACTCTCCGACTTCGGAGGAATCGGCGATCCTACTGACCTTAGCCAGGACCCCGAAGGGACCTGTTGCCCAGGACGCTCGACGAGGACGCGTCAATAGGTCTTGGCCAGTATATAACCCGGCCATGGTTCCTTGGAAACACCTCTGCGTCCCGCGAAGGCGATAATCTCTCTTCTTAACTCTCTCATTCAAGTAAAACGTTAAAAAAAATAGTCTCCGTTTTCAATAGCATCGCAGCATATTAGGGATATGATGACAGACTTGTGCGCTCGTTACAAGACGGCCCTCGTTGGCAGAACACAGCATCACGCTAACATGCTTGCATCAATCAATATCAAGCCGTCTAGACTTTGAAGACTGACTGCAAGACATTTCCAGCACATTCCGCCATTCACTTTACTTGCACTCTCCAGCAAGCTTGTTTTCGTCCGTCTCGTGTTGTTACCTTCTCACTTGCTCGCCTACTTTCTTTTACCCCATATACTATTGTTGTTTTACGAGTGTTATGACTTGCTTGGTGACCACAGAATTGATCTGTATCATTGTGTCGTTACTCTTTCCACTGGCTGTTTTTTACTTTCACTGCACTAAGATGTGTATATATCTCTATATTAGCTTGCTTTTGTTTACACGAAATAGACGTATTTCCCCCGCCTACCAATCTCTTCTTTCCTTCTCTCTCTCTCTGTCACTGTCTCTAAATCTTTCTCGCACTCTCTCCTCTCGCTCTATTTCTGTCTCATCACTCTTTAGCACTCTCCTCAATCACTCGATCTCATCTTTCTCTTGCATGCTCTCTCCAATCCCTCTATCTCTTTCGCATCGCTCTCGATCTCTACAATCTCTCTATCTCTTTTTCATCTCTCTCGCACTCTCCCAAGTCACTCTAACTCATCTCTCTCTAACTCTCTCTCTCTCTCTCTCTCTCTCTCTCTCTCTCTCTCTCTCTCTCTCTCTCTCTCTCTCGTGCTCTCTCCAATTCCTCTATTTCTTTCTCATATCTCTCACGCTCTCCCCACCAATCACTCTATCTCTTTCTTATCGCCCTCTGCTCTCTCTCTCTCTCTCTCTCTCTCTCTCTCTCTCTCTCTCTCTCTCTTTCTCATATATAATATATATATATATATAATATATATATATATATATATATATATATATATATATATATAATATATATATATCCAGGACCTCATTTTAGTAAAGTAAATCAAAGGATCCCTTATCCACGACATGGGCCATATTAAGTATATCATGCTAACTCCAGTTTTAATATCAATCAGCACTCGGTGAATGATGCAGTAACTGTTACGACGATAACTTTTGCCTCCAACGGAATTTCTTGATATCAAATTTAGTCTGGACCGATGTGCCACCTCAGATTAATTACCCCTCCCCCCCCCCCAACCCTCCCTCACGAACCCCAATTTATTCCCAAATGGGAATTCAAAAACATGGCTACCAAGGCGGTAGGCAAGAGTACATGCCACCAGGTCACCTCGGCCCACTTCACAATACTGTTGTTGTTCCCGGTTACCTCCAAGTGATGTATGAATGAATCGATGTATGAAAGAGTGGAGTGATAGAAGGGCAGAATGTCAGACGGGTCTGCGTGCCCAATTCGCAGCCCTTTGAAAATAGCATAAGCTCGTTAGTCCGTTCATTCACAATACACGATGACCTTGACATTGTTCTATTTTTGAGCAACTGCCTGTGTTTCATTGCGGCATTTAAAACGTCTGCATTATGTTTTGTGGCTATGAATTATTCTACATAACAACTTAAGCGTGGTTTCAATAATGTTTGTTTTGTTTACTTGTTTACAAATTGCATGTGTATTAATGCCGTATTTTAAGAATCTTATCTGTGTTCTTATAATTCACGCCATGTGGCGTTGGTGATCATGTCTGTCCAGAACCTTCTGTATCGTGTGTTTCCAATCATGTATGATACCGACGTTCCTCGATGACATGATGTCAAACTGTTTAGCATCTTCCCTCCTTGTCTTCCACTGGCTCTCCTCCCCTCCAGCTTGCCTGTTATAACGACATAGATTTTCTCTTCTCATAACATGTCCAATGAGCAGTCAACCTGAAAAACATCTGATGGCTGCAGAAATGTGGTTTCTGAGGAAAATGCAAAGAATACCATGGACAAACAGAAAAACCAATGACCAAGTTCTACAGGAGACCACTGAAAATCGTAAATTGATTAGAGAAATTAGACGTAGACAGTCATAATTTGTTGGACATGTTATGAGAAGAAATGGATTGGAGAACTTAGTGACAACTGGCAAGATCGAAGGGAACAGACCATGAGGAAGACCGAGAGGAAAATACCTGGATGGCTTGGCCACATGGCATGGACGAGACAGGAACAATGAGCTGATCCACGGCTCTGGTGATCGAGTGAAATGGAGAGTCATGACCGCCCAAGCTTTCCGGCATGGCACATGATTGATTGATTGAACATGTTCAAAGAAATAATAAGACTGTCTTTTTCTGATGCGAGTAACCAGTTCTCTTTGTGAGTTAAGTTCTTTCAAGATATCTTCATTGCTCCTTCCACCAGTTCTCATCATTATTCTATAAAACCACATCTGCACAGCTTCCACATAATATCTCACGTGTCTAATTATTGTCCACGATTCATTTCTGTAAATCAAGATTGATTTAATATAGCACTTAAGACATCTTTTTGTAACCTTGATTAGCAAAGATAAATTGCAGAGAATATTTGTCAGATTTCTTTTTTCTACGTTAGCTCGCTTTGAACTGAAGCTACTACGGGCTATTACTACTAGTGCACTAAGACTGACGTTTGCGTGTGGATTAGCTTTCCCTATTACCAGTGTCCCTCGCCATCAGGCGAACCCACTGCGACTTCAGTGGTACTTGAACTTTACGTCCTCAATTCAAGGACGAGAAGTCAACATTTTAGTCCAACTGACCGGCGTACGGGTTGAAGGCGCTACCTCGACATCAGCACACCGGAAGTTTAAGAAAAGTACGCTTATTCATTCGGTTACGCTGACCTCCTTTATTCAGCGTATGCAAAGCTGCCTTTGCTTAGGCTATTCTGAGTTTAACTTCCTTTGTTACACATAATTTATGTCACGACTTCTTATGATAATGGTTTATTTACGCCGCAAGTTTACAGAATGCAATGTTCTAGCTTCTTCTCTTCACGGCCTGTCTATGCGTAACGCCCACACCAATGAAGTATATTTATTCAACCGTGACACACTGTACCATGTATGAAGGGGCATTATGACCTCGCAGCCACCTATAGTCTATTTTGTATATCGAATACTCTTATATTGTACCAAAAGTGGCTAGAATGCCGGTTTATCCTTTCAGGAGACCCGGGTTCGAACTCTCGGTAACGTGTGAGCTTTTGTTTTTTTCTGTTGAGGGGTGGGGGGGGGGGGGGGCAGAAGAAAACTTACCTGCACAGTTCGCGGTGACTACACTAGCCAGGCGTTATCATTATTCCTCACGCTCAAGACCCCCCTGGCATACAACGCAAGGCAGTATATTGGCAGTAAATGACAGTTGACAGTTTGTACCAAATCCTTGTCAATGTCTTGAAGCTGCTTGAGTTAATTTCCTTAAAATTAAATTATTATGGCACTTCTGAGGATTGCTCTCTACACCACCACGATAAGTTCACTGATTCTGTTAATTTCCATCTGGATATTTTCTGTTTTCTAGTTATCCGTACTGCTTTCACGTCTTCACTTCCGTTGATATTAACATTAAATTTTCATACAATAAAAATGCAAAGATTTGGTTTAGTTCCAATGTTAGAAGACACACTTTTATCCGAGCATAGAGTCCTTCAAGCCAAAGGGTACCTGAGAGTTGCTGCAGACAGGGATCTGTCCCCTGCATGAAGCCATGGATATGGTCAAGGGTCATAGACTAAGACGAGGCAGGTCTAGGATGGCGCAGGCAGAAATATCTATACGTCAGGTGTGTGATCTAGAGACCATATATTTGAAAAAGAGTAGGTTCCACAGATCTCGGTTCTAGTTGCTCTGAATCAACTGTACTGATGATATATCTCCATGCCACAGTCTCAGTCCACCCAGCATAATTTCTCATGGTTTGTCTCTGCCTCTTTTCCCATTGATCATTCCCGTTGTATTCCGTTGTCATTCTCCGATGTCTCTTTTGATCACGTCTCTTGCTTATGCTTCTACATACTGTTCTAGTTTCATCAGCCTCTTCCATGTAGTCATTGTTAGTTACTCTAGCAGTCCAATGTATTTGCAACATCTCCATTACTTCTAAGCTTTTCCTAATTTGTTCATTTTGTTCATTAACGTTTCATGAATCTCTGCCATACTGCAAAACAGGTTCCTTATAGCATTTCAGCCCTCTCTTTCAAGTGACCTAATATATATTCAATTATCCATCTAATACGTCTTCCATGTCACAATCTACCGAGAAATGTGATGTTCCCATCCCTCGTGAATTAATTACATGGATTGTATTTTCCAATTTGCAAATCCTCATGTTCTCTAAATTCATTAATCACTAACCGACAATTTAATTGGGCTGCCATCGGACACCTAATTGTCATTCGGATAGCGGAATGGAGAAATATTCGTGACGTCACAGAACCGCAACAACAGTTTTAGATTCCGGTCACATTTTCATCGCACCTGGCTTCAGACAGCCGCCTTAAGCGGTGTGTGGTAGAACTATGGCTAAAGGAAAGTGTCCGGTAATAGTGTTGTGTTTGAAACAGCAGTGTAGTCACGGTGGTGGTAGCAGTAGTAGTAGTTCTTGTGATGTTAGTAGTAGTGATGATGGTGGTGATAGTTGTAGTAGTAGTAGTAGTAGTAGTAGTAGTAGTAGTAGTAGTAGTAGTAGTAGTAGTGGTGGTAGTGGTAGAGGTATTAGTAGTAGTAGTAGTAGTAGTAGTAGTAGTAGTAGTAGTAGTAGTAGTAGTAGTAAGTAGTAGTAGTAGTAGTAGTAGTAGTAGTAGTAGTAGTGGTGGTAGTGGTAGTGGTGGAGGTATTAGTAGTAGTAGTAGTAGTAGTAGTAGTAGTAGTAAGTAGTAGTAGTAGTAGTGGTGGTGGTGATGGTGGTAGAAGTAGTAGTAGTGGTATTGGTGGTGGTTTTGATAGTAGTAGTGATGGTGGTGGTAGCATTAGTAGTAGTAGTAGTAGTAGTAGTAGTAGTAGTAGTAGTAGTAGTAGTAGTAGTAGTAGTAGTAGCAGTTGTAGTTGTAGTAGTAGTATTAGTAGTAGTAGTAGTAGTAGTAGTAGTAGTAGTAGTAGTAGTAGTAGTAGTAGTAGCAGTTGTAGTTGTAGTAGTAGTAGTAGTAGTAGTAGTAGTAGTAGTTGTAGTAGTAGTAGTAGTAGTAGTAGTAGTAGTAGTAGTAGTAGTAGTAGTAGTAGTAGTAGTAGAATGAGAAGGGAGAGAGGGGATGAAAAAAGAGGAGGAAGAAGCAGAAGTATGGCATCAATAGGAGCATCAAAAACAACAACTGTTTAATAGTGATCGTAGCAGTTGCAGACATGCAGTAGTATTAGGCTAGTACGAGTTATTAGATGTAGTAGTAGTTGTGCAAGTAGTGATGTCGACAGGACTATATGATTGTGATTAAGTAACATATATACCATATGGGAAGGATTATATATCACCCGAAGGATTATATATCGCCCAAATGGTCCATTGGAACAGTGGGACGATATATCTCCATACTAGAATTATCGTAATTTGTGTTTTGTTTCGTGGTATCTTACGCAATTGTAATGCTCAGTGAATGACATTTTGCATTATAATACTTGTTCATTTGAATGTGCACCATGTTTGGTACAAGCCTACGTTTTGTTACATACTGAATCAGTTAAATAGATGTTGAAGTGGTTAAATGTTTTTATAACATTAAAACAAACGAGACAAGCGATGGGTTAACCGAGCATTTCTCGTCTCTGCCTGTATACGTAGAAGTAAAAATAAAAAATCGCGGTCGTTATCTCACATCAACGTACGTGGCGTTCCTTAGTATAAACTAACCTCTGCGGGATGCTGAGTCACGAGGAAGGATAGAAGAGGAGTTTGAGGCAGGATGGAGGAGCAGTTTAAGGTTTAACACATGGGAAAAGGTAATACGGGTGTATTAGTGCTACTGGTGGGATGCGATCCCGCTAATCCTACAGCATGTCGTGTGGCCTGAGGGAGATGTGACGGTTTTGGGCACGTGGCAGACGTTACGTCATCGCCTGAACCCGTTCTTCTATTTGAGAAAATGTAACTTTCGGTTAGACGGAGGTAAAGTAGTATCTTTCAGGGGGTGATTAGGTTATATACGTAACGGTTGTTATGGTTGTTTTGAGAGTTATAGAAGAAGAAGGGTTAGGGGGAGGATGAGCTATAGCAGATCGAAGAAGAAGAAGAAGAAGAAGAAGAAGAAGAAGAAGAAGAAGAAGAAGAAGAAGAAGAAGAAGAAGAAGAAGAAGAAGAAGAAGAAGAAGAAGAAGAAGAAGAACAACAACAACAACAACAACAACAACAACAACAACAACAACAACAACAACAACAACAACAACAACAACAACAACAACAAGAATAACAACAACAGAAACAAGAACAGCAACAACAAGAGACAACAACAGCAAGATCAACAAAAATAACAAATCGAAGATAAAGTAGGATGAGATGGAAAGAGAAAAGAAGAGGAAGAAGCAGCTGCAGCAGAAGAAGCAGAGGACAGCAGAAGAAGTATGCAGTAAGAAGGAAGGAAGGAAGGAAGGAAGGAAGGAAGGAAGAATAGGAACAAGAAGAAGAACAAGTATAAGAAGAAAAAGAATAAACAGAAAAACCCGAAAAATAATAATAAGAAGAAGAAGAAGACAGTGAACGAGAAAGGAGAAGAGAAGAGGACATTAGGGACGTTTAGGACATTACTGGCGTGTTGCCATATAGTCAGTCTGTTTTTAAGTTTAGCCAGCGTATGTTAAATACATCTGGCCACATCAATGGCAACTTCCCTTGTTATTCTATTCCTACATCACATGTTGCGTCTAGCAAGTTCTTTTTTTGTGTCTGGGTATTTCATTTAGAAAACTATTATCATTATTATCATCAAGTGTCATGCTTGAAGGCACGGGTGGTCATGAACGGTTTTCTCCCACAATCCCCAGTCTTGTATCTAGTCCATGTGCTTGATATTCATCTCTTTGTCTTCTCTTTGCAGTTTTCCCATCAAGTTTGTCGGCTGTTACTGCGTTGTACAAGTTTATGCCTCCTCATAACGTTTCCAAGGTAGTCAGCGTGGCCGAATAGATTAGAGCATCTGGGAATGATTAGGTCACACGTAACGATTATTATGGTTATGAAGATAGTTATAGAAGCATGAGAAGGAGGGGAAGATTGAACTGCAGCAGAATTAGGTGGAAAAAGAAGAAAAACATCCGGTGTGCTGATGCCGAAGTAGTGAGTTCAATCGGTACACCTGTCCATCGAACTAAAGTAGTGACTTCTCGTCCTTGACTTTGGGACGTAAATTACAAGTACCTCTGAAGTCGGAGTGGGTTCGCCTGATGGCTGGGGCACTTGTAATATAGAATGCTAATACACACTAAACAAGAATCAGCCTAGAACGCTAGAAATAGTAGCACGTGTATGGACTACGCTTAAGTTCAAAGCGGACGAACGCAACACACACACACACACACTTACACACACACATACACACACACACACACACACACACACACACACATATTTAAGATTTGCGGAGCTTCCTGTTTCAAATCTTATATATATATATATATATATATATATATATATATATATATATATATATATATATATATATATATATATATATATATATATTATATTATATATATATCGTGTGTGTGTGTGTGTTGCGTATCCCTGGGACGTTGCAGTCAACACCAGCATTTTCAGCTGCTGTTGATGTACTAGGCAAGTGTTACATTCAGTAGTTTGCCATTGCTTTCTGAACGACCGGTTCCCATACCAGCACGCTATAACACAACGCGACACGGTCTGCTGCACAAATCGGTCGCAGCTGAGCTTCGAACGCCTGGTACCCGGCTCACGAACCGCGTTCGCAAGCCTTTAGCCACGGAGCCTATATATATATATATATATATATATATATATATATATATATATATATATATATATATATATATATATATATTAAAGTTTCAGTAGTTTCCTTTTATAACCATATAATAATAATATAGTCTAATGTGTAAGAACGAGGGCTCTTGTTGACCTCAAAATAGGCAAAGAAACGGTTAATACTTTCACTTCGGGGATCTCCCGAGATGGAACGAGATAATAGAAATTTATTTAGAAATAAGAGCTGATGATGGAAATATGATTCAGGCAAGTCATCAAATCTTCTTCCTCTTCCTCGTTCACACTCAGACATTCATTTAAAGTGGTAGTTTGTTTCTTAGTATAGTTTAGTAGACGGATCAACATCATGGCACACGGATGTAACCCATCAGTGCTCCGTTATACTCTTAACTCAAGTCTGAGTCCGGAGAGTCTCAGTTCAGTGCACGAACTCCATAACCCCGGCGAGGATCCTGAAATACTTTGGGTAGATTTTTAACTCGACCTTTCAACATCATTGCAAATTAGATTGGACTGTCCAGTGAACACATGTTTTTTTTTCTAAGATAAGTAGCAAACATTTTTTTTTCTTCATAAATTTCATTTTCTCTTCATTATTCTCATTGTTTCATCTTTTTATTCTTCTCATCCCGTTCTTATGCCTTAATGTAGTCACTGGAGGGGCGTCTAAGTGATTACTTGTGTTTTATGTGTGTATTTTTTTTGCTGATGAAGGCTAATCGCTGCAGCGTCCTGTATTTTTCGTAATTGTGTTCTGTAAAGCTGCATTACTTTGAGTTATTTTATATTGTTTACATTCCCACAGCTTTAGCGCAGGTCCACCAATTTTATTCATATTTTTACTTGTGTATATAAAGTATAAGCACTTGGAATCAACGACTGGCAAGAGAAGGTCCACCAGAGAGACGAATGGAGACGGATTGTATTTGCAGCAAAGAACCTCAATGGCTCGGAACACTGAAGAAGAAGAAGTATATAAAGTATGTTTTTTAGAACTATACTATCATGAACGAACCACGTATATTTTTTAGCACACACAGTGACCCTGAAGTGTGGGGGATATACAAGAAGTGTGCATGCTACAGCACACGGAGCTGTGTTCAGTTTCGCACGGCGCTCTTTCACTTTCACTATCTGATTTCCATAGCACAATGGCTAACGTTAGAAGGTCGCAAACACTTCTCCACAAAACATATAATTTGTCATTTATGTCAGCGTTAGTTGTGAGTTAATTGAATGTCAGATGTGTGAGAGTTAGCTGTGTGGGGTTAGTTGTGTGGAAGTTTATGTGAGAGTTAGCGGTGTGTGAGTTATCCGTGGGAGAGTCCGATATGTGGGGTTAGCTGTGGGAAAGTTATGTGAGAGTTAACGGTGTGACTTTAGCTGTGTAAGAGTTAGCTGTGAGTTAATAGTATGTCAATAAGATGTGTGAGAGTTAAGTTGTGGGTGGGTTAACTGTGTAAGGGTTAACTGTGTGAAAGTTCATATGAGAGGTAATATATTCTGCTTAGAGTTAATAGTATCAGTTAGACGTGTGAGATTAGCTGTGAGTTAATAATATTTCAATAAAATGTGTGAGAGTTAGCCGTGGGGTGTTCGATGTGTAGGGAATAACGGTGTAAAAGTGAAGTGCACAAAATAGGGGACTATTTTCAAGTTAAATACACACTATTAATAAGCTGCAAAAGTTATCTGATTAAGTCCTATTGGATGATTAACCGTCTTAAGCGACTTACCGTATTCACATGGGGTTATATACAATAATTTTCCCCAAGCAACGCCCCACAACATGTCTGCTACCATATTAACAACTTTTAAGTCATAATTGTGACACACCTTTTCCGCCAAATAGTTTGATTTAATTCAAACCTACATTTTGTTTTGCACTGAATCTATTAATCTATTAATAATACACACATGCTACTGTTTTAAAGTTAACTGTCAAAACAGTCATCTACTGTCTGCAGCCTATATAGTACCTTGCAGTGTATGAGTGTAGGACGAGGGGTGGGGGGTTGAACCTGAGGAATTAAGGCCGCCGGGCTAGTACAGTCGTTGCGAACTGTGCAGGATAGGATTTTCATTTTGTCGCCGACAAAAAAAAATCTAAACCTTACCGAGATTCGAACCCGGGTCTCCCGAAAGAGAACCCGGGGTTCTTAGCCGCTCGCCTTGAAGTTAACTGTACGACAATAATAGGTGAAAACTAAAAACACTGCAGATAACGTTACTTTAACCAAAACATTTAATCGGTTTAGAAACATGGGCCTTAGTTAAACCAACACAAACCACGGGCCCACAAAAGGCCACACAGGAAACCAATTGTTACTCACACTTATATTTTCACATCAATGAACAAGAATGCACCGGTTTCTTCAGACGGGATTGTAAACTAACTCCCTAATATCCACAACACAAATATCCATGTTCTAATCCACGAAATAAATCCTGGATTGAAATACACACGGCATACACCACACTGCCAGCGTGAATCAATGTTCCTTGTAACACGGAAAACAGAACGAAAAAGTTGAGTGGTTGAGGGAGGGGCGGTTGAAAACGCAACCAGGCCACAATTCTCGCATTCGCGAAGAAGCGAACGCAAGGAGCATTTGTCACAAAGGTAAGCTCTAACCATACAGGTCTAGAGACGGAAGCAAAACCACGGTACACCTCCCGGTACACTCCTTTCTGATTAGTAACACGGAGTTTTAAATGCTAGCGCGACACATACGTACGCTCCACTACAGCAACTAAGTAACCCTTGGCGGTTGCCATGCGGCGGACTGAATATTTTCATGGACTTGATTAACTCTTGGGGGATGTGGTAGCGGTTTGGCTTATGTGGCGGCCTTGGTGGTCGTGTCTTCCAATCACATATCGAGGAGGGGGGTGGGGGGGGGGGGGGTTTAAGTTTAAAAGAAAAATTGATCTAGCTCCCAGGTCGATTCGGCCTACAATGTGTACATGGAAATGTCATGAGAATTAAATTAATCAATCAATGAGGTACCGTCTCCACAATGAAGGTTGTCTGCAATGAATTTCCAACCTTGTCTGTCTCTCGTTCTGTCTGTATATTTGTTAGATTGATGTTGGTCCATCTCTTGATGTTATCTTTCCCACTTGTATCTTTGTCTACCTCTTGCTCGCTTGCCTTCAACCTTACCCTCCAGCATGGGTTTTATAAGTGTTATCTTCTAACGTGGCTGAAATTTGTAACTTGCATATTTTTATATCTTTCATCAACTCTCTTTTCATTCCCAGTTTTTCTAGAATATCTGTATTTGATTGTTTTTGTTTCCACGAAAAACGAGACACTGTTCTGTATATCCACATCTCCAGAGCCGAGAATTGAATATACACAACTAGCTACTTTAATTTCATATTGCCACGCCCTAGCGCAGCCTCAGTTTCCCTCATAGGAAATAAAGGCGACACAATGATAACCATGGCCGAATTGATAAGAGAGCTCGTTCTTAATCTTCTGGTGCGCTGATGCCAAATAGCTGGTTCAAGACTTACGCAGGTCAGTTGACCTAAAATGTTTTCTCGTTCTTGACTTTGCGACGTAAACTACAACTACATTAGAAGTTGGAGTGGGTTCGCTTAAAGGCAAGGGACACTGGTAACAGGAAAGGAAATTTTTAAAATTAAGTTGCATGTCCTTTACAGGACGTAGCAGTCAACCCCAACATTTTCGCTGTTCGTGATTCCTGGGCAAATTTTACAAAAATTATGTCTAGTGCACTAGATGCAGTAGGACTGCGTTTGAGTGCAAAGCGAAGCGAGCCGAGAAAGAAAAAAACATGACGCAAAGAATATTGACCACTTGATGCATCCGGTCTCATGGTATATACAATTATTGGTCTAGCACCATTTATATAATACTCCTCCAGGTTTGGTTTAAGGTCCCTCACTTCAATGATTCTTTTATTCGCTTTAAGGGAAATTGGGTACATGGTGTGTCATGTAGGAAGATTTATGATTATCATAAAATGACTGAGTTATAATATTCTATTTGGAACTACATTGTCATGGATTACGCACAGCATTTAAGAACTTGAAGTTCAACAGGATAACGGTTATTTCTCAAGCATTCCTCCGATGTCGGAGAGTATCTGCCTGTACGGCGAGGAACCACCAGTCTGCACACCAATAAGTCAGACATGGGACAACGGATACTCACGCAAACCTCAGGTCCTGTATGACATCATCACTAATGTTGGACAACAGGATGTCTTATCCGACATACAGGACTTCACGCTGGAGATCACAGCCAGCGAACACAAGCAAACAAGCATTTCTCAAGCACTGCAATACCAACTGACGTTGGCGTTCATGTCTCTTCACATATCCCGGTCTTTGATGTTTTGGATCAACTCTGCTGATTATATTTATCCATGCAGTCATTTCAACTTATACAGCATTGTTTCTATTGGTCTGCTTTTGCCTCTTTTCACCTTGGTCTTTCCAGTTGTCACGATGTTCTACAACGTCTCTCTTCTCATCACATGACCAAAGAAAGCTTTTTGTCTCTTTCTTGTTGTTGTATATAGTGTTCTAGTTTCATTAGCCTCTTTCAGGCAATAGTGTTAGTTACTCCCGTAATCCAAGGAATGGGCAACATTCATCGTAGGAACCGCATCTATGTTGCTTCCAAGTTCTTCCCAATTCAACTAACTGCACTCCACTGAAATATGCAGTTTAGACTCATGGACCTGAAGCAAACTGGCTCACATATTAGAGGCATCAGTGGGGAGATCTGAGTACGAAAGAGAAAGAAACAGCATATTCAGCAAATCAGCGCTAGAACTTAGGCTATCCATCGTAGAAAATGTATCAGCAAATATTGACCAGTCATGTCCCAACATTAATGGAAATACTTCAGCGTTGTGCCTGTAAAATTGATAGTTGGCAAACGTTGAGTGGGGATAGATGGATGGAGGGAGTGAAAGGGGAGATGGGGAGAGGGAGTGAGAGGAAGAAATATAGGGAGAAAAACGAAAGAGAAAGAGCGAGAGAGAGAGAGAGTGAGTGAGGGAAAGAGTGAGTGAAAAGGGGCAAGAGAAAGAATGAGAGAAAATTAAAGAGAAAGCAAGAGAGAGAGAGAGAGAGAGAGAGAGAGAGAGAGAGAGAGAGAGAGAGCGAGAGAGAGAGGGGGGGGACAGGGACAGAGAAAGAAAGTGACAGAGACAGAGAAAGAGAACGAGAAAGACAGAGAGAGAGAGACATTGTTAGAGAGACAGACAGAGAGGGAGAGGAGAAAGAGTGAGTGAACCGGAGAAAGCGAGGAAGAGAACAAAATAGAGAAAGAGCCAGAGAGAGGGAGAAATTGAGTGTGAGAGAAAGGGGGGAAGAGAAAGGAAGAGAGGAAGGAAGAGAGAAAGCAAAAGAGAGGGAGAGAGAAATATAGATAGAAAGAAACAGAGATAGATACTGAGAGACACAGAGACAAAGAGAAATATAGAGGTATAGAAAGGGAGATAGAAAGAGAGTGAGAAAGAGACAAAGAGATAGAAAGAAAGAGAGAGATAGAGAGACAGAAAGAATCACAGAGAGAGAGAGAGATAGAGAGAGAGAGAGATAGAGAGAGATAGAGAGAGAGAGAGAGAGAGAGAGAGAGAGAGAGAGAGAGAGAGAGAGAGAGAGAGAGAGAGAGAGAGAGAGAGAGAGGGTCCCCAGTGACAGGGTACACTTTCTGCCTATCCATGATTATGAGACAGTAATGCAACACATGAGGGGTTATCGACTTTCTCAGTAATCCCGCGTATACACGTGGGGAACACAACTGCGCGAGATTCGGTAGCGGATCGCGTCGCATTGGTTACTTGCGGGGGTATGTGAGCCGGTCGTTCAGAAAGCAATGACAAACTACTGAACGTAATCTTGCCATGAACGTCAACAGCAGCTGAAAAATGAGGGTGTTGACTGCACCGTTCTGTAAGACAGTGGTTTTCAACCGGTGGGGAATTCCCCCTGGGGGGGGGGGGGAAATTAAGATTATTTCAAGATCGCGTTAATACAAGAAGCGATTACTTGATATTGTTTTTCCCTCCATACTTTACAGTTCTGTACTTCTCGCCCCTCTGAAATTCATTTTATAACGTAAGTAGACCCACATCACGTTTTATGTAAACATCTAGACTTGTTCTAGTCTGTTATTAAATTTGGCTTCCATTTTTACACATAATTTGTAAGGGTGGGGGAGGGGTGTTTATAGGGAGGAAATACGATAAAGGGGGGTGGTGGGGGGAGAATGACGTTCTTAAAATATGGTGAAGGGGTGCACGGGCCAAAAAAGGTTGAGAACCACTGCATTAAGGGCTATGCAACTTTAAAAAAAAAATGAAATCCATGGCAGGCGAGCTAGCGAAGTTGATAGCGGTCTGCGCAGGTAATCTCATGAACGCGATCTGTAGCGAGCTTGACTCCGGGGCTTGTAAGTGTGAGGGAAAGATTGACTATCTACACCTGCTTGCTCTCAGGTTCACAAAGTGTGATGGCGCTGTCACATTACAGACACATAGGTGTCAACTGCCTCCCAACAACAATAACAACAACAAACACAAAAACAACAACAACAAAAACAATAACAACAACAAGCATAAAAACAACAACAATAACAACGACAACAACAATAGCAAAAATAACAGCAACAACAATAACAATAACAACACGAACAACAAAAAACAACGACGACGACAACAGTAACAACAAAAACAATAACAATAACATCAAGAATACCAACAACAATAACAATAACATATGTACATTATTCTTCTTTCTTATTGCTTTCGTCCTTCACTGCCCTGTACAGTCAGGCGTCGCAGGCTTGTTTGATGATTGGTTTCCGAACTAGGGTTCGCTCGGTCGCTTGGTATGCTGAGATGTAGGTTTTTAAAATGTTGGTAACTCCGTCGATTCATCTTTTTCATGGACTTCTCCTGCCTCTTGGTGTTTCCAGTTTCATGTGGTATGCTGTTACCGCCACATTGGGTTCATTTTCACTAGATGGCTGAACCAGTTAAGTCTTTGTCTAAAACTACATTATAACCTGTTGGATGTTTCATATACAATGTACGGTATTAGATGACAATTACCTAGATATTGAAAACTAAATAATTTGCGATCTGCTCCAGAAGTAAGTCAACGGGCGCAATTATATAGCAATATGTGACTCCCAATTTTGACTGCCGACAAGGTGGATATATGTTCCAATTGCCTTCTAGGCATCGATCTGTGCTTTTAAATCGACCTGGGCTCCCAATTCGACCCAGCTTTAAACTGGGTACAAGGCACTGTGAGATACTGGTGGAGGGTATGGTGTTGACATCACTCAGCCAGTGCCGACTATTTTAAAATATGGGGGATAGCACCGTGCAATAAATACCGCTCATTTTGAAAAGATTAGTTTTCATTTTTGATTATCTTGTCTTTCAGATTAGTAAAAGTTTAAAAGCTAGCAATAAGTCGTCCAAAGTAAATAAGCAAATTAATGTGTGAAGTTAACGAAGCCATGCGCAGACAGCGTTGAATTCTACAGGGTGTTTGTAAAGTCTCACTACACTTTGTATGTAGAACAATTTTGAGAAAATAAAGTACGTCACGTCATCAAATCATGTCAACCACAGTTCATCGTGAAACAATATGCAGCAAATGGCTGTCGTCTGCTGGATTAATTCTTTGCACTCCGAACCTAGATGGTCAGTTAGTTGTTCGAATAGTTAATTGGTTAGTATGTGTGTTAGTTAGTTAGGTAATTCGTTAGTTAGTTGGCTGTATGGTACGTTAGTAAATTAGTTAGTAAGTTAGTAAGGTTGTTGATCAGTTAGGAAATTGGTTGGTTGGATAGTTATTTGATTAGTTAGATTTTTTTTATTAGTTGGTAGACAGTAATTTAGTTAATTGGTGGGTGGGTTGGTGAGTGGAATGATTAGATATCTTGGAGGTGAATTGGTTGGTTTCCAGGTGGTGGATTTGTTAATGGATTAGTTGATGGGCTGGTGTGTGGTTTGACAGGTGGATTGGTAGGTGGGTTGCTTTGTAAGTTGTTTACTTGGTTGCTTATTTGACAGAGGAGTAGCAACAGAGGAAAGCATAGCAACAAATATGTAGACATGGAGATGAATAATACAGGCAGAACAAACACGGAGTTGCATGAGATACCAAATTATGGGATAGCTTGGCGACAGTGTGCTGATGGTATATGCTTAAATTGGGGATAATCACCAGATGAGAAAGAGGAGAAGCATCAACTTCAAGAGAAATATCTGATAACAGACAGAAGTGGAGAAACATGTTCGCCCATGCCTGCTCTAGACAAAGAACCTGTTAAAGGAGGAGAGGAAGGAGGAAGAGAGTAGGAGATAGTGGAAAAGGGGAAGTTGGAAAAGGGGGAGGAGGAGGGAGAGCAGCAGCAGCAGGAGCAGCAGCAGCAGCAGCAGCAGAAGAAGAAGAAGAAGAAGAAGAAGAAGAAGAAGAAGAAGAAGAAGAAGAAGAAGAAGAAGAAGAAGAAGAAGAAGAAGAAGAAGAAGAAGAAGCGACTTTTCTCATCGTTGTAGAGGAAGGTGTAGACGAAGAAGATGATTCCTCTATCCGCATTGCAAATTTGCAACAAGTGGAATTATCCGAAGAATTCCAGGCAATGTTTGGCTCATTATCTCTCCCCCGGATGTTTGTCATTTCGATCAGAAAGCGAGGTCGAGTTCACACAAAGTGACAGTTCAACTGGTACTGTTGTTTTCCGTTTCAAATGTTATTCAGTTTATTTTGTTTTTGTGTGAACTCTGGATCGTGTGGGCTGTTTAATAACACATCAGTGTTTGAAATTGATGTTATCATAGTTCGTGTTTGCTGTCTTCAACCTTTGGCTATTTGCATTTTGTAAACCCACGCACCAGGGCATTTTACTCCTGTTTGTTGAAAGTGATTATTCACCAATTAATTAAAAATTCCTCAGAGATGTGGTTTAGTAGACGAATGATAAGAACATTGTGGACTTATAAAGTCGGACAGGAAGAAGATGTCTTGAAAGAGGTTATCTAAGTATGCGTACTGGTTACTCGCACATTCCATTTTGAGACCTGAACATCAGGTAGTTTGTTGGTTAGTTAGCTGGCTAAGTTAAAAGTCAGTTTGTTGGTTCATTAGTTAATTGGTTAGTATGTATGTTTAGTTGACTGGTTAGTTAAATCATGACTTATTTGGCTAGATAACTTATTAGTTATTTGGTTAGTTAAGTGGTTGATTAGTTAGTTAATTGGTTGGTTGGTTGGTTGGTTGGTTTGTTGGTTGGTTATAAACCCACACAGCCATAGGTCAAGTACACATGCCCTGGCACAGCCCAAGCAGTATTATTGACCGCAGCTTCTCGCGATGCAGCAAGTAATGAACGATATTCCTTTTTTATTCAAAGTTGTTATTCATCAACTAGTTTAACATTCTGCACAGATGTGGTTTTATACAGGAATAATGAGAAACCCATTGACAGATACATTCGGAAAGGAAGATATCTTGAAAGAGGTTAGCTCAGAGGGAGGACTGGTTTCTCGCATCAGAAGAGGGCAATCCACGTTCTATGGACAGATCTTGATGAGGGAAATGGTGAAGTTGTCACGTGACAATCGGAAGGGTGCCATCCCCATTGTTTTTCACCTACACAAGAGGCCTTTGAACTACACACCTTAAACTACGCACATTAAACTACACACTTTATACAACACTCTTTAAACTACACACCTTGAACTACACACGTCTCCAGTTCATAACAGAAAACACATGAATAGCTTTGATGTGTTTTCACGTAGAGTTGTTTATGTTGTTGTATTGGTGTAGGTGTGTTATTAATGTGCTGATGAAGGCTTTGGCCAAAGTAACGCTGACAGTTTCTACTTCTAGTTTTTGTTGACTCATTCATTGCTCGATAGGTTAGAAAGTTTCTTTTTGACACAGCTAAGACACATGGACTACCAAAGTAACTAACAACGATTGCCTGAAACAGGCTAATGAAACTAGAACATTACATATAACAATGAGAAAGAGACAAACAGCTGTCTTTGATCATGTGATGAGAAGAGAGACATTGGAGATTATCGTGACAACTGGAAACATCGCGGGGAAGAGAGGCAGATGCCGACCAAGAGAAATGATGCTGGATGGATTGAAGCGGTGGCATGGAGGATTATCGTCAGCAGAATTGATCCATAAAACCAAAGACCGATATCTGTGGAGAGCTGGCGTGGCAGTTTATGATGATGATGAAGACACATGGCTGTAGTTTGAACACTTGACGAGCGTATTTGCAAATATAGGCCATGGAATTCTTACACAACCTGACACCAGGTGCAGAGAAAATAGGTCAGTAGGAATGCAAGGTTAGTGAGTCCTTGGGGGATTGCACTAGCTGAATTCTGTCAATGACATTTAGAATAGCACACAACACAGACACGCCTAATCAGACACTCATGTTCCCCCCCCCCTCCCCCACACACAGACAACAGGAAGTTGTAATTGTTAATATGTGAAATGGAATTTAAATAATATATTCAATAAAATATTCCATATTAAAGAATGCGTGAGAGACGCAGAGGTGTTTCCAAGGCACCAGGGTCAGGTTCTATACTGGCCAAGACCTACTAGCACGGCCAAGAACTACTAGTCGTGCGTCCTGGGCAACAGGTCCCTTCGGGGTCCTTGCTAACGAAGTAGGATAGCTGATCATCACACTGATGCTGGACAACAGGATGTCTTAATCCGACAAACAGGACTTCACGCTGGAGTTCACAGCCAGCGAACACAAGCAAGAAAAGAATGCGTGCGAGAAAATTGAACAGACAGAAACAGAGAAATAATTAGATGGAGAGGTAGAATTCGAGAAGTAGAGAACCAGACATAAATAGAAAAAGAAATACACAAATAAATATGGACAGACTGAGCAACATAAACAGTGACGAATCTATCTCACTCATTATTGGCACCTTGCCGTCTTGACAGACGATAGTTTGTGCTTTAAAAAGGCATAATAACTTTTACCTATGGCGGTAGCGAGTGTGACTGATAAGGCCAATTTGCGCTGTAAATGTCCGTTCACAGTGGGTGCATGTGAACAAGTGGTCATTTCCACCATCATGCACCATCTTACGTTTCAAACGCTCGGTGTGTGACTTATCTGCAATAATTTTCTCCTTTGTCTTTATTCCATTTCTGATGTTTGCCCTCCATGCAACACGTTCAGCGGCGACTTGCTCCCAATGTGCATTATCAATGCCTGTATCAATCATGTCACGAATCTATCTACAGACAAACAAACACATAGACTAAAAGACAGGCAGCCTGACGAAATTCGGAAAAAGTGACATAAATAATAGACATTGTATATGACAGACAGACGGGCGGGCAGACACACACACACACACAGATAGTAAGCAGAGACAGATTACAGATTGATAGACACGCAGAAAGGCCCTACATGCACACAAACATGCGGATATACATATAGATAGAAAGCAAAAGCTGTATATCCTCTACGGCAGTGGTTCTCAACCGGTGGATAATTTCCCCCCCCCCCCCCCCCCCCCCCCCCCCCCCCCCCCCCAGGGGGGAATTTTAGGGTTTCCAGGGGGGAATGAAGACCATTTCAAGATCGTGTTAATACAAGAACCGATTACTTGATATTGTTTTTCCCTTCATACTTTACAGTTATGTATGTCTCATCCTTCTAAAATTCATTTTATAAAGTAAGTAGACCCACAAATCATGTTTTATGTGGATGTCTAGACTTGTTTTAGTATATGCTATTACATTTGCCTTCCACTTTTACGTATACTGTGTAGGGGTGGGGGGATTTTTAGATGGGAAATATAAAGGGGGGTAATGACGTTCTGGAAATACGGTGAAGGGGGGCACGGGCCAAATTCTTGATAGGAAGGGGGGAATGGCGTTCTGAAAATATGGTGAAGGGGGGCACGGGCCAAAAAAGGTTGAGAACCACTGCTCAACGGGATGTTGCTATCAAAACCGACCCTATTCACTGTTTTTGATTTACTGTGCAATATAACGATCAGTAGTTTGCCATTGGTTTGTGAACGAGAAGTCAACAGTTAAGACCACTTAATCGAAGTGTAGAATGGAACACATTATCACGGTCACCAGAGACAGTTTAATCAGTTTAGTTTAGTCGACGAATCAACATCACGGCACACGGGTGTAACCCACAAGTGCTCCATTCTACTTCTAACTCAGACCCGAGTCAGGAGAAGCTCAGCTCAGTGCACGAACTCCGTAGCACCGGTGAGGATCCTGAAATACTTTGGGTAGATTATTAACTCGAAATTTTGCCCGGGCAGCGCCGTTAGGCTACTCTTTTTCGATTTCCATCTGCCAAGGGATTTTTTAGTGCGCAACAATACACACGGGCGTCCGATCTCACTACCCAAGGACCAGGGGAAATTTTGTTACTAGAAAACACGTGAAAAAAATTCCTGGTCTTCACCGGGCTTGAACCCGGGACCTCCAGCACTCGAGGCGGACACCATACCTCAAGACTACTCAGCTCCTCCCCCCTCCCCCACCCTTAACAGTTTAATCGCCAGCGGCAAACCTCTCGGAAATGTCAACTCCTTAAAATGTTGAATGTCCTGTGCAGGACTTTTCGATATAGGACAAACAAACATGCTGTCAAGACAGTAGGGCAAACATCCAGACAAAAAGAACGTACAGTTGGACAGACATGCACTGTTCTCAAATCACTAAGCTGGTGCAGGTCGGCATGGCCGAATGAATAAGAACGCGTGTTCTTAAACATCCGGTGTGCTGATGCCGAGGTATGGGGTTCAACCCCTACATCTGATAGTTGGACTAAAATGTTGACCTGTCGTCCTTGACTTGTGAACATAAATTACGAGTACCTCTGAAGTCGGAGTGGTTTCGCCTGATGGGGAGGGACATATTTGATAGGGAAAGCAAATCTGCACGAAAAATTCAGTCCAACACTCCTAGAAGTAGTAGTGTATTACTACGCTTGAGTTCAAAGCGAGCGAGAGGGGGAAAAAAAAAACTAAGCTGGTCCCACACACTAAGCCAGCTGTTGTTACGATGTTGAAACTAGCCGTCTTGACAAGTACACGCGCCGTGGCTGGGCTTCAGCCGTGCGACAAGTACACGCGCCCCTGGCTGGGCTTCAGCCGTGTGACAAGTGCACGCGCCCCTGGCACAACCACAGCTGTATTATTGACCGCACCTTCTCGGGATGCAGTAAGTAATGAACGATTCATCTGGCAGCTGACAGCTCTCACGTGGGGGTGATGGTGGGTCTGTGTGAGTGACCGGGTGTGTGCGTGTGAGAGGAGTGGCTGGTTAGCCTGGCGTCGCGACCAACCAACCAGCCTGCCACGCAAAACTACCGGTGATTATTCAATGCCAGTCAGATCTGTGGTGAGGGAGCTTCGGCGACGGATCCCAAAATGTCGTGGTGCGTTACAGTAGAAAGCGTAGTGGCGCGTTACATTTGCGGGATGAGGTGCGTTACATTTGCGCGGATAAGTGCGTTACACATGCGAAGACTGATGCGACTATCTACTCTGCGCGGTGTGACACACTTGTGCCAAGCAGTGAGACACACTTGTGCGGCGTGAGCCATACTTGAGGGGCGGGGTGCGAGAGACTTGCGAAGCGCCAGAAAATTAAAAATAAAATCCTATGACTTTCTGTATTATGAACGATAAGACAATTAAAACCAACTTTCTTTTATTATTATCATCTTCACAGGCAACATCACCATTATCAGCAACACACCTATCAATATCATCACCAGAATCCGCCATATATGGAGTGTCTGATGCAGATCATTTTCAGTGCACACCGATAGCTCTATAAGTGTTTATGTCTATTCCCAGAGATCACACAATGTAATCTTATATATAAATAAGGATCGTATGTCTGTCTGTCTGTCTGTCTGTATCTATGTATGTCCTTTGTGCGCTCGCGAACGGCCCATCCGATTGAGATGAAATTTTCTACACGCCTTCCTTTCAGTCCAGAGCTGTCAACTGTGATATTTTGTTAGTGTGAAATCGCCTGCTTACTCAGTATTATTTCATTTTTCATTTTTCATTATAATTTCATATATTTCAGGGGACCTAACTCCGTAAAAGTTATTTCAAGGGGCATAACTTTTCTGTATAACTTATAGTCATATTGTGGCATCGTTTTCAAAGATTTATAAACTCTGTGTCCATAGTTATGTACCGGCATATGAGTTATAATAAATAATGATACAAACTGTAAGGCACTTTCAAAGTTTTCATAAAAATAATGCACAATGCATAACATTGTAACTCATCTTTATTTGCTTAAGAAGTTACTGTAGTCATGCAGGTGATTAGCAAGCGTTTTCATTAAAAATAATGGATGGTGTGTGGAAGGACATTCTTTTAAGTTACTTTTTTTGTTGTATGAATTTAATGAGAACTTATATGACTACTTATGTGAATTAAATGAGATGCTCCCCACCAGGGACTGGGCGAAGCCGGACAGGGTCAGGCAGACAGATAGACAGACAGACAGACAGACAGACAGACAGACAGACAGATAGTCGGTAACGGGAACGGGAACTTATATGACTACTTATATGAATTAAATGAGATGCTCCACACCAGGAGCCGGGCAATGCCGGGCAGGTTCAGACAGACAGACAGACAGACAGACAGATAGACAGACAGACAGACAGACAGACAGGAACGGGAACGGGAGCTTATATGACTACTTATATGAATTAAATGAGATGCTCCCCACCAGGGACTGGGCGAAGCCGGGCCGGGTCTGCTAGTTATAGTATAATACACGAAATCCCTAGTACCGTCTGGTATCGTAATGTGTGTATACTAGAATCAGGTATAATATAAATATGTATGTTACTTAGTTGCATATCCTTTACAGGACGTAGCAGTCAACTCCAGCATGTTTTGGCTGTTTGTGATATATGAGCGAGTTTACATTCAGTAGTTTGCCATCGCTTTCTGTACGGCCGGCACCCATACCATTTGTATAGAAACCAATGCGAGGCGGTCTGATTCCAAATCGCTTTCAGCTGTCTCTAATTGCATTCGTAACCCCATAAAACAGAGCTGGCGTTTGTGTGTAAGTTATCTAATATTCAAATTTGACAGTAGCGCGGCCAGATAGATCTGCGCTATGCTATTCTCATATGCTGAATGATTTTTAATATGCGCAGTGAGCTCTCAGTTTTTCGCCCTTATAATAGAAGGTCTGACGTTCAATCCACTACCCCATGATATTTCCTACAAGGGGGGAATATCAATTCCCCCATTCTGTAAAAGCTCACACAGCCAGCATCGTGAACCTAACCATATCTGCAAGATCTGGAGACGGACGTCAAAATATTTAAGCCACTCCTTCAACATCCATTCCCTTGATAACCCAAAAGTGTTCAACAGGATGTTACATATTAAACCAACAACCAGAGGTTAGCATGGCCGAATGGATAAGATGATATTGTCTGATCTTAAACATCTGGCGTACTGATGCTGAGGTTAGAGGTTCAACCCCTAGAACAGTTGTGGGACTAAAATCTTTACTTCTCTCTCATTTACTACTAGAATTATCGTGTATGGACTACGCTTGAGTTCTTCTTCTGCGTTTATCTGGAGAGTTTTTTTTTCGGACGTGATTCCGTTGTGCCTGTTCACAGCAGAGCTGAGTTCTTGCGCTGTTAGACCGACACATCTGACTTCTGCGAGCATTTGTTGACCGGGTTAACCTTCCCAGAGATCCCAGAGACACTTGAGCTCAAAGCAAGCGATTGCAAAAATAAAACAAACGAAACCCAAAACAAACAAAAAAATCCAACAACCAAAAGGTTAGTATTGTAACGTCGGTGGTGAATTTTTGACTTTTATAAAAGACAAACTGGCTTTTTGGATGCTACGAGCGTAAGTTAATAAGTAAGTCACAAATGACTGTAGAAAAATAACTAAATATGATACAACTTGAAACCAGTTTATTTTTATACATACATTGTCCCTTTATTTCTCGACATAATTTCCACCAACATTGATGCACTTATCCCATCGTTTTATCAGTCATCCCAAACCGGCTGCATAGAACTGCGTGTTCTGTTTTCTAAACCACGTTTACACTTTACATTCAACTTTGGAGTCATTCGCGAAATGTCTCCCGCCAAGGTGGGTTTTCAGTATTTATGCTGACAAATATTTATCCCGTAAAGCGCTGCATAGCTGGGTAGAAAAGCCATTTGTGACTTACGTATTAACTCGTACAACTTGATAATGCTTGCAACACAAGGGGTTATGACCGACCTTCCGTGGTTTTGCCTTTAGGGATTGCTATTAAAATTGCCGCTAACGTAACGCTTTGATCTCACCTGACGTGAGGGTGAAGGTAAATCGATATGGCTGTTGTGTGATTACCTGGCGGTTTGACAAACTGCTCATTTGTGTGTCTGTGTGTTTGTCCTTGTTAATGCAGTCTTTACCATAACGAACAGCAACACCATGATCGTTATCCTCACTGCTGTATTACTGTATTCTTGCCATCGAGAGATTCATCATTATCTGCCATGAACCGATCGTTGTGCATGTACAGGGTATTTGTAAGTCTCACTACACATTGTATGTAGAACATATTTGAAAAATTAAGCACATGGCGTCATAAAAATGTGCTAATAATGCATTACATTAGTTACAATAGTTACTGCTATGGTCTAACGCTGTTTTGAGGAAGCTGGAATGTACCAATGAAATATTCATTATAACAGGTGTTGGAAATGACCAATACGGGCTTTACACGTCTCTTCATATTGCCAAATACCTTGTGCAACCTGTCTGTTGTTATTTCTTAAATGGTAATTCTGATTGCTTCCTTTATGTCCTCAAGAATGTACATTATTTATGTAAACATTTCTTTCAAGAAACCCCATTCAACAAATTTCTAACCGTAATACGATGAGGATATACCAGGAAATCTTGCTATAAATCTTTGAACAACGATCAGTGTGTATCGACATCCATTTCGAAACACTTGTTCAATCCAAATAAATTATTTCTTCCGTTGATAACGCCATTCTGTTTGGAGTGCAAAGAATTATATCAGTAAACGACAGCAATTCGATGCATATTGCTTCATGATGGACTTTGGAGCAATTTTTTTAAAGACATCTTGCATTTAATTTTTCAAATTTGTTCTTCATACAAAGTGTAGTGAGACTTTACAAACACCCTGTATATAGCATGGGTTCTAGCAGGTGTACAAGTGTAGATGGTAGGTCTTTAACTCAAAGTGGCTCGCTCACGCTGCCATCTTGCAGATATATGCTGATAATTTATTCGAAGCAACTCGGGATAGCAGCTGACATACAGTTTATTCACTAATGATACACAACCAAACAGCCTCCACAGCCAGCGGAGTCACTCTCTTAATTACGTTCTCTGAGCTCGTATACACTGTCTTCTGTGGACTAAATGTCTGGTAGCTATCCTACTTCAGTATATGCAGCGTAACGCTCGATATGTCGTCCACACTACGGTATCAATTTCTCCCTGTCGCAACCTGGTGTAATGCCAAGAGCTGGTTTCTAACCGTCTTTCTCTATGTGTCTAGAACATAACTCACTTTTGCGTTACCGCTGCTGACTATCACTGTAGAGTACAGGTACAGATATTGTGTAATCTATCTAGTTTGTGTAATTCCTTAAACGTGTAATACTTGCTGCTGGAAAACCTAGAATGTGTATAGCAGAGTGTTGAGGTGATGCATAGAACCTGTACTTTTGTATGGATGTGAAGCGTGGATAATGAGTAGTCAAGCTGAAAAACAGCTGATGGCTGTGGAAATGTGGTTTCTGAGGAAAATGCAAATAATACCATGGACAGACAGAAAAACCAATGAACAAGTCCTTCAAGAAACAAATGAAGATCGTAAAATGATTAGAGTCATTAGACGTAGACAGTCAAATTTTTTTGGGCATGCTATAAGAAGAAATGACTTGGAGAATTTGGTGACAACTGGCAAGATCAAAGGGAAGAGACCAACGGGAAGACCGAGCAGTAAATACCTGGATGGCTTGGCTACGTGGCATGGTCGAGACAGGAACACGGAGCTGATCCACGACTCTGGTGATCGAGTGAGGTGGCAGAACATGACCACCCACACTTATCGGCATGGCACATGATGGATGGATGGATGTGGGTTTCAGACAAGAGAGAGTCTACTTATACTGTCCACAGGTTTTCGCAGTTTTTGTCATACCCAGCGACAGGGTTGTTACCTCATCTTTAGGTTCACTGTCATTCGTCTAGTTCTCTCCATAAGCTCTACATTGGTGATTCTATCTTACTATTTTATTTTCACTATTTTGCGCAGGCACCGATTAATGAATGTTTGCAGTTAATTGGTAATAATTATTTTAGTTGTTCTCCAAGTTTCTGACAAATACAATAGTATCGATTTAACACTGAATTCATTATTTGCCGCGACATTATCGTCGCGTCTAGCTATAATGTTGTAGCTACCAGCGTTGTTGTTGTCATCATCATCATGGTCAGCAGCTTCATTATCACCACTAATGTCACAGTCACGACCACACTTAGCATCGCTTTCATCATGGTTATCACCATAACAGCCGCTGTTACATTACTCACCGATCAAAGGAAGACAGGCCAATAGACATACAGGTGAGTAGGCAGATATGCACATTGATTGACAAACATGCATTCAGGAAGGCAGGAAGGCAGACAGACAGACAGACAGACAGACAGACAGACAGACAGACAGACAGACAGACAGACAGACAGACAGACAGACAGGCAGGCTGGCAGGCAGGCAGGCAGGCAGGCAGGCAGGCAGACAGACAGACAGACAGACAGACAGAAATGTGCAATACCATTAGATGTTTCACAGTTTGTCTACTTTAAACCATGGCGCATATCAGATTTCTGGTACAAGTCAGCTGATCAATTGACAGCAGTAAGGAAGACCGAGTGAGACAATATAAACATTCTATGGACCTGCAATGAGAAGACAGACCGAGTGAGACAATATAAATATTCTATGACCTGCAATAAGATTAGTGATCGAGTGAGACAATATAAATATTCTATGGACCTGCAATGAGAAGACAGACCGAGTGAGACAATATAAACATTCTATGGACCTGCAATAAGAATAATGACCAAGTGAGACAATATAAATATCCTATGGACCTGCAATTAGAAGACAGACCGAGTAAGACAATATAAACATTCTATGGACCTGCAATGAGACGACAGACCGAGTGAGACAATATACATATTCTATGGATCTGCAATGAGAAGACAGACCGAGTGCGACAATGTACATATTCTATGGATCTGCAATGAGAAGACAGACCGAGTGAGACAATATACATATTCTATGGATCTGCAATGAGAAGACAGACCGAGTGAGACAATATAAACTTTCTATGGACCTGCAGTGAGACGAGAGACCGAGTGAGACAATATAAGAATTCTACGGACCTACAATGTTAAAGACACTTACCTTGAATTAGCCGGTGACAAAGGAAGACTAGGTAAGATACGTCTTTTCTTCAGAAAATAATCCATAACTTTCCAGTGGATGTTTAAACACAGTATTTTCAAACTCAATGTTAACTTATGCTATGAAATCTGATACATTATTATGTTTATCTAACTTATTTTCATATTCTTAACCGATGTAATCATAGCTGTACATTACCATATTTGACATTTATCCCATCCCGTATCTTAAGTTGTGGAAACACCGGCATTCTAATCATTCGACCACCAACAATTCAATTTAATGCAAAAGCATTCAAACACAACTAGAAAGCAGGAATATCACTTTCTTACATAACTACTTAAAATTCAGTTTGAGTTGCCTTGGGTTACACTGGGGAGAATTATATACATACATACATTTGTAATCCTGCCGAATTGATCTTTAGCCTAATCGTATTTAGATGTTTCTTTCGAATGTCAATACATTCATAAGGTTCTTATCTGATTCGTAAGAGAGAATATAATCAAGGCAACATCTGGTAACTATAGGGTTGCATGTGTTTTTATTGTGTGCTAAGATAACAGGTTTGTCAGCTGTTGTCCATTATTCTATGTACACAGGTAATTATTGCACAATTCTGAAGTGTTGTGTTCGTTGATTCTGAGTGTTTTATGGGGGAATAGTGCATGTAGAAAGGTTTGTAGGCAGACAGATGGGTAGACAGGCGGTAAGGCTGACAGGGACTACAGCCCAATGAGAACAAGACAGGCTGGCAGAGTAATAGACGGACGGATGGACACAGCCAGACATATATGACTACAAGTAAATATTCTGCCGTATGTGTTGTAGAGGTATCAAGAAACTGTGTGTGTTCATTATGTACATTGGACAGGAAGTTCGGTATCACAAGGGCTTTCAGCGCCACAGGTTATCATCTTGTTGTAGGTTCTCTGTAGAAGGTCACAATTCTCACCAGCCAATAGTGTATATAAATGTGCACTTGTATAAAGTAAAGCTCTATTCTCACCAGCCAGTTGTGTACATAATGTACACTTGTGTAAAGCAAAGCTCTATTCTCACCAGCCAGTAGTGTATGCAATGTACATATATGTAAAGTAAAATTCTATTCACACCAGCCAGTAGAGTACATAATGTGCACTTGTGTAAAGCAAAGCTCTATTCTCACCAGCCAGTAGTGTATGTAATGTACACATATGTAAAGCACAATTTATTCTTACCAGACAGACGTGTACATAATGTAAATTATGTAAAGCAAAGTTCTCTTCTCAGAAGCATGTAGTGTACACTAATGCACACTTGTGTAATGCAAAGTTCTATTCTTACAAACGAGTAGTGTATGCAATGCACACTTGTGTAAAACAAAGTTCTATTTTCATAGGCCAGTAGTGTACATAATGTACACCTGTGTAAGGCGAAGTTCTATTATCTCAAATCTATAGTGTATACAACATACATTTGTGTAAAGCAAAATTCTATTCTCACAAGCCAGTGGTGTACAGAGTGTAGAATTGTGTAAAGCAAAGTTCTATTTCAAACGTACTATTTGTGTACAGAATGTACACGTATGTAAAGCACAATTCTATACGCACAACTCAGTAATGTACAGAATGTAAACTTCTGTAAAACAAAGTTCTATTCTCACAAGATAGTAGTGTACATAATGTACACTTCTGTAACGTATCGTTATATTCTAACATGCCAGTAGTACACAACACATACACTTCTGTAAAGCTAAGTTCTATTCTCACAGGCCAGTAGTGTACATAATGTACACTTGTTTTAAGCAGAGTTCCTATTATCACATGCCAGTGTGTACAGTATGTACACTCGTATAGAGCAAATGTCTATTCTCACAATTAATCGATGTATAATTATATTCTTACAATAAACGGATGTATAATTCTATGCTCACAAAACACCAATGTATAAATCTATTCTTAAGAATGTATAGATGTATAAGTTTATTGTCAAGAATGTATAAAAGTATAATTCTATACTTATGAACGTATAGATGTATAATTCTATTCTCACAGTACACTCATGTCTAATTATATTCTCATAATTCATCGATATATAATGCTATTCTCACAATACTCCGATAAATAATTCTATTATCACTGTACACCGATGTATAATTCTATATTCTTTTCTCGTAGTACATTGATCATACTGCTGATCTCACAGTACATTGATGAATAGTTCTATTATTACAGTACACTGAACCATACTTCTATTCTCAAGCCACAGTGAGGTTTTAATAAAGTGCAACTGAGCACAAACCGTTGTGAGTTTTGTAGAGAAGGCCCATCTGCCAATGCCCCCCGTATCCCCCCCCCCGTATCCTCCCACCCCCTCCCCAACACTGACCCAGCTAGTCAAAGTGATGACATATAAATAATCTAGATATATGAGTGCATGATCCAGTAACATGATCGATCACCGGCCCTTGTTTACTTCACAGCCAGGTTCGTTTGTAAGTGTGTACATATGTATGGCTATATGTATGTCTGTCTGTCTACTTGATTAGTCGGTGTATCTGTGTGTTGATGTTTTTCTTTTGTGTGGTTAATCAAAGCGAGGAAGGGTGTATGGAGGTAACGCGGGATGTCTGTCTGTCTCTGCCTGTCTGTCGTGTTAATCAAATAGGGTTAATCAAAGTATGGAAGGATGCATGGATAGTAAGTAGAGTAACTATGTCTGTCTGCCAGTTTGTGCTTTTTACCTAGGTATAGGTAACTGGGCCGGTCTCCCTGGCCGAGGAGGTTAACGTCTTTCTTCGTAATCCCGAATATCCACGCGAGGAGCGTAACCTGCGAGAGAATCGGTAGCGGTTAACGCCGCGTTGGTAACTTAGGGATATGTGAGCCGGTCGCTCAGAAAGCAATGGCAAACTACTGAACGTAATCTTGCCAAGAAATCAACAATCAGCTGAAAGATACTGATGTTTACAGCGATTACCTGTAAAGGATATGCGAAAAAAATAGGTAACTGGGAGTCTCCGTGACGAAATAGTCAAGTCGTCTACCTCGTGCTCCAAGGGTTGTGGGTTCGATTCCGGGCTACGTCTTTCTATTCACGCGTGCATTTTTCTCGGAGACTCCTGGGGGTCGTCGCTGGAGCTACGAAGTTCGTGCTTTGTGCGACTTTTTCGGCGGGCCGCCTTGCGGACAGAGACCGAGCCAAATGGGATAAAACCCGGAGCAATGGAGTCGACCTTCTCGACTTTTAAGACCTTTATTTTTGTTTTTTACCTAGGTATATATTCGAGTTTGTGCCTATTTGTCCGTGTTTGTCTGTGTATTTGTGCCTGTTCGTTTATGTCTGTCTGCCTGTGTGTTTGTACCATGTTCGTTTTTGTCTGTCTACCTGTTTGTCTATGACTATCGGCCTCTTTTGTCTGACTGATTTGTCTGTGTGTGCACGTCCTGATTAGTCATTGTGTAGAAGGATGCATGGAAAGGGAAATACGTGTCTGTCTGTCTGTCCGTCCGTCCGTCCGTCCGACCGTAGGTAGGTAGGTAGATGCGTACGTACGTGAGAGCGAGAGACCGTGCGTCCGACCGTACGTACGTAGGTACGGAAAAGCAGGCAGACAGAGACAGTGAGACATAGCGACATAAAAGCAGACAGACAATGATAGAGAAAGAAAGAGACCCAAAGGCAGACAGACAGAGACATAAAAACAGTGTATACGTATGTATGCCGTTATATCTGTCTGTCTGCCTTCCTGTACATATATCTGTCTATCTGTAAATTAGTAAGCATGCACTCACACAAATATACATGTCTACTTTCAAATCTCCTTCAGTCCATCCATCGATTCATCCATCCGTCCGTACCTCCGTTCGTTCGTCCCTCCAACTATACATCGTCCGTTCATCTATGCCTCATCCATTCAACGTAGACAGACCCATAAATACAGACAGAGACACGCAGAGAAAGGCGAGCATGCAGACAGAGACAGCGAGACAGAGCCAGAAATGCAGACAGACAGAGACTGCGAGGCATATAGACATAAAAGCATACAGAAAGAGACAGCGAGACACAGAGACAGAAAAACAGGCATACAGAGACAGAGAGACAGAGCAGCAGGTAGACGGAGACAGAAAGACACAAGTAGAGAAATGGAGGGAGGAAGACACGGAGATATACAGAATGAGAGAGAGAGAGAGAGAGAGAGAGAGAGAGAGAGAGAGAGAGAGAGAGAGAGAGAGAGAGAGAGAGAAAAAAAGAGATACAGACAGACAGAAGCATATTCTGACTGCTATTACCCGCCCCCTCCCCACACACACCCACACACTTTTATTCTTTCTTTCTAATTTCTATAATATTCCCACCTCCCTCTCAAGCATTATTTGTCATTCGTCTCGCTCACTGCCGCCCCATCTCACCAGCTGTCAATCTATATCTCTCATTCTTCGCTCTCAATGACTTGTTTCACTCTCTGTCCTCCACTCTCTCTCTCTCTCTCAATCTCATCTCTCTCTCTCTCTCTCTCTCTCTCTCTCTCAATCATTTCTCTAACTCGCAGATATTTTCTCTCCTTCTAAATAATTGTCTCTCACTCACAGTTCTACTCTTTCATTGTCAATCTTTCTCTCTCACTCTCAGTTATATCTCCTTCGTCCCTTTTTACAGTCAGCACTGCCCTCTCAATGTCAGTCCTTCTCTCTCACTATTATTAATTCTATTACACTTGTCTCTCTCGCCTTCAATCTTTCTATCTCACCTACAACTCTTCTATTTCACTCACAATCTATCTTTCTCACGTCCTACTGTCAGAATCAATCATTCTCTCTTACACCCTTCTCTCCGGCTTTAAATCATGCTCCCACTACCTTTCTCTCACATTTTGTTCTCCATTCTCAATCTGCTTGATTCCACTTTCTCACTCTCAGTTCCTGTTTTATCATGTGCTCACCTACAGCTGCCTTCTCTATTCATTTCTCGCTCGCTCACTCTCAGTTTCTTGATCTAATTTAGTCCTTCTTTTACACACTCTCATTCCCCCATCATGTCACTAAGGCTTTCCCCCTTTCTCAAATGTAACTCCCTGGCAATCGTCTTTATCTCCACTTCTATTGATGACTGTCTCTCTCCATCCCTCCTTCCATCCCTACTTCCATCCATCCGTCCCTCCCTTCATCCATACTTCAATCCCTCCATCCATCCCTCAATCCATCAATCCGTCCCTCCATCCTTCAATCCCTGAATGCATCTCTCAATCTATCCCTCCATCCTTCAATCCATCCCTCCATCCACCCATCCCTCTAGCCTCCCATCCATCAATTCATCCATCCCTCTATACATACATCCATCCATGCATCCTGTAATCCATCCCTCCATCCGCCCATCCATCCATCCATTCATTCATCCCCCCATCCATCCACTCATTCGTCCCTCTATACATACACCTATCCATTAATCCATCCATCAATCCATTTATCCAGGCAGCTAGTAAGCCAACTAGACACCTGCTTGCATACCTACCTAATTACATATCTACCAACCTACGTAACACTCACATACTTATCTACCTACCTACCTATCTACCTATATACTGCCAACCTACCTACTTACACTCACTACATTCCTACCTACCTACCTACCTACCCACCCGGAAACCTATTTTCATTCTCTCATCCAATTTCTTCACCTGTATATAAACGAATACCACACTCTCCTAAACCTCCCCATCATCTATTACAATTTCCAATATTTATGCCAGCATCATCCAACCATAAATAACACACATTTTCTTTTTATTTACAAATTCTTATAATCCCAAAGGGTCGCATAGCCTCTCACCTCCCAACTCAATCAAATTTTCCTCCACACTAACTCAGATATATATACACCACGCGCCCACTCCCGCGCGCACCATATTGCCTGGTCCACTCCCGCTAATACTCTACATAAATCTACGTTAACATCCTCGTCCTCTCTTGATTATGCCATCGATCGCATTCTTTGCGGCCTCTATGGAGCAACGGTTCTCAAGTTAATTGATGCCAGGGACACTATGCATCTTAGCAAGTATGTACGCTTTGTGCGCTATTCCGGACTAATATTGCATGATGGTGGATTGGGAAACGAGCAGACGGACTAATTGGCTGGGTCTGCAGGGCTGGATTGGGTATTGATGCTTCATAAGGAAGATATGACCAGAGCTCTTTATGATAATGTGTACAGAGTGGAGAACAGATACACTATCATTGTCTGATAAGAATGGTGCGGCAGGGAAGGACCAGGGGACCTGGTCAACACTAGATACTCACAAGAAAGATCAAACGGACACATACTCACATTGCAACCTGGTACCATTATTAATGGTGCAACTTGTACCATTAATAATGAGACTCTTCGCTGGTTGTTGAAGATGCGGACATAGCCATATGGGAGTTGTTGTTGTTTAGTCTGCTCGCTTTGAATTCAAGCGTAGCCCTTACACGTGCTGTTACCTCTAGTACAGTGGTTCTCAACATTTTTTGGCCCATGCACCCCTTCACCATATATTCAGAATGTCACTCCCTCCCCTCTTTGGTATTTCCTCCCTATAAATCCCCCTTCCCCCTACATAGTATACATAAAAATTGAAGCTAAATGTAATAACACATACTAGAACATGTCTAGACGTCTACATAAAACGTGATTTGCGGGTCTACTTACGGTTATAAAACAAATTTCAGAAGGGCGAGAAGTACAGAACTGTAAAGTATGGAGGGGAAAATCAATATCAATGCAACGATTCTTGTATTAATGCGAACTTGAAATAATCTTAATTCCCCCCCCCCCCCCCGGAAACCCTAACCCCACCCCACCCCCGGGTGAAAGGTTGATTCCCCACCGGTTGAGAACCACTGCTCTAGTAGGTTCCATTGAAGGGAAACACTCTGAGCTGATGTTTGCGTGTGGATTAGCTTTCCCTATAACCTAGTGGGAGTGTGCCGACTCCAGTGATGTCAGTTCTTGAATCAACTTTCAGACTATAGAAAGATTAAATCTCACAGGGGCTTGCACAGAACAATTTTGGAAGTCATAGTTCCCGAAGACTTACTCATCTGACATTGTTCGTGAAGTCTTACTTGTCTAAACCTTTTCCCGAAGTCTTACTTGCTGTGTCCAAAGTCTAACTTGTCTGACCTCGTTCCTGAAGTCTTACTCGTCTGACCTCGTTCCTGAAGTCTTCTGACCATGTTCCCAAAGTCTTACTTGTCTGACCTCGTCCCTGAAGTCTTACTTGTCTGACCTCGTTCCTGAAGTCTTACTCGTCTGACCTCGTTCCTAAAGTCTTACTCGTCTGACCTCGTTCCTAAAGTCTTACTCGTCTGACCTCGTTCCTAAAGTCTTACTCGTCTGACCTCGTTCCTGAAGTCTCACTCGTCTGACCTAGTTCCTGGAGGTTTACATGTCTAATTTGCTCCTGAAGTATTGTTTGTCTGACCATGTTCCCGAGTCTTACATATCTGACCTTATCTCATTCAGTAATGTTGTGTTGTAGTCTTTAATTACAAACATAAGACTCTTATATTAAATCTTAACTATCTGGAAACTAGCTTTCAGGCACGACATTTCCAAGCATTCATGAGGACATAACTTCTCTTAAACATGTCCTTTCGCTCGTTCCTAGGACATAATCACCACCACCATCATAATCAGCAGCAGCATTATCAATATCATCATCATCATTTGCAGAACGTCGCCCTCTCACGGCATGGCAACATGTTTCAAGATCTTTTCGCCAGTTCCCAAGCCTCACGTATCCTCATGCCCCAGTCTCTGCAATGTCCTGTGTCCAACATTGGTCGATCTCCCTGACGCTTCTTCCATGAACCTTGACCTACATCATTGTTCTCTCCAGACCATTGTAACCTTTAATATGCTGATTGCCAGCCAGATTTCTTCGATGTTCGGATGTTTTAGGATGTCAGTATTCCTCTTCTTCTTGATCCAAGGCCGTTCAAGAACTTTTCATTAACAGTCATATGTAAAAGCTCCGATTTTCATCTTTAGAGATTGCGAAGTGGTTCATGATTACGTATGGAGTACATTTTATTTTTAAACAATGCAAAGAGCTCCTTTTGTCGCCTTACAGTGGTAAACTGCAACTTATGGTAAACTGCAACATGTGGTAAAATGCAACTTGTGGTAAACTGCAACTTGTCGACATAGTAGCCTCTGTGTTCAGGAGTTACAGTTTACCACTGTTCAGGAGTTACAGTTTACCACTGTAGTCACTGTATCACTACTTCTTGTTTAAGTCCGTGCCGTGTGGTGTTGGTGATCATGTCTACCCACAGCTTTCAGTCTCGTCTTCTGTCAGTCATTTCTGATAGCGACATTCCTCGGTGCCGTAATGTCACACTGTCCAGCATCTCCCCCTTGCCTTCCAACCATTCCGTTGTGGTGATACACGCCAGCTTTCATTCTCACATGGCATGCGCAAAGAATGTGGAATTTCTCTTTAAAATGCTAGTAACCAGTTCTCTGTGAAAGTTAACGTCTTCAAGATATCTTTTTTGTTCTTTCTTCTCGTCCACGGTGTTATGTAAAACCACATCTCGGACGCTTCCACATAATTCATCTACAGGAACCTAAAACTACAGTTAGAGACCTACATGAGGACAACGAATTCGTCTGTCTTATATTAATATCTTTGGGTCTGCAATGATCCAATGAGCTGCACTAGCATGCACTGGATAACACATTTTTAACCCATAGCGCGCTTAGTTTTGGCTCTTGTGAGGTTTTTTTGTGGGGTTATAGAGAATTATAGAAGTTCAATGAGTGAAGTTCTATAAAGTATATCTCTCTATAAAAGATACAGGTTAGTAACAGCAAGTAGTGTCTAGAGGTATTGATATTTATTCTCGCATAACCCTTGTAGAGAAACCATTCAGAATTTTGGCTCATCGAGTACCCCCACTGTGAGAAATTAGACCTAAGTTAAGTTCTACACAGAATTATTTATAGATGATTTCTCTTCTAGGCCATATTTAGAGATCTTGGCAGTTAGCCACAGCAACCAATGAAAGCAGTTCTCTCATCTTCCAGCTGACTGTGCTCTGGTCGCCAACCTCATGTTTGATCTCTAATTATTTATTTCAAGTGACACAAGACACTTGGACAAATGATCACATTGACAATTGTACCATTGTATTGAACATAACAACAACAACTGTATTTTACACTGGTTGAACAAGACAACATGAGAAGATCTTGACAACAGTTGGACGAACATTCACAAAGGAATGATCACACCAACAGATTAGACAAGTCATACATCATGGAAGATACTTGACAACAACCACACAGACTTCCACAATCTCTGTAACCAACCACAACAGTAGAGTAACAGTCACCATGAAGATGCTTGACACCAGTTGGACAAGACAACCACAGGAACATATATCTCAAAACTGTTCTCTTACAACTAATCTTTTATTAATGTCTGATGAGGTCAAGTGAAGACTCAGGCTTCATTTTCTGCCAACAATTTACATCTCAAATATGTTTATATGCAAATTATAGTGACATTATCTATGAAAACCCAAACACATCACTCATTATCCCCACAGAACCATCAATCTAAATAAACCCTCCTCCTTCACATCTCTACACCATAGGTTATCCTACACCACACTTTATGTAAATCCTTTCTTCGACTGTTAATGAGGGAAACACAAGATCAGTCATAAATTGGGGCAAGCATAGGGACGTTCTGTTCCACTGGTCTGTTTAATCCTTTTAGCACCTATGATGGTGTTGGACAGCTCAGGTTACAGTTCTCCCCATGATGGTTTTCCAATTCCGGCTATTCCCTGCTGTCACAATCTTGAAAGAAATTTTAAAGCTCTATCTTTTCACTGGTGAGTTCATGAAGTTGACACTTAGGACTGTTCTTTTACTTTTCCAGTAGAGGAAGATCTAAAAAGAAACAATATGTCCTAGCATTCTTCTTTCTGTCTATCTCACCTAAATTTGACTGTTCATGAAGTTGACACCCAAGACTGTTCTTTTACTTTTCCAGTGGAGGAAGATCTAAAAAGAAACAATATGTCCTAGCATTCTTCTTTCTGTCTATCTCACCTAAATTTGACTGTTCATGAAGTTGACACTCAAGACTGTTCTTTTACTTTTCCAGTGGAGGAAGATCTAAAAAGAAACAATATGTCCTAGCATTCTTCTTTCTGTCTATCTCACCTAAATTTGACTGTTCATGAAGTTGACACCCAAGACTGTTCTTTTACTTTTCCAGTGGAGGAAGATCTAAAAAGAAACAATATGTCCTAGCATTCTTCTTTCTGTCTATCTCACCTAAATTTGACTGTTCATGAAGTTGACACCCAAGACTGTTCTTTTACTTTTCCAGTAGAGGAAGATCTAAAAAGAAACAATATGTCCTATCTGTCTTTCTTCACAGTCTATCACTCCTAAGATTTCTGATGGAACTGAATCACCACACCAACTGAACACTAATCCATGTTGAGAATTTGCTCTATTTATTATACTTCTTCTCCATTAGCCTTTCAGCCAATATTAAGCTGGAATATGGTCTGCTCCAAGTGCACCTTTAATGTCCACTCTTAGCCAGTAGTGGCATGCTGAAGACCAGGTGATCTCTCCTCCCAAGGTTTCTTCCTGAATTTATCTTGAAGATATAGCCTGAAGCTTTTACAAAATTGGAGAGTATCCCTGTCTTAGGCTTTTAAGAAAGACTTTTCTTCAGTGCCATCTGTATAGGCCAGAATTAGTGGATTCAGGCTCAATCTTTGCAACCTGTTGTTCATTTTGGTCTTTTTGGAGTCTGACTTTTCAGCTGGAGTTGAAGACTAGAGCTCAGGACTTCCCTGGAGTTGTCCTGGTAATTGAAAAGGGCCTCCCCCATCTTCCTCATTCTCTGTTAATAAACAAAGGCACAACATGTGTTTTACATCTATTTAACCATTGTCACTAGTTATACAGTACTATCACAGATTCAGAGAGGAATGGGAGGGGCAGAGGGAGTGTGATATTCGAACACCCGCCTCTCACTGATGATGAAGTGCAATTTTATTTGGGGGTTTGGGGTGATATCCTTTCTCCAGGTTCATCCCCAAAACCGTGAAGTCATAGGCACATACTCCTAATCAGAGGCAGCTTCACACAATTATCTTGTAAATTCTCACAATAGTAGATCACAGGGACCGGTGTACCATGAGAACAGACAGTGTGATTAAGCATCAAGAAGTAGGCATTGTATGGCAGAAATCATGCACTAGAAATTGCTTTCATATGTGGAATACACATAATGAAAGAAAACATGAATTTTCCCTGACAAATAGCATGAGCCTTCCCATGTATTCAGCTGACAAACACTGTAGGTTAATTTCTACAGTGCAATGCAGTCCTGCAAACATGGATTTGATAAGTGTCTTTACTTTTACAAATATGAGAAGTTAATTATATAATTATCATCTCATTCACTCAAACATTCTCAGCCATTATAAGGGAGAAATTACATGCAGTATATAGCATCACACATTCTGAAACATAACTGCCAAAGGTAACTCTCAAGAGCGATGTACAGTTTGGTTAAGAATGGTCATGATAGGCACTCAATGAATGTTCAGAGCGCACAAAGGTTTTGCCATATGCATTGAGCGTGGTTTACAGTCATAAGCATATGCAAATCATCAAATCAGACAGACAATAGACATGGTAAGAATGTTTCACTGCGGTAGACATGACAGGTTTTGAGCGGCAGTTTTAGAGTCACTGTACCGAAGTCCTGTCTTCTTTTTACATTTTCTCAAGAAAATACTCGGCCATTCGTCTCTCTCTCACTTCATCAGGTTTACACATAACATATTAAATGATTTAGGTACCTGATGTGCAGAGGACCACATCTTAAAGAATGCTTTTGGGCAAATTTTACCACTGCATCTTGAACATGTCCTTACGGGATGGAATCAAGGCTTCGACTGGCGGGCTAATTAATTATGTATTAAGGAGCGTTACCAGCCCAAGGGTTACCCAATCAAATTGAGACCCCACCATTCTCTACCCCCTCTCGATCTAGAATCTACGATTCTATTTTTAGTTAGGGTATCACGACGGCCTAAATGGTTAACTACTGAGTATTGAGAAATGAAAATGGACTGGGGATGCGAACGTCTGAAGACATCATGCTACAGCTCTATGTACAAGTATATAAATATCGACGAAATTTAGGCGGTAGGTACATGCAGGCTTGCACACAGCTTTATTTCTAGCAGTTCACGAAATAGACTGCTCACAAGCATCCACAGCTTCAGGAAGTATGTTTCAGTCCGTGGATTGCTAAGTTGAGAACCACTGATTTGGACTTCCTTGTGAATTTGGGTGGGGGAAAATAACTTTATCACAGCAGAAATACACACACACAAAAGTAAAATAAAACGTATAAAAAGGAAGACATGAATGAATCCAAACGGAGCTACAGAATTATAGATGAAGGCGAAGTGAACGGAGATGGAATAAAAGGGAAAAGAAATGTTATGCAGACGAATAAAATATGCCACGGAAGGAATCGATACAGAAATAAATAGAACTTCCGGGAAGTGAAAAAAAAACAAAAAACGAGTGTCTTACTTAACTCAGAATATAGAGAAAGGAATTTTCGCCTTGTCCGACCTGGTGATTTCCATCTTTACGAAGTGTTTCAGAAAAGATATGAAAGGATGGCAAAAATATCGGCTGGGATGTGGGGGGTGGTGATACACATAGTGCCGGATAATGTAATATTCATAGCGCTGTATTGAGAGAGTAGGCGATGGGATCTTGGAACGCATTATTATGTGTAGAAGGCAGAAGTGGCATAATGCGAGGAAGTGGCCGCTTCTACACACCTCTTTATTATTTTTTTTCATTATCTTAAAGCGACTATTACACCAATAGCTACTATTTCTGCCGCTGATGATGCGGTTGCTGCTGCTGCTGCTGCACTACTACTACTACTACTACTACTACTACTACTACTACTACTACTACTACTACTACTATACTACTACTACTACTACTACTACTACTACGAACTACTACTACTACCACCACCACCACCACCACCACTATTAATACGATCAACACTATTAACAGTACGGCTACCATTACTACTACCACTAAAGCTACTATCTACTACTATCACAACTACAACGACTACAGCAAATTATACTGATATCACTTTCACCACCACTACTATAATCGCTGGTACTAGCACCATATCTATTAGTACTACTATTACCGCCACTAATATTACAACAACAAGTATTACTAATACTGCTGATTATAGTACGGTTATTAATAATAATAGTATTGACGCTGATATTAATATTATTGTAGCTACTTATAGCTGTCTCCCTGTCCCGAGGGGTTAAACGACTTTCTCTGTAATCCCGTTTATCCACGTAATGTAACGCAGCCCCACGAGAATTGGTAGCGATTCTCGCCACGTTGATGACTTACGGGATAAGTGAGCCGGCCGTTCAGAAAGCAATGGCAAACTACTGAGCGTAATCTTGCCATGAAATCAGCAACAGCGGTAAAATGCTGGTGTTGACAGCGATGTCCTGTAAAGGATATGCGAATAAAGTAGCTATTTATAGTTCAAACTGGCTTAACAGTTGCTGCTGCTGCTGCCGCCGCCACTACCACCACTACTACTACTACTACTACTACTACTACTACTACTACTACTACTACTACTACTACTACTGCCGCTACAAATGATGATGGTGATGATGATGATGATGATGATGATGATGATAATGATGATGATGATGATGATGATGATGATGATGGTGATAGTCATGGTGATAACTATATATTAAGAAATGGGGGCTGCGTGGTCTCGAGGTATGGTGTCAGCCTTGAGTGCTGGAAGTCCCGGGTTCAAGCCCCGGTGGGGACTGGGATTTATTTCACGTGGACTTCTAGTAATAAAATTTCCCCTGTTCTCTTGGTAGTGAGATCGGACGCCCGTGTGTATTGTTGCGCCAGTTGGAAGTCGAAAAAAGTAGCCTAAAGGCGCTGCCCGGGCAAAATTTCGAGTTAACAATCTACCCAAAGTATTTCAGGATCCTCGCCGATGCTACGGAGCTCGTGCACTTAGCTGAGTTTCTCCAGACTTAGGTTTTAGTTAGGAGGAGAACGGAGCACTTATGGGCTACACTCGTGTGCCGTGATGTTAATCCATCGACTAAACTTAACTATATATTAAAATAGAAAGCAGTAACAAGCCTAGGAAAGCGACAATGGAAACAGCTGTGAAAATATTCATAGTAATAGACAATTCCCAGCAGTAACAAAACGAATACAAACGGAGAGGGGGAGGGGAGGGGGGGGGGGTCATACTGGCATTGTGTCAACAAGACACTACGTGGTATTTACAAGAATATTCTACTAACCAAAATACTGACATATGAGTCCACTAATATCATGTGGACGCGAATCATCAACAGGAAAATGCAAAGAACCCTATTAACGGACATAAAGGAATGAAAAAAGTACAAGTTAAAATTTAAAATTTAATTTTTAATTTAAATTCATTAGATAAATTAGGCGTAGACAGTCAGTATATTATGAGGCTCGTTGTGGAGAGAAATATATTTTGAAACTTAATCACAAATGTTAAACTGGATGGGAAAAGATCAGTAGGAACGCAGATAAAAAAAAATACCTGAATGGCTTGGTCTCATAGAATATAAAGTTGAGACAAGAACACAGATCTGATGTGACTGGATGTGTTAACCATTACAGCCAACCTGAATATGGCACTTCATGATGACGAGTGAAGACGGAAAACTCACACACACACGCACGCGCGAGCGCGCGCGCGCGCACACACACACACACACACACACGATAAAGGACATTAACGTTAAAAGTGTTAACATGTGAGATGATGATGGAGGTGTGTATGTTGATGTGAGATCTGTTTACATTCAACAATAATTGTTTCAGCAACCAAATCTCCGTTGTTTCCAAGTTATTCGTAACTGATTCAATGCCAAACAAAATACAGGTGTGGACTAAACATGATAGACAATCATATGAACAAGTATTATCACGTAAACGTCAGTTCACTGAGCATTAAATTTGCAGAAAATTCCACGCAACAAAACAAATGGCACGATGACCCTAGTATTGCGATATATCGTCCTTCTGTCCAAACTGGAGGACACATTTGGCGATATATTATCCAATACCATGGACAGACAGAAAAACCAATGACCAAGTCCTATAAGAGACAATTGAAAACCGTAAAATGATTAGAGAAATTAGACGTAGACAGTCACAAGGTTTTGGTCACGTTATAAGACAAAATAAATAGGAGAACTTGATAATAACAGGCAAGATCGAGAGGAAGAGAACAAGGGGAGGACAGAGAAGTAAATACCTGGATGGCTTGGCCACGTGGTATGGTGGAGACAAGAACACAGAGCTGAACCATGATTCTGGTGATCGAGTGAGATGGTAAAACATGACCGCCCACGGTTGCTTTATGTGTCCTTCACCTTACCTGGTATCTTCTATATGTTGCTTCATGTGTCCTTCAGCTTCTATCTACGTGTCTTCTATATGTTGCTTCATGTGTCCTTCACATTACATCTACGTGTCTTCTATATGTTGCTTCATGTGTCCTTCACCTTACATCTATGTGTCTTCTATATGTTGCTTCATGTGTCCTTCAGCTTTGATCTACGTGTCTTCTATATGTTGCTTCATGTGTCCTTCATCTTACCTGGTATCTTCTATATGTTGCTTCATGTGTCCTTCAGCTTCTATCTACGTGTCTTCTATATGTTGCTTCATGTGTCCTTCACCTTACCTGGTATCTTCTATATGTTGCTTCATGTGTCCTTCAGCTTCTATCTACGTGTCTTCTATATGTTACTTCATGTGTCCTTCACCTTACATCTACGTGTCTTCTATATATTGCTTCATGTGTCCTTCAGCTTCTATCTACGTGTCTTCTATATGTTGCTTCATGTGTCCTTCAGCTTCTATCTACGTGTCTTCTAGAGACACATGGTGATGATGATGGTGATAATGATCCTGTGATAATGATAGTGCAGACACAATATAGTGCAGATACAATATAGTGCAGATACAATATAGTGCAGACACAATATAGTGCAGATACAATATAGTGCAGATACAATATAGTGCAGACACAATATAGTGCAGATACAATATAGTGCAGACACAATATAGTGCAGATACAATATAGTGCAGACGAAATTCAGGCGAGAAATCCTGATGCAAAATACAAAGTGAACAGATAAAAGGGGCAGAAGAAATAATCCCCTTGTGGAACAGGGGAACATAAAACAGCTTCAAACACGAAGACAGCAAGGCTAGAAAAAACATGATGCTATTTAATAGTTATGAGATGAAATCAATATCAGCCGGTTATCGATCTCCTGGTGACAACATACTCGAACCACAACCTGGCAAATAATGCCACGCATGTTTTTTTGGGTTGAAGAGCTCAAATAAATTACCGCATGAATGTTCATTACCTTGGCAAATTGTCAACAGTCCGTGACATCTGACCGATATATCTTCGGCTTCTGTGTAGGGCTTTGAAAGAGATTGATAATTACAAAGTGTGTTTGTCAACTCTGTTGAAGTTGGCGTGGGATGTTGCGGTGTATTGTAGTTGGGGTGAGTTTAGAACGGGCGGAAATGTTTACTGGTGTTGTGATGAAAATGTCGGCAAAACATGTTGAGATGGCAGTTGTGACTTATAAAATGGTGATGTTTTTGTTATGGCGTAATAATGAGATGTTACTGCGAGTATCGTGTGATGATGGTTTCGGCGATATCTCTAAACTAGTGATAACATTTGTTGAGGGTATGTTGACGTGAGATCTTTTTTCATTCACCACATGTTGATGGTGACACAGGATCTCTAATGCTGGTGATAACAACACTTCAGGTTATGTTGATGTCAAATGTTTTACATTCACCAAATATTGATGTTGACAACAGTATCACTAATGATGTTATGTGAATCAGTTATCAGTTATAAGTTGGGGTATCTACATTGCACTCCGGACATGTCCATAGGTGCTCAGATCCTCCCCCAGCATATGCATCAGCGTCCGGTGGCTAATAGTACCAGTTCTGTGTTGGTTGACGAGGCGCTTTGTTTTCCCGATGTACCTCTCGCGTCTGGCCGTGCCAATTTTTACTCCCAGGTCTTTCATCCTGGACAGCGATGTGGATTCACTGACGTCAAAGTCCTCTGTTCTCGCCATATCTTTGAGGACGTTAATAACATCGGCACGATCCATGGGCTGGCCATCTACAGGGGGTGCAGAGCCAGCCAGTTTATCAGCTCGTTCATTTCCCTCGACTCCCGCATGTCCCGGGACAAAGATGAAGGTGACTTTACGGACAACAGACTTCCGCAGCGACTCAGTCCACTGTCTACGTACAGATCCAGCTTCGACCTTCTGAATCATGCTCATTGAGTCACTTAGTACACACACGTTGGTATAATGCTGTGATTCCAGCCATATGAAAGCCTGTGTAACTGCCATCACCTCCATCGTCATGTTGCCCATGGTCATATTGTGGGCACCACTGGATTCTTGAACGGTTCGGCCCGCTGCACGGGCTGTAAATGCCCACGCACTTCTCTGCTGCTTTACAACAGATCCATCTGTATAGATGATCACTTCGGGGCTATCTGAGTGTTCATACATGAGCGCGTTAACCTCTGCATTGACAGCGGCAGGGTTCTGCTCTCTGCACCGTCTGTTGAGTGTGATAATGCAGGAGAAAGTGCACTTAAAAGCTGAAGGCACCGGCACCCATTCCTTGCCGGGGTTGATACTTGTAAGACTGCAGACCTGTCTGCCGACATCTTCCGCCCGACCCATCCATGATATGCCCCTCTTTAGCCTGTCACCCTTTTCTCTGAATATAGCGTCATGCAGAGGGTGCTGCTCATCTGCACTTATTTTTAAGTATGCACGAGCTCTCCAGATCTTGATCCTGTGTTCCATTGATCGGGAAGTCAAGGAGGTATCTCATTGCCACACAGCTGGTGTCTCTCGTGCAGCCCAAAATGATGCGCATGGCTTCGTTTTGTACCTTTTCAAGTCCTTCCAATCTGTCTAGGGCTGACAGTGAGGATGGCCAGGGCATACTCGATGCGTGAAAGCGCAAGTCCTTGGAACAGAAGTATTAGCAGTCTTTGCTCGATATTGGCAGTCGCCATGACTCTCATTGCTGACAAACCTTTTCGAGCCTTCGTTATGACATAATCGACATGATCTCTGAAGGACAGGCTACGATCAAGCCTCACGCCAAGATATGTCATTGACTTGGTTCTACTAAAAAATGCTCCCATCCATTCTTACTGCCGGCAGGTCTGTTTTCACAATATGTTTTTTTTAGGGAGAACCATGTAACCGATGCCTTTGCAGGGTTGACAAGGGCATCGGCAACAGCACACCATGAGAATGTTATGTGAATATTTAGGCCTAGGTGCGCGAAGGGCCGTCTCCCTGGCCGAGGAGTTAGCAGCTTTCTCCGTTAACCCCGAATACTCTCGTGGTTGACGTGAGCGCACGAGAATTAGAAGTGGTTCGAGTCGCGCCAGTGACTTATGAGAGTATGGAGTCGGTCGCTCAGAAAGTCGTGGCGTGCTGATGAGCGTCATCTAGCCTAGGAATCAACATACAGCTGAAAGATGCTGGTGGTGACCGCAATATCCTGAAACAGGATGGAAACGCAGAAAAATAAAATAAAAATAAGGTGCGCGAAGGAATAGGTGAAATCAATATATAATCACTATAAAACATATAATCAATGAACAAGTCCTACAAGAAGCAAATGAACACCGTAAATTGATTAGAGAAATTGGACTGTTATGAGAAGCCATAGAACAAGAACAATACAGAAAGGCAGATAAATAAATATTTGGATCTCTTGACCACATGTCATAGTCTGGACAAGAACACAGAGATAATCTACGATTCTGGTGATCGTGTAAGATGGCGAAACATGACCACCAACGCTTATCGGTATGGCACGTGATGATGCTTCATGCGAAGATTGCGACATTTGCACGAAAAGGTATAGCCCAAGCCACATCGCCAGGCATGTGTGGTCGTCATGGTAATGTTGCTTGCTTGCTTGTGTTCGTTGGCTTGAGCTCCAACGCGAAGTCCTGTATGTCGGATGAAGACATCCTGTTGTCTATCATTCAGTGTGATGTCATACAGGACCTGAGGTTTGCGTGAGTGTCCGTTGTCTCATGTCTGGCTTATTGGTGTGCAGGCTGGTGGTTCCTCGCCGTACAGGCAGACACTCTCCGACTTCGGAGGAATCGGGGATCTTACTGACTTTAGCCAGGACCCCGAAGGGACCTGTTGCCCAGGTCTTGGCCAGTATATAACCCGGACCTGGTGCCTTGGAAACACCTCTGCGTCCCGTCATGGTAATGATGATGAGAGCAATTGCCAGATCGGTCATGTTATTGTGTGTTGGCAGAATTGGAGAAGGAAACGTGCTAGGCACAAATGTGTGTGATCTTCAGAAGCAAGTGTAAATAGCACTGAGGTTATAATTCAGTATTTCTCTTTTTCAGCAAATTCTTCTTCTTTTCCTAGTTCTGTCTTCCTCTTCTTTTTTTCTGTCCTCTTCTGTTTCTTTCTTTATCTTCTTTTTCTTTCTTATTATTTGCCTTTCTTCTTCTCCAATTCTTTTCTTTCTTCTGCCTTCCTCTTTCTGCCTTAATCTTTCCTCCTCCTTCTTCTTCGTCTTCTTCCTTTTCTTTCTTCCTCTTCATATTTTTATTTCTTCTTCTTCTGTTTCTTTCTTCCTTCTGCTGTCTTCCTTCCACTTCCTCCTCCTCATATTTCTTCTCCATATTGTTCTTCTTCTCCTCGTCTTCTTCTTTTCCTTCTTATCCCCCTTATCTTCATTTTCATCTTGTTCATCTTGTTCTTTTGCCCGTCTTCTTCTTTTTCCTTCTTCTCCCCCTTATCTTCATTTTCATCTTGTTCGTCTTGTTATTTTCCCGTCTTCTTCAACTCATAAAAATACCTACCGAATACATGTTGTACGTCTATATTCGCCAATGTTCGAATGGAAAAAAAAAAACCTCATCAGTAGTACAGGCGATCAGGAACAGATGTCTGTGAAGTTGATACAAAATGTAATGAGACAAAATTGTGAAGATTAAAGGAGCATCAAATACAAACTAGAACCAGTGCTACAAGTCGATTGCCGGGTATGTTAGATGTCAATTGCCGGGTATGTTAGATGTCGATTGCCGGGTATGTTAGTTGTCAATTGCCGGGTATGTTAGATGTCGATTGCGGGGTAAGTTAGATGTCAATTGTCGGGTATGTTAGTTGTCAATTGCCGGGTATGTTAGATGTCGTTTGCGGGGTATGTTAGTTGTCAATTGCCGGGTATGTTAGTTGTCAATTGCCGGGTATGTTAGTTGTCAATTGGCGGGTATGTTAGTTGCAAATTGCCGGGTATGTTAGTTGTCAATTGGCGGGTATGTTAGTTGTCAATTCGCGGGGTATGTTAGATGTCGTTTGCGGGGTATGTTAGATGTCGTTTGCGGGGTATGTTAGTTGTCAATTGCCGGGTATGTTAGTTGTCAATTGGCGGGTATGTTAGTTGTCAATTGCGGGGTATGTTAGATGTCGTTTGCGGGGTATGTTAGATGTCGTTTGCGGGGTATGTTAGATGTTGTTTGCGGGGTATGTTAGATGTCGATTGCCGGGTATGTTAATTGTCAATTGCCGGGTATGTTAGATGTCGTTAGCGGGGTATGTTAGTTGTCAATTGCCGGGTATGTTAGATGTTGTTTGCGGAGTATGTTAGTTGTCAATTGCCGGGTATGTTAGTTGTCAATTGCCGGGTATGTTAGATGTCGATTGCGGGGTATGTTAGTTGTCAATTGCCGGGTATGTTAGTTGTCAATTGCCGGGTATGTTAGTTGTCAATTGCCGGGTATGTTAGATGTCGTTTGGGGGTATGTTAGTTGTCAATTGCGGGGTATGTTAGTTGTCAATTGCAGGGTATGTTAGATGTCGATTGCGGGGTATGTTAGTTGTCAATTGCCGGGTATGTTAGATGTCGTTTGCGGGGTATGTTAGTTGTCAATTGCCGGGTATGTTAGATGTCGTTTGCGGGGTATGTTAGTTGTCAATTGCATGGTATGTTAGATGTCGATTGCGGGGTATGTTAGTTGTCAATTGCCGGGTATATAAGATGTCGATTGCGGGGTATGTTAGATGCCTATGCAGAGTGTGAACTGGGTAGTTAGCATCCATACACCTCGATTTCTGCTGAGGGAGACAACCCAGTAATGAGCTTGACCCGAGGGCAATGACGTGTGACTTCCTTTAAAATAATAATATAAGACCATCTAATTTATTGGAACACTGGCAGTTAGCTGTTGCACAATGACTCTTACACAATGAATAAATCAATTATGTGAACATGATGAGATTCAGTTCTTTCCTTCCTTCTTCCTTCCCTCCCTCCCTCCCTCCCTCCCTTCCTTCCTTCCTTCCTTCCTTCCTTCCTTTCTTTCTTTCGTGCCATCTTTGGTTGTTCACCGAATGTATTGTTAATATTTTATTAGTCCCCGTTTCGATTACATGAAGGTAAACTTCTTGTAAACATACACATACTCGATTGGCGTAAACGTATGATTACTAAGAGTTATTTGGTGCATACATTATACACCGTCTCTAGACAATTTTCAATGACGAAACTCGAAGTACGACACAAACAAAAACAACAACACAAAACGATAAACGAGACAAGGAAAATACGGAAAAAAATAGATTAAATAAAAAAAAGAAGATGAATACAAACACCACAAGAAAGACAGAATAACAAAACACATACAAGAAACCATACACATGTTTTAACGCAAACAAGATACAAGCACGAAGAAGTACAAAGCCGTTAGCTAGCAAGGAAAACACACTGGAAAGTAACAGCAGACATGACAGGAACAGCATACATCAGACATGAAGCAGACTGCAATACACAAAATAAACAAATAAAAACAGCAATCAAACTGCACATAACAAATAAAATGAGAAACACCGAACACGAAACAACCAATATTAAAGGACAATAAACAACAGACCTGAACTGTCGGTTCTTTTTATTTCCGAAGCTGATACAGGAAGTCCATTTCTTGGTCTTGTGAAACTGGATATACTTCAAGTCCAGATGATCATTGGGGTCCCTGAAGTTGCGACAGCTCTGGGAGGCAACGATGTCATTGATGAACATGTGGTCGTGCCTGTGTTTCTTCATCATGTCTTCTTGATGCGGAACCCTTGTTAAATCTACAACTTATAATTTAATGTTGCTGCAGGGTTTGTTTGTCTTTCGATTTTAGTTCATCCACTGATTAAGGAAGAAATCAGTTTGATCCACGCGATCGAGGAATGCGAAATGTAAGTAGCGGCCGAAAACGAAGATATCCAAGAAGTGTACAGACGGTTTTAGTTCAAACAGTTGTTATGGGAGAAATGAATCGATCTATAGAAGAATGTTTCAGATACGTAATGTAAAGGGTCGTTTTTTTTTAAACTTAAGGTGGTTTGGGTTTATAGTGTTAGACCCCTATTTTTATTGATCAATCGGCATTCGGAGGGGGTGTGGTCAGTATAACGCTGCTCGTATTTATTTCCCCCAAAAATTTCATGGAATCCATTTTCCACCTGGGCAACCTGGGAGCGTAGATACATTTTAAACATTCGAACCCATGACCGTTGTGCTGATAGGGTCTAGTCACTTCGCTACGGCGGTCCCGTTAATGTCACTAATGGATGGAAACATACGTAAACTTAAACCAATGGGTATGTGGATCCTGCAAGAAAAGACAAGGACAGACATATGTACAAACCTTTTTGCCTCTCTTTATCAGAATCTAAATACTGTATATTGTCACATTCTATTGTATGTTCTTGTGAAGTAAAGTCAGCAGGTGAGATTGTGATTATTTCACTCATTAAGTGCTGATGGATCTATACGAATAAGGATCTAGAAACATATGCCCAGCCGGGACGCAGGGGTGTTTCCAAGGCACCAGGGCCAGGTTATATAATGGCCAAGACCTACTAACACGGTCCTAGTCGTGCGTCCTGGGCATCAGATCCCTTCGGGGTCCTGGCTAACGTAGTAGGATCGCTGATTCTTCCGAAGTCGGAGAGTATCTGCCTGCACGGCGAGGAACCACTAGTCTGCACACCAATAAGCCAGACATGGGACAACGGATATTCACGCAAACCTCAGGTCCTGTATGACATCACACTGATGTTGGACAACAGGATATCTTCATCCGACATACAGGACTTCACGCTGGAGTTCACAGCCAGCGAACGCAAGCAAGCAGCATATTTCCTATCTGAACCAGTGCTACATGTCGACTGCGGGGTATGTTAGATGTCGACTGCGGGGTATGTTAGATGTCGACTACGGGGTATGTTAGATGTCGATTGCGTGGTATGTTGGATGTCGATTGCAGGGTATGTTGGATGTCTATGCAGAGTGTGAAAGTGTAGTTAGCATCTATACATCTCGATTTCTGAAGGCGGATAAATGACTCGTCTACTCAATGCAACTGTTATAATACGCCAGAGCCCCAAAGAAGGTTTCTCATTCGGGATTGGTGTTTTGTTTAAACTCCTACGGCATTTGTGATTTCTCATATGTGAAAAAAGAATGTAGGCATGCAATAAATTTCTTTGTTGTTTTCTTTGACACGTACCATTTCTTGTCTACGTTAGCACGTGAAACAGCATGTTGAAGACGGTAGATAAAAGGTAAATGATACATGAATCTAAATGTGGGGAACACACCTAGATGTAAGGTAGATGAACCAAAGCGTAGAAAAACATCTAGATATAAATTAAATGAAATATGAAGTAACATGTGGGGGACACCTAGATATATGGCAAAAGAGACATGAAGTATAATGTGGAAGACACCTCGATATAAGGCAAATGATAAAATAATGTAACATGTTAAAGACACCTAGATATAAGGTAAATTAGACATGAAGTAAATTGTTAAAGACACCTAGATATATGGTAAAGGAGACATGAAGTATAATGTGGAAGACACCAAGATATCAGGTAGATGCGACATGAAGTATAATGTGGAAGACACCTAGATATAAAGTAACTGAGAAATGAAGTAAAATGTAGAGCACACCATGATAACATGATGTAACATGTTAAAGACACCAAGATATAAGGTAAATGAGACATGAAGTAAATTGTTAAAGACACCTAAATATAAGGTAAATGAGACATGAAGTAAATTATTAAAGACACCTAGATATAAGGTAAATGAGACATGAAGTAAAATGTAGAGCACACCATGATAACATGATGTAACATGTTAAAGACACCTAGATATAAGGTAAATGAGACATGAAGTAAAATGTAGAGCACACCATGATAACATGATGTAACATGTTAAAGACACCTAGATATAAGGTAAATGAGACATGAAGTAAATTGTTAAAAACACCTAGATATAAGGTAAATGAGACATGAAGTAAATTGTTAAAGACAACTAGATATAAGGTAAATGAGACATGAAGTAAATTATTAAAGACACCTAGATATAATGTAAATGAGACATGAAGTAAATTGTTAAAGACACCTAGATATAAGGTAACTGAGAAATGAAGTAAAATGTAGAGCACACCATGATAACATGATGTAACATGTTAAAGACACCAAGATATAAGGTAAATGAGACATGAAGTAAATTGTTAAAGACACCTAGATATAAGGCAAATGATAACATGATGTAACATGTTAAAGACACATAGATATAAGGTAAATGAGACATGAAGTAAACTGTTAAAGACACCTAGATATAAGGTAACTGTGACATGAAGTAAAATGTAGAACACACCTCGATATAAGGCAAATGATAAAAAAATGTAACATGTTAAAGACACCTAGATATAAGGTAAATGAGACATGAAGTAAATTGTTAGAGACACATAGATATAAGTTAAATTAGACATGAAGTAAACTGTTAAAGACACCTAGATATAAGATAAAGGACATGTGAAGCAACATGTAGAAGACACCTAGATATAAAGTAAAGGACACATTAGACAACAATGTAGAAGACACCTAGATATAAGGTGACGGAAATGTAAAGCCACATGTAGAAGACACAAGGTAAGGTGAAGGACACGTGAAGCAACATGCAGAAGACACCTAGATATAAGGTGAAGGACACGTGAAGCAACATATAGAAAATATCTAGATATAAGGTGAAGGACACGTGAAGCAACATGTAGAAGACACCTAGATATAAGGTAAAGGACACGTGAAGCAACATGTAGAAGACACCTAGATATACGGTAAAGGACACGTGAAGCAACATATAGAAGACACCTAGATATAAGGTGAAGGACACGTGAATAAACTTGTAGAAGACACCTATATATAATGTTAAGGACACGTGAAGCAACATATAGAAGACACCTAGATATAAGGTGAAGCACAAATGAAACAAAAATATAGAAGACAACTAGATATAAGGTTAAGGACACGTGAAGCAACATGTAGAAGACGCATAGATATAAGGTGAAGCACAAATGAAACAAAAATATAGAAGACACCTACATATAAGCTGAAGGACACGTGAAGCAACGTATAGAAGACACCTAGATATAAGGTGAAGGACACGTGAAGCAACATATGAAAGACACCTAGATATAAGGTGAAGGACACGTGAAGCAACATATAGAAGACCCCTAGATATAAGGTGAAGGACACGTGAAGCAACATACAGAAGACACCTAGATATAAGGTGAATGACAAGTGAAGCAACATGTAGAAGACACCTAGATATAAGGTGAAGTACACATGAAGAAACATGTAGAAGACACCTAGATATAAGGTGAAAGACACGTGAAGCAACATATAGAAGACACCCAGATATAATGTGAAGGACACGTGAAGCATCATATAGAAGACCCTAGATATAAGGTGAAGGACACGTGAAGCAACATATAGAAAACATCTAGATATAAGGTGAAGGACACGTGAAGCAACATGTAGAAGACACCTAGATATAAGGTAAAGGACACGTGAAGCAACATGTAGAAGACACCTAGATATAAGTTAAAGGACACGTGAAGCAACATATAGAAGACACCTAGATATAAGGTGAAGGACACGTGAATAAACTTGTAGAAGACACCTATATATAATGTTAAGGACACGTGAAGCAACATATAGAAGACACCTAGATATAAGGTGAAGCACAAATGAAACAAAAATATAGAAGACAACTAGATATAAGGTTAAGGACACGTGAAGCAACATGTAGAAGACGCATAGATATAAGGTGAAGCACAAATGAAACAAAAATATAGAAGACACCTACATATAAGGTGAAGGACACGTGAAGCAACGTATAGAAGACACCTAGATATAAGGTGAAGGACACGTGAAGCAACATATGAAAGACACCTAGATATAAGGTGAAGGACACGTGAAGCAACATATAGAAGACACCTAGATATAAGGTGAAGGACACGTGAAGCAACATATAGAAGACACCTAGATATAAGGTGAATAACACGTGAAGCAACATGTAGAAGACACCTAGATATAAGGTGAAGTACACATGAAGAAACATGTAGAAGAAACCTAGATATAAGGTGAAGGACACGTGAAGCAACATATAGAAGACACCCAGATATAATGTGAAGGACACGTGAAGCATCATATAGAAGACCCTAGACATAAGGTGAAGGACACGTGAAGCAACATATAGAAGACACCTAGATATAAGGTGAGAGACACGTGAAGCAACATATAGAAGACACCTAGATATAAGGTGAAGGACACGTGAAGAAACATGTAGAAGACACCTAGATATAAGGTGAAGGACTCGTGAAGCAACATATAGAAGACACCTAGATATAAGGTAAAGGACACGGGAATCAACATATAGAAGACACCTAGATATAATGTGAAGGACACGTGAAGCAACATGTAGAAGACACCTAGATATAAGGTGAAGGACATGTGAAGCAACATATAGAAGACATATAGATATAAGGTGAAGGACACGTGAAGCAACATGTAGAAGACACCTATATATAAGGTGAAGGACACGTGAAGTAACATATAGAAGACACCTAAATATAAGGTGAAGGACACGTGAAGCAACATGTAGAAGACACCTATATATAAGGTGAAGGACACGTGAAGCAACATATAGAAGACACGTAGATATAAGGTGAAGGACACGTGAAGCAACATGAAGAATACACCTAGATATAAGGTGAAGGACACGTGAAGCAACATATAGAAGACACCTAGATATAAGGTGAGAGACACGTGAAGCAACATATAGAAGACACCTAGATATAAGGCGAAGGACACGTGAAGCAACATATAGAAGACACCCAGATATAATGTGAAGGACAAATGAAACAAAAATATAGAAGACACCTACATATAAGGTGAAGGACACGTGAAGCAACATGAAGAAGACACCTAGATATAAGGTGAAGGACACGTGAAGCAACAAATAGAAGACACCTAAATATAAGGTGAAGGACACGTGAAGCAACATGTAGAAGACACCTAATTATAAGGTGAAGGACACGTGAAGAAACATATAGAAGACACGTAGATATAGGTTAAGGCAACGTGAAGCACATGAAAATACACCTAGATATAAGGTGAAGGACACGTAAGCAACATATAGAAGACACCTAGATATAAGGTGAGAGTCACGTGGAAGCAACATATAAAGACACCTAGATAGCAGGTAAGGACAACGTGAAGCAACATATAGAAGAACACCGATATATGTGAAGGAAACGGTGAGTGCATCATATAGAGACCCTATACCTAAGGTAGGACACAGTTAAGCAACATATAGAAGACGACCTTAGATATAAGAGTGAAGGCACTCGTGAAGCACATATAGAAGACACCAAGGATATAAGGTGAAAGGACAAACGTGAAGCAACATATAGAAGACATCCTAGATATAAGGTGAAGGGACACGTGAAGCAACATATAGAAGACATCCTAGATATAAGGTGAAGGACACGTGCGAACAACATGATAGAAGACACCTAGATATAAGGTGAAGGACACGTGAAGCAACATGATAGAAGACACCTAGATATAAGTGAAGGACACGTGAAGCAACATATAGAAGACATCTATAATATAAGGTAAGGACACGTGAAGCAACATGTAGAAGACACCTAATTATAAGGTGAAGGACACGTGAAGCAACATATAGAAGACACGTAGATATAAGTTGAAGGACACGTGAAGCAACATATAGAAGACACCTAGATATAAGGTGAGAGACACGTGAAGCAACTTATAGAAGACACCTAGATATAAGGTGAAGGACACGTGAAGCAACATATAGAAGACACCCAGATATAATGTGAAGGACACGTGAAGCATCATATAGAAGACCCTAGACATAAGGTGAAGGACACGTGAAGCAACATATAGAAGACACTTAGATATAAGGTAAAGGACTCGTGAAGCAACATATAGAAGACACCTAGATATAAGGTAAAGGACACGTGAATCAACATATAGAAGACACCTAAATATAAGGTGAAAGACACGTGAAGCAACATGTAGAAGACACCTAAATATAAGGTGAAGGACACGTGAAGCAACATGTAGAAGACACCTATATATAAGGTGAAGGACACGTGAAGCAACATGTAGAAGACACCTAGATATAAGGTGAAAGACACGTGAAGCAACATGTAGAAGACACCTATATATAAGGTGAAGGACACGTGAAGCAACATGTAGAAGACACCTAGATATAAGGTGAAGGACACTTCAAGCAACATGTAGAAGACACCTAGATATAAGGTGAAGGACACGTGAAGCAACATGTAGAAGACACCTAGATATAAGGTGAAGGACACATTAAGCACAAATGTAGAAGACACCTAGACATAAGGTGAAGGACACGTGAAGCAACATATAGAAGACACGTAGATATAAGGTGAAGGACACGTGAAGCAACATGTAGAAGACATCTAGATATAAGGTGAAGGACACGTGAAGAAACATGTAGAAGACACCTAAATATAAGGTGAAGGACACGTGAAGCAACATATAGAAGACACCTAAATATAAGGTGAAGGACACGTGAAGCAACATATAGAAGACATCTAGATATAAGGTGAAGGACACGTGAAGCAACATGTAGAAGACATCCTAGATATAAGGTGAAGGACACGTGAAGCAACATGTAGAAGACACCTAAATATAAGGTGAAGGACACGTGAATCAACGTATAGAAGACACCTAACTATAAGGTGAAGGACACGTGAAGCAACATATAGAAGACACGTATATAGAAGGTGAAGAACACATTAAGCAAAAATGTTGTACTGACCGCACATGATGCAACAATAAGTCTTAGCCATTGGAATTTGTGATAAAAGGAACAATTGGTCGTACACATTTTAATTTAGAATTAACTGTTGTATCTATGGTAAAAAAAAACTTTAGAAACCTATCATAAACATTGGAATGTCGAATGAAACGTAGCTACTGCATACTATATTATAACCAATCTAAACTATTGGAATGTGGAATGCAACACAACTGTCACAATCATTGGAAATTTACAACTGAAAACTAAAACAAACTGTCAGAAAAGGTGTTAAAATCTGTTGGAATCATTAGTAGTTGCAATCGACCGCTTAATAACTGTACACGACATAACAATCTGTCTTAATCATTAGAGTATCGAACCTGTCGTTCAACGAATGTAAGCCATGCAATAACGCGATGTTAATGACTAGAATTTGAAATCAATTTCTTTAAGTAAATAACACCTCTGGCTTGGTTGCTATTGGCAGAAAAACCTGCCCTTCATAACTGGGCATTGAACTCGTAACAACTATGCCAGTAAGGCACTGTACTGCCAAATAGCTGTATAGCATTATTGTTAGTAAAACTACGGTAAGTAAGGCCACGCAACTTGATAGAACCGTACCGACTGTGAAGTATACGTATATATTCGTTAAGGAAAACAGAAGTATACTTGCTAAGGGTTGAGTTAATGAATGCCATGGCGAGTACTCAACTTCATAGCCAATATATAAACAAACGTCACACGGGGTCTGATCCAACTACAACCCTTGCCAGGTCTCCACAGTTCAATCAATAATGCCGTCGTAAAGCACCTTACAATCTAACTTAATGTAAACACGATAGAGGAACTAGCCCAGGGCATATTGCTGGAACGGCTTATATGTCCACATATACTAGGTAACTGGAGTATTAGGTAAGGTGAGAAACGTAATGCAGCTACAGAACTTGCCACGGCTTTCTCAGTTTAAAATTGGAGATATAGTAAATCAACTGACAATTTAACTTAATGTAAACACAATAGAGGAAATAGCCCATGGGATATCGCTGCAACCGTTGTGTATGTTCACATGTACTAGGTAACAACCACGTTAGATAAGATGAGAGATTTGGTCCAGCTACAATCCATGCAACTGTTCCTCAGTTCAATTAACAAAGCTACCTTACAATCACTTCATGTAACTACGATAGAGAAACTAGCACATTGGGTATTGCTGAACAGCTTACATGTTCTTATGTTCACATAAGAAACTGTCACTTTAGATAAAGTGGAAAGTTTACAGCTCGATTCATTTGAACATGTACATTTGTATGACACTCTTTATAAGGTGATCATTCAGGGGCAAGGAGAAGGGTTTGAGAGCAAACGGAGATGAAGCCAAGAAAAATCCCTAGTGGATACCATTGAAATGTGGGCAGGATGTAGCATCTCCGCACTTGCAGGCGTTGCCGACTGACAGCAAGCATGGAAGGCGTTTGATTATTGATGCTTTTATCATGACATACCGACGACCCACGCTGGATCATAAGGGATGAGTCAGTGAGACTTATTTCTTGTACGAAACCAGTCCCCGTACACCTGAACTTGTTCTATTTCAATAGACTGAATGAAGTGGTGCAGTTTCAGGGGCTGGATCTATCACAGATCAATACTAGATTCATAAAAGCAAGCCGAGATTAACTGGGGTTTAAACCATACATGCAGAAACAGGGGTCTTGGGTTCTATCTCTCTTGTGATGAGGTTGGGGCTTATCTGAGCAGCACAGCTCTAGGGATCTACCCAGCTTCATAAATGTAGGTTTGAGGTTTATCGGAAGAACAGCAGCTCTGATGTCTCCCCCACGTTTAAGAGTATTTAGTCAGCATTGTGTGTATCCGTGTTTGCGTGCGTGTGTTTGTGTGGGAGTGAAAGTGTTTGTGTGGGTGTGTGTGTGTATATGTGTGTGAGTGTATTTGTGTGGGTGTGTGTGTGCGTTTGTGTGGGTGTTTGTGTGGGTGTGTGTGTTTGTGTGGGTGATGTGTGTTTGTGTGGATGTATGTGTTTGTTTGTGTGTGTTTGTGGGTGGGTTTGTGTATTTGTGTGAGTGTCTGTGTATTTGTGTCGGTGTGTGTTTCTGGGTGTATTTGTGTGTGTGTGTGTGTGTGTATGCGTGTATGTGTGGTTATGTGCGTATGTGTCGGTGTGTGTTTGTATTTGTGTGTTTGTGTTTGTGTGGGTGTGAAGTGTGTTTGTGTAGGTGTATGTTGTTGTGGGTATGTTTGTGTGGGTGTGTGTTTGTGTGGGTGTATGTGAGTTTGTGTGGGCGTGTGTTTGAATGTGTGTTTGTCAGAGTTTGTTTGGGCGTGTGTTTGTGTGTGTGGGTGTGGATGTGGGTGTGTGCTTGTGTGGGTTGGTTTTGTGTGGGTGTGTTTGTGTGGATGTGTGTGTTTGTATGGGCGTGTGTTTATTTCGGCGTGTGTTTGTGTAGGTTTGGGCATTTGTGTGGGTGTGTTTGTTTGGGTGGGTGTGTGTTTGTGTGGATGTGTTTGTATGGGTGTATGTGTTTGTGTGGGTATGTGCGTGTGTTTGTGTGTGTGGGTGTTTGTACGGGTGTTTGTGTGGGTATATGTGTGTGTTTAAGTGGGTGTGTGTTTTGCCGGTGTGTGTTTGTGTGGATGTGTTTGTGTAAGTGTGTGTGTATTTGTATCGTGCATATGTTAGTGTGTGTGTGTTAGTGTGTGTGTGTGTGTGATAGTGTGTGTTTGATAGTGTGTGTGTGTGTGATAGAGTGCATGATAGTGTGCATGTGTGTGCGTTCTTTATACGATTTATTATGTCAAAGCTTAAAATAGAACATGAAAGAGCGACGTTCTGCAAAGAATCTGCTATATGATGATGACGATGATGACGTGTAACTTAACAGCGACGTCAAAATCTCATTAGGAGCAGGGCTGCAGGTATCAGCTTCAGCACCAAGTGCCATCTTCAAAGTAAAGGTCGGATAAGTCAGTCTCCTGTATTTTCAGGTTCACTCAGAAACTCTTGTGTACAACAATGCTGTGTATTTTCTGAGAACGCGAACAGTTCCATAGAAGTAGACAAAGACAATTATCTTTGCCTCAATGATCAGACACAGTTTTCGATAGAGTAAAACAAGCCGTTGACATAATGTAAAACTGTAGCCAACCTACACATTGAGGGAGAAACACTTATAATCGGTAAGACCATAAACTGTTAAACAACAAGCTGTCATAAAAATGTGATAAATTGATAATGAAGTAGGTCAATAACAGTAATTAAGGAAAGGTGTTCAATAAGGATTTGCGCTGTGAGGTTACCTGTTTTCCTCATAAACTGAGAATATAGGAAATTTAAAAGACACGAAAAGTATCTTCACGGTAGGCAATAATATCAGTAAAATAAGACATGCAGATAATACAGTTTTGATTGCAGACAAAGGAGAGGCACCGCAGAATCAAGTGGTTAATGGACACAGTGAGGGATTAGAATTTAAATTAAATTGTAGGAAAACAGAAATTATGGTCATCTCCAAGGAGAAAGAAATACCTCGATCCTACGTCGGCGTAAATGGAACAATGATTAAATACGTGAACCGGTGCATGTAGTGTGGAATAGACATAATATCTGATGGTAGATGTCTTGTGGAGTCTAAAGCCAGAATCGTCCTATTAAAAGTAACCCTTTGCAAGACGAAACACATGCTTATAAAAAGCTACCAACTGCAGTGAGAAAAAGAGTGTTAAAAGTGTATATAGAATCTATATTGTTGTATGCGTGTGAAATATGGACAATCAGCAGACAAATTGAAAACATCTATAGACGCCAGAAATGTAGAAAAATGCAATAGATGAAATGTACATATAAAGCAATCCAAGAAATAAATTAAAACCGAAAATACTATGGATATATTAGACAGCAGACAACTACAATGCTTTGGGCATGTTATGATGAGACATAAAATTGAAACCTTAGTGACAACCGACAAACATAATGGGAAGCGAGTTAGTGGAAGACAAAGTACTCAATGCCAAGATGGCCTGACCATAAGGTGGAGTCGGGACAAGAACAGTTCTCATGCGAGACTCGTGATCGTGTGAGCAGCGAACTATATCCCACCCATTGATTAACAGCATGAAC
>JACEFZ010020779.1:82500-106578 GCA_014155875.1 Cepaea nemoralis
GATGTGATAACTTCTCAGGCAGGATGGGTCAAGAGTGTTTCTTATTACAGAAAACGTGTGGTTTCTCATATGTAATCACAAGAACCAAGGAGAAGATGGGTGTAGAATGTGGCAGATGATCTCCAGGTAGGTGTATCGGATGCGGGACATCTTGATTATGACAGAGAAGTTTTCCGGATAGTTATGGGAAAGATGTTCTGCAAAGGATATGTTACTGACTGAATTAATCACAAGAAACCCCACTTGAGGAAAAGAGGCTTCAAATAGGGTACTCACTCAGTCAGTGGGCAAGAAATTGGGCTGAGAGATCTACTTTATTTCCCGTGCACTTCAATTCTCTCTCCTGATCTTTATGTAATGTTTCAGTAATAAACACACTGAGAGTACATAATGATAACCGTTCTTGCTATTTCATCCATCATGTGCCATGCCGATAAGCATAGGCGGTCATGTTTTGCAATCTCACTCGATCGCCAGAGTCGTGGATCAGCTCCGTGTTCCTGTCCCGGCCATGCCACGTGGACAAGACATCTGTCGTGTCCTCCTTTAAAGTGTCGTCCCTGGAGTGAGGGAAGTCAACACCCACATTATAATATTTTTCTTTCCTATCGATATCCTGGAGAATCCACCAGCTTCCGTCCAACACACTCCATCAGCCCGTGGACACCTTTTCCTATCACTCTCTCACTGTCGTACTATGCCCCATCTCATACTTCCCCAACGCAACATACTCAACAACTCTTGCTTCTAAAAATTAACAAAGATTAATTTATTAAAAGAAAAGTGTAACGTATATGAGACGTGTATGCGAAGAAAATGTGTGTCGTGTATTATAACATAAATGTATATGTCAGCCCTCAAAGTTCAGGATCATAGTGCACACATCATGGCAAGGATTACACGACATCACACGAGTCAGTACAATAGACCTCACCGAAGTCGTATCCTTCTCTCCAGACATGTCCTCCTCCAGGAGCTCTGATGACCATGAGATCTGAATCCCATGTAAATATATAATCCGTGGAAAATACTATTATTGTTCCTAACACAACGGTTCCTAATAGTTATAGAAATCTAAGATCTCATAATTCCTGCACAGTGAAAAATAATGGAACACTGTCTCATGAACATAACGTTTTCTTCTTGCGAAATGTTCTGTATTTTCACTCTTAAACAGTCAATGTATCTAGACAAAAATGGCTTGCTTTATTCACTAGATATAGTCTGACAGTTCTGATTTCCTTGATACGTGGAACAACTACACTTCAATGTTTGGTTTCATCTAATGTGAACATCAGTTCCTACTGATCTAGTTCCACATGGGCTGAACATCCATCACTTCAGGTGTGTTAACGATTGGTATGCACTCATGTAGGATACATATACCATTAGGCTCCACTGAGGAATGTGTATTAACTTCTTCCGTTGCGAAAGTTGCTGGCCCATCTCTCTACATCAAAATTTATCCGGGATCGGATTTTTCATTGGTTCCGGGTTCTTCATTCCAACCAGAGGGAACCTGTAAAATAAATCATACAACTGGTGATAGCCTCCCGTCACTGATCTCTATTAGATGATCGTGGGCCTTTGGCCCTTGCTCAGTAAAATACAATGAACCTACTCTGTCAGGGACAGATGACTCAACCCATTGGTTATCATCAAGCCAAGACAAGAAAAAAAATCAACAAACAGAATGCGGAACCCCGCCCACCAGGGACACCTACTGGAATATCCCAATTATCCATCATTACTCAATTCTCAACTAGTAAAGCTTATCAACACTTCACTAATCTATTTTCAACTAACAGAGCTAAGAATCACTCTCTAGTTTTAACAAGTCTACAGTCTATATTAATTAGAACTAATTATAATAGGTTCTACCTTAGGCAACATCTATTCTTGCCATGACAGGCACGTGTAAAATTAAATTAACTCAATTCGCACACGGTAGACATATTTCCACTCAGAACCGCAGTGCCGAAGCACGTCCGCCTCAATCAACGGTTTTAGTTCAACTCCCCATCTCCAATCATGGTTTTTGGCAAAACCTAAAATTGGTCACGTGACGGTATTGATGTCCTGCAGGTGTTATTTGGGCATATCATCCATTGTCAAGAATCCATTTTCCCTGGCTTAGTCACTGTCAGAGTTGTCATCACTTGTTTTGCCTCCAACAACAAACTAGCGAGTTCCTATGTGCTCCCAACAACGGGTTTCCCCCAACAAACCGCCAATCTTCTTGATGTCCGGAAACTATAAATTGACAGACGGACTGTTTTCTTCCGAGCTGAGTACTTCCGCTCTCAATCCAACCTGTTTATAAACTGTCAAAGCGATGTATGATTCAGTTCACCCACTTCCCCTACACATCTGCAGCTGTTAACTTTGCCCGACCTGTGATGGCTGACATCCGATTGCAACCAGGATCCGACGGGTTCCATCTGTATTCGAATGTTGACAAACTGTCAAAGCGATGCAGGGATTTGTCTCACTCACCACCGAGTGTTCCCAATCCGTCGACCAGATGTAAACACGTGCAGTTACATTTTCTGGATTTGTTGAAACAACCTTTGGCCTCGAACAGGCCTCTAATACAGACCGCCTTTTATTCTCATCACTGGTTAAATCATGTTGAACTATTATGTGACAACATCCAGGTATTTACTTCTAGGTCTTCCCCTTAGTCTCTTTCCTTCGATCTTGCCAGTTGTCACCAAGTTCTCCAATTCATTTCTTCTCATAAAATGCCACAAACTTATTGACTGTCTACGTCTAATGACTCTAATCAGTTTACGATATTCATTTGTTTCTTGAAGGACTTGTTCATTGGTTTTTCTGTCTGTCCATAATATTCTTTGCATTTTCCCCAGAAACCAAATTTCCACAGTTATCTTTTGTTTTTCAGCTTAACTACTCACTGTCCACGCTTCACATCCATACAAAAGTACAGGTTCTATGTAGCATTTGAGCACGTTTTTTCTCGTTTGAATTGCTATCTCCTTATTGGTCAGTATGTTTTTTATCTTGCAAAAGGCTACCTTTGCAATGTCAATTCTTGTTCTAATCTCTTCAAGGCATCTCCCATCAGATGTTATGACTGTGCCGAGATAACAGTATCGATTCACTTGTTTAAGAATATGCCCATTTACTCGTATATCACATTGTGGTGTTTCATTCTTCCCAGTGACACCATAATCTGTGTCTTCTTACTATTCATGTACCTCATTCATATCCTCACTGGGACGCAGAGGTGTTTCCAAGGCACCAGGGCCGGGTTATATACTGGCCAAGACCTATTGACGCGTCCTCGTCGAGCGTCCTGGGCAACAGGTCCCTTCGGGGTCCTGGCTAAAGTCAGTAGGATCGTTGATTCCTCCGAAGTCGGAGAGTGTCTGCCTGTACGGCGAGGACCCACCAGTCTGCACACCAATAAGCCAGACATGGGACAACGGATACTCACGCAAACCTCAGGTCCTGTATGACATCACACTGATGTTGGACAACAGGATGTCTTCATCCGACATACAGGACTTCGCGTTGGAGCTCAAGCCAACGAACACAAGCAAGCAAGCAAGCATATCCTCACTGACACTCATATCATGCATTCCATTCCGCTGCAGTACTCCTGTCATCTTTCTAGAAGTTGTCTAGATTCTGTTAAGGTATTTCCCATCTTGTCACAGATAACATTCAATTGAGGTTGAACATTTCTTGTCAATAACTTCATTTCTTTGAACATTTCGTAATCTCTTCCAGTCTTATGATATTCATCTATTCTGGTACATCAATCTTGTATATATTGATTTTTCTCCTTTCTTGTGTTCTTTCTTATTTCTCGAGTTAAAGATTTATACTTCATCCTGTTGTTATCGGATTCACCTCCTTTCTGTTTCAGTTCCCTTCGTTGTTTTATTAATTCTAACGTGCCTCATGTTATCCATGGCTTAAGTTGCTTTTTTCTTAGTCGGAATTAAACCTTTGGCTGCAGTTATCACGATATCTCTAGCTTGTACTGCCAGTTCATCAGGTATCATTTCCTCTTGTACAGACATCAAAATCACAAAACGATTCCTAACTTCTATGTTGTATGCATCTGGTATTTTTGTGAGATCAAAACGAAGTGGCCTTGGTTCTCGGATAAGCATTTTGAGTTTTAATTTCAGATCTGCTGCTAATAACTGATGATCTGTATCACAGTCTGCACTTCGTAGGGTTTTGCAGATGTTATGGTTGATCTCCATCTTCTTTGTATTAAAATATAATCTATCTAATTTTTGGTAATACTGTCAGGGTACTTCCATGTGAAGAGTCTTCTTGGGTGTTGTTTAAAAAGTGTTTTGGCTATCGTTAATTTATTTTCTGTGAAAAATTCAATTAATGTGTCACCCGCATCATTTCTATTTCCCAATCCAAATTTTCCTATAACGTGTCTCTTATTTTCAGCTCTTCCTGTACCTACTTTAGCATTAAGATCTCCCATTATTATTGCTATATCATTATGACCAATCTTATTTAATGTGTTTTGCAGTGTGTTGTAAAATCTTCAATTTCGTCCTCCTCTGCTGTTGAAGTAGGTGAATATCTGTATGAGTGTTGTGTTTTTTTAGACGGCCTCTAAGTCTAATAGTGAGGATTCTATCACTAACTGGATTATATCCCATTAAAGCTTTTGCAGTTGTTTTATCAAAACAAAATGTCACTCCACTCTGGCCTCTGATGTCTCTACCAGAATATATGAAAAGATTTCCATTTTCAGTTGTAAATGTCTCTTGCCTTTCCAGCGATGTTCACCGATCACCAAAATTTGAAAATTTAACCTCTCAATCTCATCACATACTACTTTAAGCTTCCCCACATACAGACTTCTCACATTCCACGTTCCTATTCTCACTCTGTTTCTTAGTCTGACCCAAAGGATTGCCTTGGTAACACAGTCAGGATTAACTCCGTCATCACGATTACTAATACTGGTCCCTGTGTCACACTCTTCCCCAGTGTTATCTGATCTGCCTGGCCTGAGCGTCTCGCTACCAGATCTCTTTCTTATTATGTTTTCATTCATGGTTGGTATGGTTTCTTGGCAAGTTTTGCAGAAGGTAATTTGCCATTGCTTTCCTTCTGGGCAGTGACTGTAGTACTCGGTATAGGAAATAACTTAAGCCAGGTTTAGGTCAGATATGACTGAGATACCTTATGACTGTTTACGATACTACCTGCTATCGAATATTGACGGCGCTCACAAAACCCGACACACCACATTGTGCCAACTGCTTCTAGTGAAGGAGTGCAATTGGGAGGGTACACCCTTATCCCGGTACCAGGAAATGAGACCCAAAGACTGAATGTCATTTCAGGGTAGGGCAGACCAGGCCAACCCGACTTCACAGGTACTTGTAATTGATGTCTCCAAGTCAAGGACAAGAAGTCACCATTTTAGTCCAACTGACCGTTGTAGGGATTGATACCTCGGCATCAGTACACCGGAAGTTTATGAGCAAGCGGTTTTATCCATTCTGCCATGCTGATCACGCCCCCCCCCCCCTCCCAGCTTCCCTCTATTTTATTTCATTTGCCTTATTCGTTCCAGTGGAAGGAAAGTCTAGTCACATATTCTCAGGAATTATCAACGTGTCATATCCAGCGACAGGGCCTCTACTAATATTACAACATTCTTTATTTTCGTTTGCTCGCTTTGAACTCAAACGTAGTCCACGATGGACTGATTTTTGATTGTGAGATATAAGCTTTCTATTACCAGTATCCCTCGCCATCATACGAACCCACTCTGATATCATTATATCACGGTTTCACAATGAGCTCTTCTAAGGCATTTAATCTCTGTTCTTTTTTTTATTTTCCGGAGACTCCCGGGGGTCGTCGCTGCAGCTACGGAGTTTGTGCTTTGTGCGACGCTGTCCGCGCTGTGGAAAGAGACTGAGCCACATTGGATAAAAACCCGGTGCGATTAAGTCGACCCTGTGGACTTTTAATCGACTTTTTTTTTATCATCTCTGTTGTTATGATGTTGCGCTAATTAGTTCCACTGAGTGTACATATTTGACAATATCTATCCAAAAAATAGTTCTTATGAAATTTGTTTTAGTACTTATTGGTATCTTTATATGCGATAGAAGTGGCACTGGGTATCCCAGTACCTGGTGTGCACAACATGGGTAGATTTCTCTATCTCTTTCCCAAAATTGAAGTGAAAATTGATCCTAAATATTGAAATTCGATCATTTGTTTTAATTATGAGTTCTTTGTTTTTATTGATAGGGTTTCTGACTGCCTGCCTGTCACCATTGTCTCTGAATTTTCAATGCTTATATTCATGTTATATTTCTCACTCTTGGAACTGACTTGACTTTGATGGTTCTGAAGGCTTTCTTAATCCTCTTCTATTAACACTTGGTCTTCTGCAAATTATCATTCTCAATTGTTATCTTCGTCCTCGCTCTCTGCTTCTTTACATCTATTGTCAATGTATGTTATCAAATGTAAGAAGGAGATTACCCATTCTTGACGTACACCTGAATTTACTTCAACAGGTTTTGATGTACCTGCCTTTGTTATCACGCAACCTTTGCTTGACTTATATACACTTTTGGAAATATTAATTACATGTTTGCTAATTCCGTATTTTCTCAGACAATTCTATAGCATACTGCTGTCAACTCTCAAAGGTGTTTTCCTGGTCTATAACTGCGACCTTACAGGTCTTATGTTCAACGGCTTTTTGCTCTCTGATGTCTTAATGTGAATATTGCGTCTGTGCAGTTTCTATAGCAGTGGGTAGCGGGGTAGGGGTATCCCCTATCAAAGGAGAAGTAAGGCGCTTCCTTCTCTCCGCTAGCCTACGGGACACCCTTGGGCAAAGTGGAGTACCCGTTTAGCCCCCCGATCAGGGTTACGTGAAGCCATGGGTGCAGGTTGTGGATGAAGATGGAGAGCAGCCGACAGATAGTTGTAGGTTATGGTCTCCAGCTTCACGACGGTAGGCAGTGGATCTCTTTTTCTGAGGAGACAATGGCTACGGTCACTGACCAGTATGGTCACTGCTAGGAAGGAAAGCAATGGCAAACTACCTTCTTTATAGATGCCAAGAAAATCATGTTGTGTGGACTCATCGATAACAACAGAAATGATTAATGCTTTAGAAGAATATGGAACAGATAAAGTTACCAGTCTGCTTAACACAATATATGATACTGGAAATATACCTCAGGAGTTACGTAATTCTGTATTTATTGCAATCCCAAAGAAATCCGGAGCCTTGGAATGTGATCAACATCGAACAATTAGTATAATGAGTCACATAACGAAGATTTTGCTAAGAATTATCATGCAAAGAGTTAGGAGGAAAATACAACCTGAAATAGGAGAAGAACAATGTGGTTTGTAGAAGGCAAGGGTACAGTAAATGCTGTGTATATACTGAGAACCGTAATCGAACGTTCTATAGAAGTAAACAAAGATCTACACCTTTGCTTTATTGACTACACAAAGGCTTTCGATAAAGTGAGACATGTCAACATGATAAGGATGCTTGAGGATCTACAGATTGATGGAAAAGACCTTAGACTGGTAAAAAACATATATTGGAAACAACAAGCTGCCATAAGAGTTATAATGAAGTAAGCCAATATCAGCCTATTAAAAGGGATGTGAGACAGGGATGTGTAATGTCTCCAGATCTGTTTTCCCTGTACAGTGAAAGTATTTTCAGAAATATTGAAGATATGGAAGGAATCAACATTGGGGGACGATGCATCAATAACATTAGATATGCAGATGATACAGTCTTGATTGCAGACAATGAACAGGACCTGCAAAATTTAGTAGATGCGGTTGTTACACACAGTGAACAACTAGGGTTAGAATTAAATTGTAAAAAGACACATATTATGGTCGTCACTAAGAAGAACGAAATACCACAATGTAATATACAAGTAAATGGGAATATTCTTCAACAAGTGAATAGGTACAATTATCTCGGAACAGTAATAACATCTGATGGGAGATGCCTTGAAGAGATTAGAACAAGAATCGCCATGGCAAAAGTAGCCTTTAGCAAGATGAAAAACATACTGACCAATAAAAAGATGTCAATTGAAACGAGAAAAAGAGTGTTGAGATGCTACATAGAACCTGTACTTTTATATGGATGTGAAGCTTGGACAATGAGCAGTCAGGCTGAAAAACATCTGATGGCTGTAGAAATGTGGTTTCTGAGGAAAATGCAAAGAATACCATGGACAGCCAGAAAGACCAATGAACAAGTTCCTTCAAGAAACAAATGAAGATCGTAAATTGATTAGAGACATTAGACGTAGACAGTCACAATTTTTTGGGCATGTTATGAGAAGAAATGATCTGGAGAACTTGGTGACAACTGGTAAGATCGAGGGGAAGAGACCAAGGGGAAGACCTAGAAGTAAGTACCTGGATGGCTTGGCCTTGTGGCATGGTCGAGACAGAAACACGGAGCTGATCCACGACTCTGGTGATCGAGTGAGATGGCAGAACATGACCGCCCACGCTTACCGGCATGGCACATGATGGATGGATGGAGTTTCTATATGGTCTAAAACTCTGGTCTCCTGATAACAGCCTTTACCTGGTCTATAAATGCGACTTTCCTGCGCCTTTATAAATCATATTTCGCTATTAAATCACAGTTAGATTTGTAGTGGCGTGCGACATGTCAGCTATAATGTCAGATCAACAGGACTGACTTAAGGTAAGTGGATGTGAGTCATGAACTTACATTACTACATTTGTGACCACTCCATATCTGCAATGTCCCCATCTTCTGCAACCAGCGAAGAGTCCCAGTACCAAAGGCAACATTTGATGTCTGAGTATGTATCCGAATGGCCTTTCCACTGAGTGCTAAGTATCGGCCAGATCTTCTGGCCACTCCCCTACGCACCATCCTGTTCAGGCCATGATGACATTTATGACATACTTTAACTGATTAATTTTCTGATTTTAATGTGACCTCCCATTTAGACAGCAGGATGATATATCGCCATACTAGGGTCACCGTGTTTTTTGTTTTGTTTCGTGGTATCTTAGGCAATCTCACTGCTCAGTGAACGGAAATGTACATTATAATACTTGTTCATTTAATTGTCTATCACGTTTGGTAAAACCCTACTATTTTGTTTGGCACGAAATCAGGAAAATATGTTCGCCACAAAACAGGAAAGCTGGAAAATTGAAATGTCTGCAACTTATGAGTGTGTTGCAGTTTCTTTCCCTCACTCTCTCAAATCCGCTTACGCTAGGAAAGGTCTCACCACTACCCCCCTCCCAACCCCACCCCACCCATATGTACACATGCACAACACAGCAAAAATGTCTCTTAAAATCCAGAACACGCCCACATATTACGCGTTAAATCTCCACCCACCCCCACACATGAGGCCCCAAATCTCCACCCACCCCCAAACTCTAAGCCCCACCCCTACCCTCCATTTCCCAGAAGTCCCTGCCTTCAACATATTGCGTTCTCTCCATTGATCATTTCCCTCCCAAGTTTGTTCTTAAAGTAAAAGCTGCAACTGGCTGCCACAGAAGTTCTCAAACCGTGAGCCAGAGTCAAATGTGCTGTTGTTTGTGCCTCGCTAAAGGGGCCACATCAATTTTCTCTCGAGAACACATATCAATTCTCACTCAGGATAACATCAATTCTTAATTAAGAGTACACATCAACTCTCGATCAGAAATGCCTACTAATACTCGTTGAAGAATACACAAAAATACTTGTTAAAGAATACACTTCAATTCTAGCTTTAAAAAATAGCAAGCACGCACGCACGCACACAGGCGCGCACATGCACGCACGCACACACACAAACAAACACACAACACACACACAACACACATACATATACACATCGGTATTTGTTAACCACAGCGCATCAATTCATGTTCATGATAGCAATCAATTGTCGCCCGAGAATACACATCAATTCTCGATCGAGTATAGATATTGATTCTTACAGCACAATAATTTATTTTATAGAAGACACATACAATTTCACTCAAAAATACACATCCTTACTCTTCAGTATTGCGCATCAATTTTCTATTAAGAACACACAACAATTCTAGCTCAAAGTACATCTCAATTATCAGTCAGGAATAAACCTTAATTATCGCTCAATAATACACAATAATAATTATTTTAATGATCACACGTTGATTCCTATTTCAGATTCCAAATCAATTTTCCCACAACGATTGTTCAAGAAATCACATCAATTTTAACTCAAGAATGCACATCACTTCTCGTGCAGGTTTAAACATCAATTCTAGATCAAAAATACAAATCAATTTCAAGCTTACAAAATGTTATAGTCTTAACACTTCATAAATCAACAGTTTATCGTGATCTTTGATGTTTAAGACTTATCTTATATAAAAATTGCGATCTCCGTCTGTCTGTCTGTCTGTCTGTCTGTCTGTCTGTCTGTCTGTCTGTCTGTCTGTCTGTATGTATGTCCGTATGTCCTTTATGCGCTCGCGAACGGCCCATCCGATTGAGATGAAATTTTCTACACGTCTTCCTTTCATTCCAGTGCAGCCAACTTTCATATTTTTTTAGTGTGAAATCGGCTGCTTACCCAATATTATTTCATTTTCCATTTTTCATTGTAATTTCATATATCTCAGGGGACTTAACTCTGTAAAAGTTATTTCAAGGGGCATAACTTTTCTGTATAACTTATAGTCATATTGTGGCATCGTTTTCAAAGATTTATAAACTCTTTGTCCATAGTTATATACCGGCATATGAGTTATAATAAATAATGATACAATCTGTAAGGCATTTTCAAAGTTTTCATAAAAATAATGCATAATGCATAACATTGTAACTCATCTTTTTTTGCTTAAGAAGTTACTTAGTCATGCAGGTGATTAGAAAGAGTTTTCATTAAAAATAATGGATCGTGTGTGGAAGGACATTCTTTTAAGTTACTTTTTTTGTTGTATGAATTTAATGAGACGCTACCCGCCAGGAGCTGGGCGAAGCCACGCGGGTCAGATAGATAGACAGACCCACCTTTTCGCTGCAGTTGTCTACAGGCATATGCGTTAAAATCCTCCTCCTCCTCTCCCCTCCTACCCTCTTCCTCTCCTCCTCCCTCTTTCTCCTCCTCCTCCCTCTTCCTCCTACCTCCTCGCCCTCCTCCCTCCTAATCACTCCTCTTCCTTCCTCCTCCCTTCTCCTCCTCTCTCCTCCCACTCCCTCCTCCTCCCTCCTTCTAATTCTACGTCCTCCCCCTCATCCCTCCTCCCCCTTCTCCTCCCTATTCCTCCCTCCTCCTCCCTCTCCTCCTCCCTCCTCCTCTCTCCTCCTCCTCTCTCCTCCTCCCTCCTCCTCCCTCTACCTCCTCCCTCCACATCCCTCCTCCTCCCTCCTCCTCCATCCTTCTCCTCCTCCCCCCTCCTACTCTCTCCTCCTCCCTCCTCCTCCCTCTCCCTCCTCCTGCCTCTCCTCCTCCCTTCTCCTCATCCCTCCTACTCCCTTCTCCTCCTCCCTCCTCCTTCTCCTCTCTCCTCCTCCCTACTCCCTTTTCCTCCCTCTACCTCCTTCCTCTACCTCCTCCCTCCTCCTCCCTTCTCCTCCTTCCTGCACATCCCTCTTCCTCCTCCTCCCTCCTCATCATTCCTCCTCCTCCTTTTCCCTCCTCCTTCTACCTCTTCCTCCCTCCTCCTTCTCCCTCCTCCTTCTATCTCTTCCTCCCTCCACCTCCTTCCTCCTCCTCCCTCTCGCTCCTCCTCCTTCTCCCTCCTCCTCCCCCTCCCTCCTCCTCCTCCTTCACCCTCCTCCCTTCTCCTCCTCCTCCTTCACCCTCCTCCCTTTTCCTCCTCCCTCCTCCTTCCTCCTCCTTCCTCCTCCCTACTCCTCCCTCCTCATCCCTCTTCCTCCTCCTCCTCCCTCCTCCTTCTCCCCTCCCCCCTCCTTCTCTTAATCCCTCCTCCTCCCTCCTATTCCTCCCTACTCCCCCTCCTCCCTCCTCCTCCTCTCTCCGCCTCTCTTCCTCCCTCCTCCTCCCTCCTCCACTCTCTTCCTCCTCCCTCCTCCTCCATCTTCCTCCTCCTCCTCCCTCCTCCTACCTCCTCGCCCTCCTCTTCCTTCCTCCTGCGCACTCCTCCTCCCTTCTCCTCCCTTCTCCTCCTCCTCCTCCCTCCTCCCCCTCATCCCTCCTCCTCCCTCCTTCTTCTTCCTCCCTCCTCCTCCTCCTCCTCCCTCTCCTCCTCATCCCTTCTCCTCCATTCTCCTCCTCCATTCTCCTCCTCCTCCCTCTACCTCCTCCTCCCTTCACATTCCTCCTCCTCCCTCTTCCTCCTCCTCCCTCCGCCTCCTCCCTCCTCCTCCTCCCTCCTCCTCCTCTCTCCTCCTCCCTCCTCCTCCTCCCTCTACCTCCTCCTTCCTCCTCCCTTCACATTCCTCCTCCTCCCTCTTCCTTCTCCTCCCCCTCATCCTCTTCCCTCCTTCTCCTCCCTCCTCCTTCTCCCTCTTCCTCCTCCCTCTTCCCCCCTCTTCCTTCTCCCTCTGCCTCCTCCCTCCTCCCACTCTCTCCTTCTCCTCCTCCCTTTCCCTCCTCCTCCCTCTCTTCCTCCTCCTGCGTTCTCCTCCTCCCTCCTTCTCTCTCCTCTTCCCTCTTCCTCCTCCCTCCTCCTTCTCCTCCCTCCTCCCTCCTGCTTCTCCCTCTTCCTCCTCCCTCCTGCTCCCTCCGCCTCCTCCCTCCTCCTACTATCTCCTCCTCCTCCCTCTCCCTCCTCCTCCCTCTCCTCCTCCTCCTCCCTCCTCCTCCTGCGTTCTCCTCCTCCCTCCTCCTCCCTCTTCCTCCTCCCTCTTCCTCCTCCCCCTCCTCCTCCACCCTACTCCTCCCTCCTCTTCCTAATCCCTCCTCCTCCCTCCTATTCCTCCCTTTTTTTCCTGTCTCCGTCTCCTCCTCCTCCTCCTCTTCCCTCCTCCATCTCCCTCTTCCTCCTACCTCCTCCATTTACCCAAGACAGACAGACAGACAGATAGTCGGGAACGGGATCTTATATGACTACTTATATGATTTAAATGAGATGCTCTCCACCATGGGCTGGGCCGGGTCAGATAGACAGACAGACAGACAGATAGATAGACAGACAGACAGACAGATTGTCGGTAACGGGAACGGGGACTTATATGACTACTTATATGAATTAAATGAGATGCTCCCCACCAGGAGTTGGGCGATGCCGGGCCGGGTCAGACAGACAGACAGATAGATAGTCGGGAACGGGAACTTATATGACTACTTATATGAATTAAATGAGATGCTCCCCATCAGGGTCTGGGCGAAGCCGGGCCGGGTCAGACAGACAGACAGACAGACAGACAGATTGTCGGTAACGGGAACGAGAACTTATATGACTACTTATATGAATTAAATGAGATGCTCCCCACCAGGGTCTGGGCGAAGCCGGGCCGGGTCAGCTAGTGTTCTATAATATTTAAGATATTTGACTGTGTTTTGCAATATTTATAAGTATTATGTGACATTTATAGGTTAATTTATTTTTGTGTGTAGTGTTCTATGATATGCAAGAGTTAGTTTATTGCATTATGTGATATTTACACACTGTGTGACTGTCTTGTATGATATTTATTTGTTAATATATTCAGTTCTATGATGTTTAAGGGTCTAAAAGTTGTATTGTTTAATATGGATTGAATTGATCTTATTCTATATGTAATAATAAGTAATTGCATTGTTATATTTAAGTTTTAAATAAGTGTTGTGGATGATATTCATCCGTCTATTAATTGTATTGTGAGATATTTAAATTTATGTTAATTGTATTGTATGTTGTTTAGAGTTATTTAATTGTATAATGTGATATTTAAGAGGCAGTTAATTGTATATCGTGATATTAAGAGGTAGTTGACTGCACTCTGTGATATTTTAAAGTTAGTTAATTGTATTTTATAATATTTGATAGTAACTGACTGTGTTGGTATATGACATTTATACGTTAATTATTTACAGTCTATGATATTTAAGAATTAATTTATTGTTTGCTGTGATATTTACGAGGTTATAAATCGTTGTATATGATGATACTTCAGTGTTAGTTAATTGTGGTCTGCGATATTTAAGAGTTGGGAAAGTGTGTTCTATCGTATTCAGTCATTAGTTTCGTGTGTTCTGTCACAGTATATAGTTAATTAATGGAGATTTGAGACATAACTAAAGTAAAGTTAGTTAGTTGCATATCCTTTACAGGACGTCGCAGTCAACGCCAACAATTTTGGGTTGCTTGTGATCTCTTGGCAAGTTTACTTTCAGTAGTTTGCCATTACTTTATGAACGACAGGCGCCCATACCATTTTATTAAAAAAAAAACGCAAGGCGGTGTGCTGCCAAATCACCCGCAGCTTAAAGTAACAGTGGGTATTTAATTAAAATACAGAAGTGCAGAGAGAAAACTAAACTACGAAAAACTTCATAGAATGGGCATGTTATCATACTGAAATTTCGTACCAAAACACACACCAGTTTGTGAATTACTAGGCTAGCTTTCTTAACTTGTCCCCAGGGATATTGCCTGAAATAAGTACGCTTCTACCTCCATCAGGAATTTCTGGACATTGCACAGTTCTGCTTTCCCTTTGTTTTTTCCTGCCATCCTCCAGTCTTCGATCGGATATCTCGCGGATGATCTGTTGCACTGCGATCCATACTTGGCTTCTGCGGGGGATTGATGTCTTCTGGCGAGATACGTCACCCGTGTGTGGAATTTTGGAAATTCGGCAGGCGAGTTATTTAGGGAATCGCTGAAGGAGAAAGGAAAATAGATGATCAAGAGGAGTTCTGGAATGAGAATAATAATAAAGAGTTGACTTGTCATGAGTGGCGCACTGTTTAAGGGGCGTCAGCTGGCTCGATGGTAAGTTGGACTTGTGGGCCCTTGGTGAAATGGACTCATTTGAACAGTATAGAAACAGTTTCTTGTATATCCATAGCAGGACGTCACAATCAATTCCTGGCTCTGTAACGAAGGGGTAATGGACACAATTCTTAATCCCGCATACCGCGTTTGAAACTCAGCTGCGGGCGATTTGCAGCAGACCGCCTTGCGTTGATTCAGAAAGCAATGGCAAACTACTGAACGTTGACTGCGACGTCTTTTAAAGGATATACAACGAAAGAGTGAGAGAGAGAGAGAGAGAGAGAGAGAGAGAGAGAGAGAGAGAGAGAGAGAGAGAGAGAGAGAGAGAGAGAGAGAGAGAGAGAGAGAGAGAGATTTACTAGGCAATGTTTACCTTCTGTAATTTATTGTCGATGGAAGCGGCAGTCACTAGAAAATCAGCAGTTTCACACACAAATAATGCAAAACTAGCTAGTTTAGCCACCTGCCGCCGCCATTCAAGTGTTAATACAAATCATCAGACACAGACAAGAATGGAGTAAACTTCAGCGTTGATGCTTCCATCATGCCATCCCTAATACCCATGTTTGAGGTTACATATTGATCTGATATCTTGAACCTTCCATCATTCTATCACTATTATTAGTTCTAAAATTGCACTTCATTTATACACAGGAAATAATGTGGGAACCAGCTGAGGCCACTGAAACAGTTACATAAATAAACACACATATTACTGTTTGGCGCTCACAGAAGGAGAAGAGAGAACTAGAGACTAGAGGACGCAATTGACGACATAAAATTTGAAAACTATAGTTAGCGACCGGGATTCGAACCTGTCACCTCCAAATGGCGACAGCGCCTCGCTGCAGGAACAAGTGTACTTCGACGCATGACTCACTAGACACTCGAAGTTCTGAGCTGTTGGTTTGTCGGTACAGGAATTGAGCATTATGTGAGTGACTCTTTGCCGTGAAATTCGAAGTGGCTAGAGGAAGACTACTTCGTCAAAGTTGATTTCTGTTAAATGTGTTTGCAGGACGCTGAGTTCATACCCTGATTGATGTACTTGGCAATTTTATGTGGAGTAGTTTGCCATTACTTTCTGGACGAGGAATCGACGTGTGTAGGAAATAACCCTACTACTCCGACATCAGCGTACCGGACGTTGAAGAGGGGGCGCTCTTATCTATTTTACCCCGTTGACATCTTACACCGAGAGACTAAACACGTAGGAGTGGTGAGCGAGAGCTTATTGGGTTATCCCACTATAGGCATCGATTTGAACTCAGCAACGAGTCGGTGATATCTATCTCTGCATTATTACTGGAAATAAAGTGTTGGCCACCTCACTTCGTAAATGACTTTCTTCAGATATGGAAATACTTAGCTATTTACAGTCCTACAATGGTATCTACTAGCGTATTGACAGTTGGGAAGATCTTGAGGCCATCACAGTAACGGGATTATTACATGCATAGGTATTGACTGTCACACATTTAATGTGATGGTGAAGAAGGTATCACAGGATGGTGGTATAGAACCAGTGAACTACAAAGGAACCTGTTCCCTCTTCCAGGGAACAAGTGTAATTCCACCATGGACCAACTAGACACACGCGCTATTGATGAAACAAGATAACAATACAAGCTTCTAGTTAATGATTTTGCGTTACAAATTGTTAGTCGTTGAACCCATTTTAACATAGAGATTACATGAACCCGCTCTAACACAGTAAGAGACTGCATTTATCCACGCTGACCCAGTCCGAGATTAAATTAACCCACTCTGCCAAGTCAGAGATTACATTAACCCACTCTACCCTAGTGAGAGATTACATTAACCCACTCTGCCCAATCAGATAATACACTAACCCACTCTGTCCAGTCAGATATAACATTAATCCACTCTGCCACAATCAGAGATTACATTAACCCATTCGGCCCTAGTCAGAGATTAAATTAACCCACTTTGACCCAGTCAGAGATTACATTAACATATTCTGACCCAGACAGAGGTTGCATAAACCCACTCTGACCCACTAATTGATTACAATAAGCCACTCTTATCTAGTCAGATATTACAATAACCCACTCTCATCCTGTCAGAGATTTCAATAACCCTGCACAACTTCAACAACAACAAAATTACCGCGGTACAAGATTGAAACAGCGAAAAATACTTAGCAATTACAAGTATATTCTTATAAAATGCAATTTTCTAATAGTAACATAATAATAATAATAATAATAATAATAATAATAATAATAATAATAATAATAATAATAATAATAATAATAATCGTAATAGCACCACTAAGAATAATGTCATTGAAATAACACCATAAAATTCACCCTAGCTTCGCAGATTAACTTTATTTTTGTTGAAAAGATTATATTTGATGGCAACGTATTTTATTGAGTTATCTGTTAATTTTCTTTTGAGTTTGTTGAACGACTTCACATGCAAGCAAACAAGACATATGTGGGAGAGAGCGAGAGAGAGAGACAGAGAGAGAGGCAGAGACAAGAGACAGAGAGTATTGTGTGAGTACGTGTGTGAGTGTTTGTGTGAGTGTGTGATTTGTGTGTGTGTGAGTGCATATGTGTGTATGTGTGTGTTTGTGTGAGTGTGGGTGTGTGTGAAGCCTATGAGCGTGCGGGCTGGGGTCGGATTGCTTTAACGAATCAACAAAAAATAAATTAAGAGAGACGATGAGGCGATACAAATACCTGGCTTTTCCGATTATATAAATATCTTCCTTTCCAGATTAATGTTGTGTATTTATGTTGAGAAGATCCGATTTGATGGGAAGATATTTCATTGTGTTTAAAAACGTGTATCTGATTATTTTCTTTTATGTTTGTTGAACGATTTTACATTTATGCTAACATCATCATCAAGTGCCCTGCCAGCTGGCGTAGGCTTTCATGTCTCTCCATAGATCTCGGTCTTTGGTTTTCTGGATCAACTCTGCTGCTGATATTCCTCCATGCCACCGTCTCAATCCACCCAGCATCATTTATCTTGGTCTGCCTCTGCCTCTCTTCCTCTCGATCTTTCCAGTTATCATTATGTTTTCTAATGCCTTTCTTCTCATCACATGACCGAAGAAGTATGTTTGTCTCTGTCTTATTGTTGTATATAATGTTCTAGTTTCATTAGCCTGTTTGAGACAGTCGTTGTTAGTTACTCTGGCAGTCAAGGAATTCTCAACATGCGAACAAGACATTCCAATTACATTGTGTGTGGTTGTGTGCGGGCGAGCTGGATTTCTTTAACAATATCATTCTCATTATCTTCCACTTTTGCTGTCAGGGGTCGGGGGAGGATTAGGTGAGCCTCGGCACCCGATTGGTGGCACTGGATAGTGTCATTTCATACGACTGTACATGGTTTCCTATGTCATGATTCCAATTTCTTCATGGACTTCCTCTCTCTGTCCTTTCAGGTATTATTTGATGTAGCGCAAGTGCTGGTAATTGATGGTGCTGCATTCTAACCAGATGACTTAACAATTTGATCTAGTCGTTTAGTTGTTTAGTCTTTTAGTCGTTGGATCAACACCACGGCACACGGTTTAACCCATAAGTGCTCCGTTTTCCTCCTAACTCAAACCTGAGTCTGGAGAAACTCAGCTCAATGCACGAACTCCGTTGCATCAGCGATGCCCCTGAAATACTTTGAGTAGATTTTTAACTCTAAATTTTGCCCGGGCAGCGCCGTTAGGCTACTCTTTTTCGATTTCCAACTGCCAAGGGATGTTTTACGTGCGCAACAATACACACGGGCGTCCGATCTCACTACTAGAGACCAAGGGAAATTTTATTACTGGAAGTCCAGGTGGATTTTTTAAATAAATCCCGGTCCTAACCGGGGCCTGAACCCGGGACCATCAGCACTCGAGGCGGACACCATACCTCGAGACCACTCAGCTCCCCTGATCTTCTGCCTTTCAATATGTGTGGCATAAGATGTTGATCCCGCTCTCTGTCTGATAGCAGAATTTCTTACTCTGTCTCGGATAGTTAAGTTGGCAGATCTTCTCAAGCATCTCATCTCACAGATGTTGAATTTGCGTACGTGTGATTTCGATAATGTCCTCGTTTGACATTGGTAGCGTTTAAGGAATCGACAAATAAGAAAGTTATGGGAAGAGAGGAGGCGATAAAAATACCACCGGTTATTTTACATAGATAAGTTATATTCTCGTCAAGGTATTACTGAGCTGGTTCTCTCCGCCTCGGTAACTTACGGAGTATGTGAGGCGGTCGCTCAGAAAGCAATGCCAAACTACTGATCGTAATCTTGCCAAGAAATCAACAATGAGCTGAAAACTTCTGATGTTGACAACAATGTCCCGTAAAGGATATGGGAAACAAAAAATTACTGAGTTCCGTTGGGTAAGATATGAATATCAATAACGTAACAGACCATGCATGTCGTAAGAGACGACTAAGCGGGGTTGGCGGGAGTCTGACTACCTCATCTGGCCGAACAATTAGCTGCCAAATCAAATAACTCATGTAGATGTTGACACGGAATTTGGTATGAGTGAGCTGAGGTCATTTCCTCCACTGGGGGATAAAAGGCGGCATACAATAGAGGATACGAAGACGGAAGGGGTGGGGGGGGGGAAGCGAAGGGGACAGAAGAAGGAGGAGGAGGAAGAGCGGAGGAGGAGGAGTCGAGGAGGAGGAAGAATAAGAATGAAGAGGAGGGAGGAGAAACAGGGAGAAAGAAGAAGAAGAAGAAGAAGAAGAAGAAGAAGAAGAAGAAGAAGAAGAAGAAGAAGAAGAAGAAGAAGAAGAAGAAGAAGAAGAAGAAGAAGAAGAAGAAGAAGAAGAAGAAGAACAGTTAATGTCACATGTATGCTATCAGTAACCTGTTGCCGCAACTCTTGGCTGTCAAAGTCAGTAGACTGCGGTTCCAATACCAAAGCCACAAATGCATATGGTAGTCCAAAATACACTAAGACTATAGTGCAATGTTGGCCACACTGAAGAGAGAACTTGAGAACCTATGCAACAGAAGTGCCAGATATAAGCGTGGACGAAAGGTTAGGATCGGTGGCTCTTAATCTTCCTGTGCGCTGATGGTTGGGTAGTGGGTTCAAGGGCAAACTAATGAACTTCAAAGTGTCTGAACAAAACCAAACCTGAGGTTGATCGCAATGTCATGTAAAGGGCAAGCAACAACAGAAGTGCTACAGAAACAAACGTCGAAAGAGAGTATCCTACGCTGAGCGATAGAATAACACAGAAAGCGTTCAGTATTGAAACTTATCACCAGCACGTAAAATAGGCTGTTGTGAAGGAACATGATCGACTACGCTAATCAGCATGGTACTTGAGCTGAATAGCATAAGAAATTGAAGAAAGCGTTTTATGTTTCGAGTTAATAAATTCTCAGTCACGGAGAGGTGACTATCAGGGGAAGTAAATATTAAATAATCAAGCTGCATGTGTCTGTATTAGTAATGTCCCTTGTTTACTTCTTTTCATTGTTTTTATTACTAAATTGTGAAGCTCCAAGTAACATTTTCCCACAGGAAGAGGTTCTAACTTGCGAACCACAAATTGAAGAACCTATATTTGAAGAAATCCTATATGTAATCACACGACTTAAAAACAATAAGGCAACTGGGACTAATGGAATTGCTGCTGAATTTATAAAGGCAGGTGGCCATGCATTACATCTAAAGCTATACGAACTAATAATAAAAATCTGGAGGACAGAAGAATTACCCCATGACTGGAAAGAGTCATTATTGATACCTATCTTTAAGAAAGGAGACAAGTTCCAATGTGGAAATTATAGAAGAATATCACTACTGTCCACAAGCTATAAGATACTATCCGCAGTATTACTAAATAGACTAAAACCATATTCAGAAGACATATTAGGTGACTACCAGGCGGGTTTTAGACAAAACAGATCAACAATAGATCAGATATTTATCTTACGACAAATAGCCGAGAAACATTGGGAATATAAAAGAGATCTCCATAACATTTTTGTGGATTTTAAAAAGGCTTATGATAGTGTCCATAGGAATAGTCTATGGAATGCTATGCAAGAATTTGGAATACCAAGGAAGTTAATCAACATGACCAGACTATGCATGGAAGATACTTATAATATAGTAACATATAAAGGCAGGAAATCAGACCCCTTCCAAATAACATCTGGCTTGAAACAGGGTGATGCACTATCGCCGCTACTCTTCAATCTGGCTCTAGAGAAAGTTGTAAGGAAGATAAAGGAGGAATGTGATATTGGAGGAACGTCCAAGCTGCTTGGTTATGCAGATGATATAGATATTATAGGGCAAAGTGAACAAAAGACATTGGAAATATTGACTCACTTAAAGGAAAAAGCCCAACAGATGAGGCTAGTTATCAACCAAGAAAAGACAGAATATATGGTAATTTCATGAGACGGAATGGCTAAAAACTCTGGCCACATACAAATAGATAATATGATCATTAAAAGAACGGAAACATACAAATACCTGGGTACAATCTTCAACTGCTCCAACATCATAAGGGAAGAAATACAAACTAGAATCAACTCTGGAAATAAGATATACTATGCACTACAACATCTACTAAAATCAACGGCGCTATCTCGTAACACCAAAATCACAATATACAAAACACTGATCAGACCAGTTGTGCTGTATGGCTCTGAAACCTGGAGTGCAAAGACAGGAGACGAAGCCTTGTTACAAACCTTTGAGAACAAAATTTTAAGACGCATCTTTGGACCCATTAGGGATACACAAAGTGGAGAGTGGAAAAGAAGAAGTAACAAAGACATTTATGATCTGTTTAAGTTCCCGCTAATCACTGGTATCATGAAGGCTAATAGACTACAATGGCTGGGGCATATAGAAAGAATGGAAGATAATAGGGAAACAAAACTCGCTTACACTCAGGAAATAAATGACCGTAGACCCCGAGGTAGACCAAGAAGACGGTGGAGAGATAATACATGTACAGACCTACAAGCACTTGGAATCAACGACTGGCAAGAGAAGGTCCACCAGAGAGACGAAAGGAGACGGATTGTATTTGCAGCAAAGAACCTCAATGGCTCGGAAAGCTGAAGAAGAAGAAGAAGAAGAAGAAGAAGAAGAAGAAGAAGAAGAAGAAGGTTGTTTTTATTGAGAAATGAAATGGTGAACTGAGTTCAGCATGGCCGAACGGATTAGAGTTTAGAGCGTTCGTTATTAAACGTCCGGTGTGCTGATGCCGAGATATCGAGTTCAACCCTTACACCGGTCAGTTGGACTAAGATGTTAACTTCTCGTCCTTGGCTTCTTTTATTCACGCATTCATTCATTTAGTAGCACGACCTTTGCATAACATCGCTCCCATAACAACCTTCCGGAAATATTCTCGGTCATAAGCAAGATGTCTCGCGTCAGATACACCGTTCTGGAGATCATCCACTACATCCTGCACCCATCTTATCTTGGCCTTCTTCTTCCTCTCTTCCCGGGCATATACCCCTCCAATATTGTTTTCTCCAACCTTTTATGACGTTTCAAGTGACCAGAATATATCAATTTTCTTTGTTTTATCGTCTTCAGTAGCCAACCTTCTTCAATATTCAGATCTTTTCGTATGGGTGCATTTGTTCTATTCTGCATCCAAGATATTCTTAGACGTCCATCAATTGGGGACGTAAATTACAAGTACTTCAGAAGTCGGAGTGGGTTCGCCAAATGACGGGAACACTGGTAATACGGAAAGCTAATCAACACACTGATATCAGTTCAGTACACTAGAAGTGGCAGCACGAGCATGAACTATGCTTGAGTTTGCCAGCGAACGCAAAAGAAAAAACGATGGAAGCGGGCGCACTAGGGTAGTTGACATGGAACTGCCCTGTTCAAGTCATGAGCACGGTCGGACACCAGACCGACGCCGGGGCTCGTCGACTGCGAAAGTAAGGGAGAAACTGACCATCTATACGTCCGTGCATGCAGGCCTACATAACGCCATGACGCTATAACATGGCAGAACTATAGCCGGAATCTGCTTCCGGGCAATTTGAAATTGTCGAAACTAAAGTAAACACGTAAACATTATATGAACTAAAGTAAACACGTAAACATGTTATGAGCTAAAGTAAACACGTAAACATGTTATGAACTAAAGTAAACACGTAAACATGTTATGAACTAAAGTAAACACGGAAACATTCTGTGAACTAAAGTAAACACGGAAACATTCTATGAACTAAAAGTAAATTCATTCTTACATAAACCAAAACACACACATACACACCTCCGCACACACATACTAAACACGTACATAGAAAAACACATCTGCATACATAGCAGACATGAATGGCAGACAGACAGACAAACAGACAGACAGACAGACAGACAGACAGACAGACAGACAGACAGACAGACAGACAGACAGACAGACAGACAGACAGACAGACAGACGGACAGACAGACGGACGGACGGACGGACAATGATACAAAAACATGCACAAAAAATTGTGCAAAGTAAGCAAATTCAGCCGCGGTGATATTAATTATATGTCTCATCGAGTACCGATCTGTTTAAACAATATTGGGCGGCCATCTTATACCCAAATACGCCTGCCGGTGTGAAAATGGGTCTGTTAACGTCAGTTGACTGTGGAACATAAAGTCAGTGAAGTGGAACTAACGCGGCCGTTGACATAACAACTGATATTAAGTCACTTGATGTGGGATGTAATCATCATAACCATCATCATCCTCATCCCTGTTGCCGTCAAGCGTCGTGGGAAGGAATAGTTTGAGGAATATAATAAAATATTATTAACAAATCTTTTCTCTTTTCGAAATAATTTCTGGACGTCTTGGAGATGTGATTTATAGAAGAATGCTGAAAATTAATTGGACAGCCAAAATTAGCGATCTGGATGTTTTAAGGGAAGCTGAGTCGCAAAGACAACATATCACAGACATCAGTAAGACGCATATATATTTCCCTTTTTATACGAGAAGCCGACAACTCGAACATATTCTGACGACCTGACAGATTTGCGGAAAGAAAGACAGATGAAAACAAGCGCGAGAAGATTTGAATTGTGTCAGGAAGAAAGTCAACATACGAATGACCCTGACGTTTTTTTTTTTCTCTC
>JACEFZ010020780.1:0-42299 GCA_014155875.1 Cepaea nemoralis
TTTTCCTTTTCCCCCCGGGGGGCCCCCCCCCCCTTTTTTTTCTTGGTCTGTTTCCCTTCGATCTTACCAGTTTTCACTAAGTTCTCCAATCCATTTCTTCTCATAACATGTCCAAAAAATGTTGACTGTCTACGTCTAATTTCTCTAATCTATTTACGATTTTCATTTATCTCCTGTAGTACTTGGTAATTGGTTTTTCTGTCTGTCCATGGTATTCTTTACATTTTCCTCAGAAACCACATTTCTGCAGCCATCAGATGATTTTCAGCTTGACTGCTCATTGTCCAAGTTTCACATCCATACAAAAGAACAGGCTATATGTATCCCCCCCCCTCCCCCCCCCCCCCCCCCCCTCCCCCCCCCCCACCCCCCCCCCCCCCACACTCTTTTTCTCGTTTCAATTGACATCTTTTTATTGGTCAGAATGTTTTTCATCTTGCTAAAGGCTACTTTCGCCATGGCGATTCTTGTTCTAGTCTCTTCAAGGCATCTCCCATCAGATGTTATGACTGTTCCGAGATAATTGTACCGATTCACTTGTTGAAGAATATTCCCATTTATTTGTATATTACATTGTGGTACTTCGTTCTTCCTAGTGACGACCATAACCTGTGTCTTTTTACAATTTAATTCTAACCCCAGTTGCTCACTGTGTACAACAACCGCATCTACTAATTGTTGCAGATCCTGCGCATTGTCTGCAGTCAATACTGTATCATCTGCATCTGCACTGTTATTGATATTTCGTCCTCCAATAGTGATTCCATTTATATCCTCTACATTTCTGAAAATATTTTCACTGTATAGGGAAAAAAGATCTGGAGACATTACACATCCCTGCCTAACACCTCTCTTAATAGGCTGATATTGTCCCACTCCATTATCAATCCTTATGGCAGCTTGTTGTTTCCAATATATGTTTTTTATAAGTCTAATGTCTTTCACATCAATTTGTAGATCTGCAAGCATAAACATGTTAACATGTCTAACTCTATCAGAAGCCTTTGGGTAGTCAATAAAGCAAAGATGTATATCCTTGTTTACTTCTGTGTATGTGCGCAGCCTATACACAGCATTTACTGTACCCTTTCCTTCTACAAACCCACATTGTTCTTCCCGATTTCAGGTTGTATTTTCTTCCTCATTCTTTGCATGATAATTCGTAGCACAATCATTGTGATGTGGCTCATTATACTAATTGTTCTGTATTGATCACATTCCAAGGCTCCTGATTTCTTTGGGATTACAATAAATACAGAGTTACATAATTCAGAAGGTATATCTCTAGTATCGAGTGAAATGGCGTGTCATGACCGCCCACGCTTTCCGGCATGGCACATGATTGATTGATTGATTGATCTCCAGTATCATATAATGTGTTCAGCAGTCTGGTGAATTGATCTAGTCCACATTCTTCTAAAGCTTTAATCATTTCTGTTGTGATGTTATCTGAAACGGGGGCCTTGCAAGCTTTCATATGCTTAAGAACATTTCGAACCTCCATCTTCAAAATTGGCGGTCCTTCATTATTAAATATAATACCATACTTTTCCTCTCTGTTATCCTCATAAAGGTTTTTCTCATAATCTGTCCATACATGTATAATCTGATCTTTTTCTATTATAATTTTGCCATCTTTAGTTTTTAGACAGCCTGTTGAGGTACTTGTTTTTTTTTTATTAGTAAGTTCCTGAATTCTTTTGTGAACTAATTTGGTATTTTGACTGTTGTGTTGTTTTTCAATTTCTAAGCACTTTTCCTCAAGCCATGCTACTTTTGCCTCCTTACATAATATTCTGACTTGTCTGTGAATTTCTTCATATTTGGCCGAATTATTTTTGTTGAGTCTTCTTGTTTCCATTAGGTGTAACATTTCTTCAGTCATCCATTTCTGGATCAGACAAAATATCAAATCTGTTCTGTACTTCTATGTTGAATTTGTCTTGTATTTCCTTATCATTATTCAATATACACAAATCATATTTAGTGTTTCCTGTTATATACTTGATTGTTCCTGTAAGTAATCTGTGGTCACTATAACAATCAGCACTGGGAACTGTTCTTGTTATTGTTAACGCGTTTCTAAATCTTCTGCTAATCATTAGAGTATAGTGGCTCTGATTACCAGAAACATGATAGGGTTTAAATGTGTTAGTTGCAGATTAAAAAAAAATTTTTTTTTTTGGCATATCCTATTTACAGGACATCGCTGTTAACACCAGCATTTTACCGCTGTTGTTAATGATGTCTGGGCAAGATTATGCTCAGTAGTTTGCCATTGCTTTCTCAGCGACCGGCTCACATACCCCCGTAAGTAACCAACGCGACGCGATACGCTACCGAATCTCGCGCAGCTGTGTTCTCCTACGTGGATATACGGGATTACGTAGAAAGTCGTTAACGCCTTCGCCAGGGAGATTGCAGATATTCATAAATTTGTAAAGTCTTATTTCCCCTGCTGCGATACCGTATATTTCACTACAATTTACATATATTTATCGGAGCTGCATTTGTGTATATGTTTTCTGTGTGTGTGTGTGTGTGTGTGTGTGTGTTTGCTGTGTGTGTGTGTGTGTGTATGGTGCATGAGTTGTGTGTATGAGCTAGTCTCTAAGTAGAAAGAAATACCACAATGTAATATAATGATAAATGGAAATATTCTTAAACAAGTGAATCGATACAACTATCTCGGAACTGTCATAACCTCGAATAGGAGATGCCTTGAAGAGATTCGAACAAGAATCGCTATAGCAAACGTAGCCTTTTGAAAGATAAAAAATATACTGACCAACAAAAACGATGTCACTTGCCATGAGAACAAGAGTGTTGAAGTGCTACATGGAACCTATGCTTTTTTATGGATGTGAGACGTGGACAATGAGCAAACAAACTGACAAACATCTTCAGCGGTGGAAATATAGTTTCTGAGGAAGATGCAAAAATACCATAGACAGAAAAACCAATGAGCAAGAGGCAAATGAAAACCACAAACTGATGAGATAAATTAGACGTAATAGTCAATTTTTTGGGGACAAATTACGAGAAGAAATAAACTAGAGAACTTGGTGACAACTGCCAAGATTGAGGGGGAAAAGAACGAAGGGAAGGCTTGACCACACGGCATGGTCGAGGCAATAAAATACAGTTGATCCACGATTCTGGTGATCGTGTGAAATAGCGAAACATGACCACCCAAGTTTACCGGCATGGCTTATGATGATGATGATGTATGATTGAGTGTGTGTGTATATACGAGCCTTGTCAAGAATGAACACATAATTAGTATTACAAGTATGAAGTAGCACACGTAATTTAAAGAGAAAACACAGGATTAGATACAATAAGATGATTGGATTATAACACATATAATCAGTGCTTGATTAGAACTCTAGTGATATTTCTTTTCAATATGATCTCCTAGCGAATCCAGTCTAAATTACCTTTAAGTTGTGGTTGTAACACTAATCTGTCCTTATCCAACCGGTCTTTATGTGTCCGCAATAGAACGATCTAATTTTCAGTAACCTACTTTTTAATTTACACTTCCTAATTGAATTTCTGCTGTGTACTTTTCTGGGTTTGATCTAAAGTCAATTAGAAATGTATTATCACTAGAAAGGGTGGTTTGTTATTATCTGTGATGTCTGCTTCCGTGAGTTGGAGGGTGTAGGCGTGGTAGCTATATTGAAACTAAGCTGTGTGAAAGCTAGGCTTGCCACCATCAGAGTTCCTTGTAATTGCTCATTTGGCTTTTTGTTTTCTTGGTTGCTTGTCTGATGGGAACATAGTAAATTTACAAATAGGCTTCCTTGGTTTGTTGCTTAGTTGATTTGTTGTTTGATAGATTGCATATTTGGTAGGTAGATACATTATTTGGAGTAGTTTATTAGTTACGTGCTTTGTTGACTGTTTGATTAGTTGCATTTGTGAAAGATAAGTAGACAGGCTGATTGTTATTAATTAGGTAGTGTCGTGTATCAGTTTACTTGTTATTATCCTGGAGAAACCCCTAGAATCCGTCTGCAAAACTCCGTCAGTTTATGGATACCTCTTTCTCTCCTCTACCACTGCTGCATCATGCCCCCTCTCATTCTTCCCCAACGCAACATACTCAACAACTCTAGCTTCTAAAAATTAATAAAATTAATTTATTAAAAGAAAAGTGTAATGTATGTGAGAAGCGTATGCGAAAAATGTGTGACGTGTTCTATAATGTGTGTAGAATCGGACCTTCAGATCAATAGCACAGTCAGTTCATCCTTGCAAGGACACACCACAGCACGTTAGATCACAACAAGTCCACCTCACCCAGTGATGTATCTCTCCTGCCAGACACTGACTTTCTTCTGTAGCTACCTGGTAATCCATCGACAAGATTCTTCGAAATAGATACAGTTTATTATTCACCACTGATCATAGACCGGTTGTACACTGCACATTATAAGTCCCTATAGTGTTTAAAAATGTACAAATCTCTGTACTGTGAAAATAAGTATCACTGTCGTTGGAAATAAATGTTATCCTATCTATTGTCCATAGTGTCTAAATTACAATGTTCCTTGTACTATTTCCCTGGAATCTACCACACCATCTGAATGTTACATTTAAAGTTCTCGTGTAGTTAGTAATGTTTATATGACGTGTGGTGTTTCAACAAACATCACCCATCCTAGGTGAACCTTAACAAACTGGAATCGTTAAATTGTTTCGCTCATATGAGCCCTGTTCCGGTGGACCCTCCTGATCATGAGCCCAACCCAAACATTATTGAACAACTTTCTTCTTTGACGTTATTCATTTTCCGTAAGAGAAAAACATTTACTGTTCAACTGGTGTTCTTCCCAATTGGAGTTTTTCTTCTTCCAACCGAGTGTAGAGCTTCCTCGTAATTGGCAGGGAACCTGTTAGAGAAATAATACACCGGGGATGAAAGCACCAGTCACTGATCCTACCAGCTGAGCGTAGGCCTACAGCCTTGCTCAGATATTATCAGTGAACTAAACTCTGTCATAGAGCAGATGAGCCTATCACCTAGGTCCGAATCAGGTTATGACAAGGAAAGACCAATAAACAGAGTGCAGAACCACAGTGGGTACCCCACTGAAAGATCCCACTATTGGACAACTTCCCCATCTCCAAACCCATTCTTAAATCTCTCCAAATATCACCCCGCTACACTATTCTCCCTAGCAGAGCTAATTCTCACTTCACTACTCTATTCTCAACTAACAGAGCTAATCATCACTTCACTACTCTAGCTAGTTTTACGAAGGCTACTGCTTATATTAATTAGGCTTAATTATACTATCTATTATACCTTATGCAACACAGCAGTTCTTCTAAATCACAACTATATTTTGCCATAACAGGCACGTGTAAAATTAAATCTAATTAATCCCGCACACGGTAGATGTTATTAAAATCCATAACTGCAGTGACAAAGCACGTCTGCTCTAGTCAACTTTTTCTTCAACACTAACGGTAAACCAGTCATGTTTTTATCACAAAGAGCCGGGAGTGTTCCAGTGAAGTTCTTTTGATGTCACGCCGGTGTTCTCAAGGAGCACACAATTTCAGATGGTTCAGGGGCAAATTATCCATTTCAGAAAGATTATCTCCCCTTTTATCCACCAATACAAAAGTTGCTTTCCCTGTTTGACATATGCCTACAATTTTCTGTCTTGTGGCAAACTTTCCACAACAGCCCTCCGTCTCTCTTTGATCCTGTGAGTCGGTAAAATGACCTTGTCATATTTTCTGTCTCCCTGGGAATTAAAACAAAAAAACAAAAAAAACGACGGTACTGTTTCATCCCAACCGCTCCCCGGAATAACCAACTCGTTGCTGCGAACACAGACTGTTTTCTGTAATTTTTATCATCTGATTGTTAACGACAGTGGATTTCATGACAGGTAGGTATTTGGCTGTTTGTTTGCTTATTGTGGGTTTACAGAAAGAAATAACAAAAGAAAGAAAGAAAAAGAAAGAAAGAAAGAAAGAAAGAAAGATGTAGAAGAAGAAATAATAGTAGATTAGCATTGCAATCCAATTGCATATACTTTACTGCCTACAGAGTGTAACGTGTTACGCCTTCGTACCAGTACACAGAATGTATTTATTAAATCATGTGGTGATGTGACCACACGCCTTCGCTGTCGACTTCCCTTCCCTGAAACGTTTGTTTGACATCGCTTTAACTGGACTGGGTTAATCATAAAACATTACATGATGGAAAATAAAACCCAAAAGGAGGCTATGAAGCTAAGCTGACAATGCCGTGAGCTCTACTGGACGAGGGTTCAAATCCTTCATCCCTCATCTGCTAAGAGAGAGAGAGAGAGAGAGAGAGAGAGAGAGAGAGAGAGAGAGAGAGAGAGAGAGGCTGGTCACTTATTCCTGCAGGCCTACAAATGCGATGGCTGACAGGCAGATTACTGACCAATATCAGGTTACTGCTTCGAGACATATAATTTTTTTTCCTGTCGCCCTGATACTGAGTGAGTGCGTGGCGCGACACTGTGAGCTGTGAATTTCACGTGGAATGCTTTTACACATGTCCGCGGTTGTTTGCAGCGTGAACTGCATGTTCAGAACGATGGCAGCCGGCTGTTGCTGAATTTGAATGGTTTGCCTTTTCAGTTCACGAGTGCATTTTTAGGAGACTCCTGGGAGTCGTCGCTGGAGCTACGGAGTTCCTGGTTTTTGCGGATCGCCCTGCAGAAAGAGACCGAGCCATATGGGATAAAACCAGGGTCAATGAAGTCTTTCTGGTGACTGCGATTCTATCGACGATGAACAGTATTTTTCGCGGAGGATTTTTGTTCTGGCGGCAGTATTATGCACAGTGTACCTGTGTGGGCTGTTGGCTTGCTGATACTCCTGTCTATTCCATTGTTCACGTAGGGCAGTGGGGAGCATTTTGTGTGATATTCACTGGCACAGGAACAGAACATAATGGGGACGACCAGTTGCCGTGAAGATGGAACCGCGACTGACATAATTTTAAGTGGTATCATTTACAACCACTGAATGTATCTGTTTACAGCATTTATGAACACAAGCAAAACTATGCGGGATCCGACATACATATGAAACAAAAGACCACTTTAAAGAACAACATTGGGTGCTCTGAATTCTCCTATCCATTCATAACAAGCAGTGTATTGTACTCACTATTGAAGCTAAAATCGTAAGCGGAATTTATTCCAGCATTTTTAGACTGAAAACACCACTAAACCCAGTTAAGCTGCAGCTGAGTATGTGTCTGATTAAATGTCAATTCGAGTTTTTGCCGGCATTACACAGCCCAGTTTTGGTGCGTGCGTGTGTGCGTGCGCGCGCGTGCGTGGGTGTGTGGGTGTTTCTGTGTGTGGGTGGGTGTGTGTGTGTGTTTGTGTGGGTGTGTGTGTGTGTGTGTGTGTGAGTGAGTGTGTGTGTTCCGTTATCACTATAACAAGTTTTTCTTGTCTATAAGACTCTGTGGCGAAGGAGTTATGGACGCAATTCGTAATCCAGCATGCCGCTTTCGAAACACAGTATGAGTGCCGGTTGTTAAGTAAGCAATGACAACCATTTTTTTTTAAATCATATCATTTTTACAGGACATCGTTGTCAACACCAGCATTTTACTGCTGTTTTTGATGTTTTGGCAAGTTTACGATTAGTAGTTTGTCATTGCTTTCTGAACGACCAGCTCCCATACCATCTCGTTAAAACCCAGCGCAACACGGCCTGCTGCCAATTCGGTCGTAGCTGTGTGTCGAACGCGGGTAAGCGAACTTACGAATAGCGTCCGTAAGGCCTTCGCCACGGAGGATGGCAATGACAAACTACTGCACGTAAACTTGCCAAGAAATCATAAATAGCCAAAAGATGCTGGGGTTGACTGCTACGCCCTGTTAAGGATATGTACCTTTCAATAAGAAGCAGCTGGTGGCTGCGGTAGCGTGCTGACTGGACTCTTGCCTGTCGGTCATGTGGCCATATGTTCAAATCCTGATTGGGGTGGATTTAAAGACTGTCCTGGGCTCCCAGATCAAAACAGCCTAATTGTTTTTGCATATCCCTTTACAGGACATCGTTATCAACACCAGCATTTTACTACTGTTATTGATGTCTTAGCAAATTTACATTCAGCAGTCTGCCATTGCTTTCTTAACGACCGGCTCCCATACCAATTCTTTAAAACCCAGCGCAACGCGTTCTGCCGTCAAATCGCGTATAGCTGTGTTTCGGGTAAGCGAGATTACGAACCGCGTCTATAAATCCTTCGCCACGGAGACCGATTGTCTAAATTTAGCATCATAATATTCACTGGGAAGCAAAGTCGGCCTGTATAATACTGACCACATCCTCCACGAAGTGCCGATTGGTCTATTGGACCATGGGTCAAGCATTGTATCGAACCCACGACCAGTGGGGCGACAGAAGAGTGTCTAACCACTACACTGCCGCTACTTCCAGAGTGACATAGCTGGTATAATGTTCAAAGTGAACAAGAGTTACCGAACAAAGTCACGGATGGAAAGAAACAACACAGGATTTCCCAAATCGATTTCCAGATTTGTCTGAATGAATATATAATCAGTTATGCTATGCCACGTCATGTCCGATTATTCAGTCGTAAGCCTAGAGTGATGCTCTTTTTATCATGCCACTCCATCATAAATCCATCTTTGTCTCTGCCCAGAAACCGTTCTTGGGAAATTAATGTGGTGGTTTTCCTTAACTTTCTACACATAAAAATTACAAACACTGAATAGGGGACGGGGTGGGAGAGAGGCTACAGTGCTATGTGAAGGATATTCAGTCAACGTAGGGGATGTCTAGTTAGTCATGTGTCGAAGTACACTTGTTCCTTCAGTGAGCCGCTGTCGTCATTTGGAGGATACAGGTTTGAATCTCGGTTCGGTAACTATAGCTTTCCAATTTTATGTTGTCTAGTCTAGTGCGTCCTCTAATCTCTACTTTCTTCTTCTCCTACTGTGAGCGCCAAACAATACTATGTGTGTTTATTTATAGATGAAGACTAGTGTGGACCAAGTCTACACTGTTAAGTTAGTTGCATTTCCTTTACAATACGTCGCAGTCAACCTTGGCGTTTTCTTTTTTTAGCTGTGTGTTATTTCTTAGCTCGCTTCCGTTCAGTAGTTTGCCATTGTTTTCTGAGAGACCGGCACTCATACGTTTGTACGGAAACCAACGAAAGGCGGTCTGCTTCCAAATCGCCTGCAGCTGTGTTTTGAGTGCAGTACGCGGGATTACGAATTGCAATCGTAACCCCACCGCTATAGCGTCGGCTGTATGTTTGTAAAATTGTCTCAGAGTAGTGGATCGAATATTTAGCCTTCTCAGACAAGGGTGAAAAACTCAGAGCACCCATCATCATCATGTGCCATGCCGATAAGCATGCGCAGTCACATTTCGCCATCTAATGCGAACAGCCATAGATGAGCCCCGTGTTCTTGTCTTGACCATGCCATGTGGCCAAGCCATCCCAATATTTACCTCCCGACTTTCCCCCTTAATCTTGCCAGTTGTTCACCAAGTACTCTAATTTATTTCTTCTCATATCGTGTCCACAAAATATTGACCGTCTACTTCTAATTATTTCTCTAATCAGTTTACGGTGTTCATTTGTTTCTTGAAGGACATGCTCATTTCCGTAGCTCTAGCGACGACCCACAGGAGTCTCCGAAAAATTTCACTCGTGAACCGAAGGACGCGGCCCGGAATCGAACCAGCAACCTTTGGAGCGCGAGTCAAACGGCTTAACCATTTCGCCACGGAGAGTCCCCACATAGGGGACATGTTTATCACTGTATACGAAGAGAGCGATAGACAGAAGTGTCAGACAACCACACACATCAAGATCAGAATCAGACCCACACAAACTGACAGGGATACATTCCTTACTCTCTCAAATAGTCACCGCAAGACATTGTCAGAAGAATAACTTTGTAACGTTAATTAAAGAAGGCTTACAGAGTAAAGAGAGGAATAGAGAATGCGATATCTGAAAATGTTCCTGAAGAACATATAAACATACTAAAATTCTATTATTAAACTTCAATTTTCAAGACCGCCTTTGTGATTCAAGAATAAAACTATATTATACACTCTACAAAAGCTTATCAGTGACTACAACTGGATAATTAATAGTATCACCCATCGGGCACTTAAGCACACATTGCTGTGTTAAACAACAGAGTCATTCAGCATGATTCCAGGATGTGGTGACGACCAATACGATGGTGTCCGGCGCATTAAAGACACACTGGCCTTAAATAGGACGAAATGTGGTCATTGGTCATGCACTTGGAGACTTTTGTTCGGGCAGTAAAAGATTTGCGACATGATGACTACTTGATGATGTTCACTCCATTAGGAGATGAACATTTATTCTGTAACATTAATAATAATGTAAGGGCGTCGCCCGGGTAAAGCGAAGAAGCATATGCATAGTATTATTAAAGTTTCCTGTTCGATTCGCTTGAAGTGGCTTACTTGCTTCCGTTCGGCAAATGAAGTTAGTTTATATGTCACTATGCCAACAAAGACTTACAAACTACGCTGCACTTTAGCACATCTAATGAATAATAATAATGAGGACTATGACTAAACAAATGAATGACTGAATGCACTAATACAAGATGATAACGAATAACAATGCATTCTTCAAGGATGGAGGAATGAATATATTAAATATTAATAACATTCTATTCACGTCATTTCCAGTTTTCTGTCTTGTTGGTGTCTTTTTGTGTGATGAAGTTGTCCTCTTGTCACATTATTATAGAGCTGTGCGTTTTGAGTAGATGTTTTGGCTGCTTTTCTGTACGAGACCATTGTCTAAACAAATGTGTTTACTTCCGTGTAACTGTTGGAATTCGCTGGGCAGGCGGTGATTTATTATTTTGTTCTGTGCCAAAAGGCATCCAAACACACTCTTTCTGAGCACGTTCTTGTACTGCCCACACGGGGTATGCAAAACATGGGTTTGGTAGTCCAATACAATAGCAACAAACTATCATTATGACGATATGTACAAGTGCTTGCGTCTGAGTAGAGTGTCCCTGGCACATACAGACAGACAGATAAACATATATACAGACAGATAAACATATAGACAGACAGACAAAGCGATATTTTTATTTACACAGACAGACGGGAAAATATACATATATTTTCATTTGTATCTTCTTTATCGCCTTACAGTGTGTATTTCAGTAAATTTACTAAACAGTCCAAAGAGAAACATTCCCGTCTTTGAACAGAGTTTCTCACAGACACAGCAGAGTTGGTATAATTTTAAAAACTACAACAATCACTTAACAATGTCTCAGATGGAAAGAATAACCATAAAATTCCCCAAATAGATTTCCAGATTTGTCTGAATGAATAAATAATCAGGTATGCTATGCCGCGTCGTGACTGATTATTCAGTTGGAAGCCTAGAATGATGCTCTTTTTATCATGCCACTCCATCATAGATATCTCTTTGCCTCTCTCTTTTTATCATGACACTCCATCATAAATGTCTCGTTGCCTCATAAATATCCCATTGTTTCGCTCTTTGTATCATTCCACTCTATCGCAAATATCTCTTTGTCTCGCTCTTTTTATCAAGTCGCTCTATGAAGAATCGACCTTTGTCTCTGTGCAAAAACTATCCTTGGAAACTTAATGTAGTAGTATCCCTTATACTTACAATACAAAAAGTGTTAACCGTGTTATGGGACGCGGTAGCTAAGCGTTCACGATGCTCCTCTATTGCTAGATCACACCTGGTTTGGCTCGCGGTTTGCACTGGCTTTTATAACGTAATCCTGGGGTAGTGGATCAGCCAGCTATCCTTCTTGGAAAAAGACGACAATCTCCCAGAACGTGTCTCTACATTGCGGGCGTTAAAAAGGGTCTGAAAAGGTGAAAGTCCGATGGCGCCATATCTGGACTTTAAGATGAATGTTAAAAGACTTCATATTTCAAAGCATGTAGTGTATTCACTGTGTGTGCAGCCGTACGAGGGCGGGTATTATCTACAGCACCAATACTCCTCTTGAGAGAAGTCCACGGTGCTTCCATGATATCGCGGACTTCAGATTGTTCATTAGCAGGCCACTGTATCGAGCATTTGTATGCAGTTCCACCCCTTTCATAGAAATGTACCAATATAGGGCCCTTAATGTCCCAAAAGATGGTGATCATGACTTTCCCAGCGGATTCTTGCTTCTTGAATTTTTCTTAATCGGAGACAACAGGTGTGTCTACTGCATCGACTGTCTCTTACTCTCTGATACATAATGGTGTACACTGGACTCGTCATCTGTCACAATTTGATGGAGGAAACATCTCCTTCTCGAGGATGACAGTCCAAATACTCTTGACAAATCGTCTGCGATGAACATTAGTGATCATAGAAAAGCTGCTTTGGGCCTCATCTGCTACAGTTTCCTATGACCGAGACCATTATGGATAATTTGTACGCAGCACTGTGACTTATGTTGCTTGCTTGCATGCTTGTGTTCGCTGGCTATGAACTCCAGCGTGAAGTCCTGTATGCCGGATGAAGACATCCTGTTGTCCAACATCAGTGTGATGTTATACAGGACCTGAGGTTTGCGTGAATATCCGTTGTCCCATGTCTAGCTTATTGGTGTGCAGACTGGTGGTTCCTCGCCGTGCCGGCATTCACTCTCCAACTTCGGAGGAGTGACTTATGTTGAAATCCACGGCTATCTCATCAGTAGTAAGTCGCCTATTGTCTCGGAATAGCCTGCCGATTTGCCGTTTCGCTGTGTCAACTGAGCCACTTGTAGGACTCCCAGTAAACGTTTCATCAATTAAATTTTTTTTGTTCAATTTTGAAATCTTTCTACCCATTTGTACACTCTCCCCTGACTCAAGCAATGGTCTCAACACTGAACTATAATTTTATTTGTAGATTTCACAAGGATTCACACACTCTGACCACAAAATGAATAAAGCTATGTTGTTATTTCACATAATAAACAAGCTGAACAGCGCATAAATGCCTTTGAAAATGAATGGTATAGAAGGGTTCAAAGAATATCTTGGATACTGAAAAGAACAAATGCATCCATACGACAAGATGTGAATATTATGAATATTGAATAAGGTTGGCTACTAAAGACCGTAAAACAAAGAAAAATTCAATATTTTAGTCACAGGAAACGTCATGAAAGATTGGAGAGAACCATAATGGAGGGGTATATGCTAGGGAAGCGAGGAAGAGGAAGGCCAAAGAGAAGATGGGTGCAGGATGTGGCAGATGATCTTAAGATGGGTGTATCGGATGCGGGAAATCTTGCTTATGACCGAGAAGTTTTCCGGAAAGTAGCTATGGGAACGAGGTTCTGCAAATGATATACTACTGAATGAAATGAATGAATGTTATTTCACGGTGTAAGTCGACTGTGAATTATCCATTTTGTAATCGCCATTTAGCATGTCCATACTGCTCAATCTTCACGACCCCTAAGTGGGGTAATACTCAAGAGCCAGTTTGTACCCTGAAATAAAATGTTCCGTTGTCCGTAATCTTCTATGCACTCGGTAATAATATCCCTGTAACTTAATAACTTTCCTTCGTACATACATGTGTATTCTCGACGGTACTATGGAATTTGTGCAATGTGCAGAGATTTTTGTTCTGTGATTTATGAGTGGTGGTGGGGGTGTGGAGAAGCTTGCAGCACGTATGGCGATATCCGTGCGCCATGAAAGTAATCATTTTCTAGAACGAAAACCAAACAATGAATGCGATTTCCAAAGTTTTGGAGGTTGAGAAAACATACAACGGGAGCTGGCTTTTGTGCAGACTGGTTTAATAATCTGTAGTTTATCAAATGTAAACTTCAAAACTCCATCCTCGGGGGACATAACTAGTAGCGAGACGTTGATTCGTAAGCGAAGGGAAAATATTTAACATTGGAAAAACATGTCTGTTGATGGATGGAGGACATAGATATCCATGAAATATGATTACATTAATGGGGTTCAGGAAGTTACAAATAAGTATGTCTGAGTAGAAAAAAAACAAAAACACAAGACATATTTTAAATACAGACAGTAGAGTGTTGCGATGGTGACTTATATGTCTCAGCCCAGAACAGATAGCACAGCTCGCTCGCTCACATTACGAACGACTATAAAAGACAGACTAAATGCTTATGCTGAGGCAGTGGGTTCAACGCTTACACCTGTAAAAAATGTTGTGCATATCCTTTACAGGACATCGCTGTCAACATCAGCATCTTTCAGCTGATTGTTGATTTCTTGGCAAGATTTAGATCAGTAGTTTGCCATTGCTTTCTGAGCGGCCGGCTCACTACCCCGTAAGTTACCGACGCGATTCGAACCACTGCTGATTCTCACCGTCGACACGTTACTTACGAGAGTATTCGAGATTACGGAGAAAAGTCGCCAACCTCTAAGCCAGGAAGCCGGCTTACACCTGTAAGTTGGACTAAATTATTGACCTCTCGTCCTTGACTTGGGGACGTAAAATACAAGTACTTCTACAGCCGGAGTGGGTTCGCCTGATGGCAAGGTACACTGATAATAAGGAAAGCCAATCCGCACGCAGAAATAATTCCAGTAGTTGGACTTACCTTGAGTACAAAGCAAATAAAAAAAAAAAAAGAATGAAATGAATGGTCATAGTAAAAAATTACGATTGAATATTTTGTTTCGCGATACAGTCAGTGGTCGGGACGACCGTCATCATATTCGCACTGCGAGCGCAATCAACAGAAGTCGCCTGAAAACGTCAAGCAACCTGATACTGGGGAAAATGTCACGTTGAAAGTCCAACAACAAGAAAGACGCGGCATCCAAGATGTGCAGCGTGGGAGCCGATAAGATCGTCATGAAGGCGAACGTGGAGAGCCTGCCTACTAGCTGTACTAAAGAACCTGAAACTACAAGTATTACTGAAGCTACCACGAGGGAGAAGATCGACAGCTGACCACAGACAAGAGTTAAGACAACAGAGAAGAAGGAGGAGAAAGACACCAGAGCCGGGAACACCGACTCAAAAACAGTCCGATGGGTTGTCAAGCGGATTCAAGTGGAGCTGACTGATGAAGAAATCCTGAAGAAGCTACGAGAAGAGAATCTTCACATCCGATTCTTGAAGGCGGAGCGGCTCCTCACCTACTTCAAGATACCTACAACCCTGGTAGTGATGACGTCGGAGGGCAGCGAAATGCCGACCACAGTATCAATCAGCAAGAAAATACAACAGCCAGAGAGATTCATCCCAAGAGTCAATCAATGTTCAAGATGCCAGAGGGCCGGCCACAGCAGAGCAACATGCCGCAGTAAGACGGAAATCTGTCGATACTGCGCCGATCACCACGCCTTCAAGGAGTGTCCGCTGGCCAAGCTGGACATGGACTTCCGAGCACCCAACAACAAAAGAAAGTGCGCCAACTGCCTGGGCAAACATGGAGCGAGATACTTGGGTTGTCCGTACCTCCAAAGACACAGAGACGTGTTAAAGATCGCCATCAACACCAAGGCGCCATATAAGGAAGCAATGCGGAGGTGAGGGACAGCCACGGGCATCTCGCAAGATGAAAGAGCACAACTACAAAGCCAGATCGACAAGTTAAAGAAACAAGTCAAGGCACTGCTGACGCCTAACCCGACCAGCGACAATGAGATTTTACTGGCGGAAATAAAGGAGATCCAGCAAAACATCAAGCGAGAAGTGGAACAGATGACCGCGTTGAAGCAGGAAAACGAAGAAATGCTACGCACCATAAAAGCGAAGAGAGAGAGCGGCTGAAAGCTGAAGTGAAATCAACTCAAAACAAACCAACAGAAGCCATGCAAGAGACCACAGAGAAGCCGCAAGAAACCCAACAAAAAACCGAGCCGGAACCGCAAGATAAAGCCAGCAGCCGAACCACGACGCCCTAAACACCCAAGAGGAAACCAACATCCCGCCAGACAGCGGAAAAAAGACAAGATGAGGAACCTTTCGACGCCATGGAGTGGTGCATAGAAGAATAAAAGAAATGGGCAAGGCAAGGGGAACTCAGGCACGAGGAATACATGAAGCGACAGGAAGCAAAAGGAAAGAATGTGAAGAAACTCATGCGGATACCCATAGAATACCCGTAGATAATCTCTGACTATAATACCGGCATTGAGTACTATATCGTGGACGGAGAGATCGTCCCATGGCTGACCACAGAGGAAGCAATCGAAAGACAGCAAGAACTTAAACGCGAAAGTGAAAAAAAAAAAAAGCGCAAGGAGGTAAATAACATCGAAAAGCTTCTACGGGCAATACACAGAACAGGAGGCAAAAATACCAAATTAAAAGTCCGTATAAGGACTACAACCAGCCAAGCCAGACGAACCAAGAGCCTGCACCAACAAAGAAAACCATAAGAGGAAACATGCGCAAAGGACAGCCGCCGACCGATCCCCCTGCTGACGTCACGGACACAAACCATACATAACCAGCCCGATAGAGGACTTACTCGTAAGAGCGCACAAGACAAGAATTAGGGTGAATGAACCCACAAAAACCACGGACCTCAACAATAACCACAGCTGAAAAACGCAGGTTGAACGAGGCCAAATTTGGAATTTTTGTTTTGAAAATTGGAATTGGAATTGGAGAAAAGTCGCTAACCTCTAGGCCAGGAAGCCGGATTACACCTGTAAGTTGGACTAAATTATTGACCTCTCATCCTTGACTTTGGTACGTAAAATACAAATACCTCTGCAGCCGGAGTGGGTTCGCCTGATGGCAAGGTACACTGATAATAAGGAAAGCCAATCCGCACTCACAAATCATTTCAGTAGTTGGACTTACCTTGAGTACAAAGCAAACGAGAAAAAAAAAGAGAGAATGAAATGAATGGTCATAGTCAAAAATTACGATTTAATATTTTGTTTCGCGATACAGTCAGTGGTCGGGAACTTTTGGTAAATGAAAAGTGCTTGGACAGTAGATTTAAAGAGATCTCAAATGATTTGTGAAGTAGTGCTAAACAAGAGACCGCGTCTTTACTAATGTGCCCTATTACGGGCTTTAAGGTGTATTAACTGTATATTGTTAGTTCTTCTTCTGTGTTCACCCAGAGAGTTTTTTCGGACGTGATTGCGTTGTTGCACAAAAGAATTCAGGAACTTACTAATAAAAGAACAAGTACATCAACAGGGTGTCTAAAAACTGAAGATGGAAAAATTATAATAGAAAAAGACCAGATTCTACATGTATGGACAGATTATGTGAAACACCTTTATGATGATAACAGAGACGAACAGTATGATATTAGATTTAATAATGAAGGACCGCCAATTTTGGAGATGGAGGTTCGAAATGTTCTTAAGCATATGAAAGCTGGCAAGGCCACCGGTGCAGATAACATCACAACAGAAATTATTAAAGCTTTAGAAGAATTTGGACTAGATCAAGTCACCAGACTGCTGAACACATTATATGATACTGGAGATATACCTCCTGAATTATGTAACTCTATATTTATTGCAATCCCAAAGAAATCAGGAACCTTGGAATGTGATCAACATAGAACAATTAGTATAATGAGTCACATCACAAAGATTTTGCTAAGAATTATCATGCAAAGAATGAGGAAGAAGATACAACCTGAAAAAGGGGAAGAACAATGCGGGTTTGTAGAAGGAAAGGGTACAGTAAATGCTGTGTATATGCTGCGAACAGTTATTGAACGTGCTATAGAAGTAAACAAGGATATACATCTTTGCTTTATTGACTATACAAAGGCTTTTGATAGGGTTAGACATGTCAGCATGGTGGATATGCTTGCAGATCTACAAATTGATGGGAAAGACATTAGACTTATAAAAAACATATATTGGAAACAACAAGCTGCAATAAGGATTGATAATGAAGTGGGACAGTATCAGCCAATTAAGAGAGGTGTTAGGCAGGGATGTGTGATGTCTCCAGATCTTTTTTCCCTGTACAGTGAAATATTTTCAGAAATGTAGAGGATATAAATGGAATCAGCATTGGAGGACGAAACATCAATAACATTAGATATGCAGATGATACAGTATTAATTGCAGACAATGCGCAGGACCTGCAACAATTAGTAGATGCGGTTGTTGTACACAGTGAGAAACTGGGGTTAGAATTAAATTGTAAAAAGACTCAGGTTATGGTCGTCAGTAGGAAGGAAGAAGTGCCACAATGTAATATACAAGTAAATGGAAATATTCTTCAACAAGTGAATCGATACAATTATCTTGGAACAGTTATAACATCTGATGGGAGATGCCTTGAAGAGATTAGAACAAGAATCGCCATGGCGAAAGTAGCCTTTAGCAAGATGAAAAACATTCTGACCAATAAAAAGATGTCAATTGAAACGAGAAAAAGAGTGTTGAGGGGATACATAGAGCCTGTTCTTTTGTATGGATGTGAAACTTGGACAATGAGCAGTCAAGCTGAAAAGCATCTGATGGCTGCAGAAATGTGGTTTCTGAGGAAAATGCAAAGAATACCATGGACAGACAGAAAAACCAATGACCAAGTACTACAGGAGACAAATGAACATCGTAAACTGATTAGAGAAATTAGACGTAGACAGTCAAAATTTTTTGGACATGTTATGAGAAGAAATGGATTGGAGAACTTAGTGACAACTGGCAAGATCGAGGGGAAAAGACCAAGAGGAAGACCGAGAGGAAAATACCTGGATGGCTTGACCACATGGCATGGACGAGACAGGAACACTGAGCTGATCCACGACACTGGTGATCGAGTGAAATGGCGAGTCATGACCACCCACGCTTTCCGGCATGGCACATGATTGATTGATTGATTGATTGCGTTGTGCCTGTTTACAGCAGAGCTGCCATATTGCACCTTTAGGCCGACACATCTGACTTCTGCGGGCATTTGTTAACCGGGTTAACCTTCCCGGGTTATTGCTAGTTCGATACATTTATAGATCAAACGGCACATGATGGCGGATGTGGCCAATGTCATGCCAACCGCGTTTACGCTGTAGGACATTTCGTGGTAACCATGATAATTAGTCACCGTGATAAATAGCAGTAGAAAGAAGAGGTCATCAATGAACATCACTATAAATGGAGGGATACTAGAACAAGTAACACGTATCTCCTATCTTGGACATGTAATAACAGATGATGGCAGAAATGAAACACACATCAAAAAGAGAATATGAAATGCCAAAAATGCTTTCAACATCATGAAATAAGTGTTAACATATAAAGAGATTAACAACTCATTAAAATGACAATTGTCGAATGGTATGTATATTAAAAACTACTATATGGCGCGGAGGCCTGCACAATGAACAATTAGAAAGTCGAATAGAGGTTATGGCGGTGTGGATATACAGAAGAATATGTATTTAGTGGAAACAAAAATAATCAAATATAGAGTTTCCAGAAAAACTGGAAATATAAAGAAAGTTGATGAAAGAAATAAACATTAGACAAGTTAAATATTTCGGCCACGCTAAAAGAAGAATATAAAGAAGAATACAAAGAAGAATAAAAGAAGAATACATAACACTCTTATGAAAACCATACAGGATGGTAAGGTTGAAGGCAAGCATGCAAGAGGTAGACAACAATACACGTGGGAAGATAACATCAAGAGACGTACGAACAGCAATTTAACAGAATGTACAGTCGAGGGGAGAAACAGACAGTGTTGGAGATCCATAGCAACCGACCTTCATTGTGGAAACTGCATCTGATTGATTGATTGATGATAATTAGCAATGGAAAAGAGAGCCCAACATCACAGTAAACAGGAAGATAATACATCAGGTAACACGTTTTTGTTACATTGAATAAACATTAATATATTATAGGAGAAATGAAACATAAATCATAAATAAACATTAATATATTATAGGAGAAATGAAACATAAATCATAAATAAACATTAATATATTATAGGAGAAATGAAACATAAATCAAACAGAAAATTAAAATTGATAGAAGCATTTTCAACAACATGAAAAAAGGTTAACCTCTGTCAAGATTGCCCGCTCCTTGGCGAAGGGGTTGCGGGCGCATTTCGTAATCATGCATACCGTGTTCGAAACACAGCTGCGGGCGATTTGGCAGCAGACAACTTTGCGTTGTTTTTTTTTCGAAATGGTATGGGTGCATGCAGGTCGTTCAGAAAGCAATGAGAAACTGCTGAACCTATACTTGCCAAGAGACCATAAACAGAAAAATTAAACTGGTGTTGACTGCGAGTCCTGTACGGAAAATGCAATTAATTTTTTTCTAGAGAGATTAACAACATGTTAAAAATGAGCATTGTCAGATGTTATATGTATTGAACATTGCTTTATGGCACACAAAACGGGACAATGAACACGCAATTAGAAAGTCCAGCTGAGACTGTTCTGATGTTGATATAGAGAAAAATATGTCGTATTTCATCGAAACAATACAGTTCTAATAAAGAGGTCTTGGGGAAGCTGGTAATGAGAATCGAGTTGATGAAAGAAATAAAAAAGGACATGTTAAATTTGTTGGCCACATGAAAAGATATATCATTCTAGTGAAAAAAAAAGGAAAACAAAACTACAAGAAAGGAAAAAGTTACAAGCAGGCGAGCAAGCGGTAGACAACTATACAGGTGGGAAGATAATATTAGCAGATATGCGAAATAAGTCTGTCAGAGTATGAAAACAGCGAGCCCATTGGGCTGCTAGGCAAGTGAGCAAGGCCACAACGCTATCGCTATATCAACCCAAGTCTAGTACTTACAATAAATGATGAGACTCCAGTCCAATACGAAGGATAGGCGATTGAGCTGTTAAAACATCTGGGGTGTTTATGCTTGTAGCTACGGTTTGCTTATGCATTTCCCCGACGAAGGACTGGTAGTGCATGGTTCCGTCGCCCAGCTACTGAGTTGAATGCGTGGAGCGACGCTGTGAGCTATGAATTTCGCGTGGATTGCTTTTACAACAGTCCGCAGTTGTTTGTAGCATGACCTGTATGTTCAGAAAAATGGCGGCCGGACGGTCGATACACTAACTGGGTTGCCTTGTGCAGTAATGTGTTCCTGTTGGCTTTCTAGTGACTGCCGCTGCCATCGACTATGAACTGTATTTTTCGAGGCGGAGTTTTGTCTTGGCATTATGAAGTGGCATTATGCATTGTATACCTGCGCAGGCTGTTGGTTTGTCGATATTAATGTCTGTTCCACTACTCACTGGCACAGTAACTGAGCATAATGGGACGACCCCTTATCGTGACGTTGGAATTGCGACTAACTAACAAAGTAACTAACTAACTAACTTGCAAACATATTGCTTTAACTCTGAAAGGGGTTGAGTAGGTTAACATCAAACTAACGGGCGAGTTAGCGTAATCACTAGAATGGTACTCCGATACTGTTATTATGGCGGTCGGGTGATGGTTCATTTCCCGCGCATTTCGTCAGCTAAGAGAGAGAGAGAGAGAGAGAGAGAGAGATAGAGAGAGAGAGAGAGAGAGAGAGAGAGAGAGAGAGAGAGAGAGAGAGAGAGAGAGAGAGAGGGAGAGAGAGAGAGAGAGATTGGCCAATTCCTTCTTGCACTTATGTCTACTAAATGTAATAATCTTACCACTTAATAAATCCATCGCTGGATCCTGCTTGTTTTTCGTTTCTTTTATTGTTTGAAAAAAACATAAATCAAATTAACAAGTTATCTAAACATATAAGTTCGTGTTAAATAGGATGATGCTATTATAAAACTAAACTTTCCAAGACAGAATTAGTCATTGTACCAAAAGTCGATTATTTAGCGAATTTGATACCTAGTTCATTGAAATAAAAACAGTATTAAGAAAAACTACTATAACTAGGTGACATTGAAATAAAAATTTATGACATGCTCATGTTAGAAAAATTGTCCTCCCGTCGAGACCGGATAAAATTATAGACCCCAAAATGTGGATCTCCGTTTCAAAGTGATCAAGCCGTTTGCCTCGAGCTCCGAAGGTTGTGAGTTCGATTCCGAGTTACGTCTTTCGGTTCACGGGTGCATTTTTCTAGAAGACTCCTGGGGGTCGTCGCTGGAGTTATAAAGTTAGTGCTTTGTGCGACGCTTTTGGCAGCACGCGCTGCGGAAGAGACTGAGCCATATGGGATAAAACATGGTGCAATAAATTCCACCCTCTCGACTTTTAATTCGACTCTTTTTAAGATCCCAAAAATTTACGTTCCGTCACCACCGTGTGGAAATACTGACTCCCATATACTGTCATCCGTCGTGACACCATAAAATTACTGACAAAGAATACCGTCTTCACTCATGGCCACGTGGATTGATTGATCCTACATACTGGTCTTCTGTCACAATCGCATACAATTTATACATCAAATACAGTCAAACCTCGGTTTTCGTCGATAATCTGTCCGAAAACAATCGACGAAACCCGAAACCGACGAAAATCTAGGTAATTATTTCCATAGGAATCATGTAAATCCAATTAATTCGTCTAGAGTCTAGACACTCCAAAATACATACTAAAAACACATTTTATAGTGAATAGATATAGTGTTTAATACTATTTTTCGGCCCAATACATACTAAAAACACATTTTATAGTGAATAGATATAGTGTTTAATACTATTTTTCGGCCCAATACATACTAAAAGCACGTATACTATTTTTCGGCCCCAGACGTGTCCGAACTCGCACTTTCGCCGTGCCTAGTAACACAATGCATGCCCGTGCTCCTCTTCAATTTTTCAAACCATAATCTGCTGGCCTTTAAATCCCCAAGTACAATAGCATTCGTCACATTTATTTTCTTAATGTGATCGGCATACTACAGACTGACCCTTTCACATATGATTGCCTCCAAAACATAATCGCCATCTAACTGTTTTTGATTTATCCAAAGTAATAACAATTGTTCGACATCTTCAATTGTTTGCCATCTTTGTTTCTTAAGCACATTCATGTCTCTCGCTTCAATAGCCTTTTTTATTGTTTCCTTTTTCGCCACAATGAAACTTATCGTGCATGACGACTTCCCGTACATGCGGCCGATTTCAGCAATGTTAATGCCGATCTCGTAGTTTATTATTAGCAAGTGATGCTCACACAACAAAAAAGAACTCCAAACTGAGCAGAGGGACACTGAGTCCCTTTTTCTTCGTAAAATTAGCAGGGAGGTCATGTCGACACATCGACGAAAACCGGGGAAATCGACGAAAACCGAGACAAATTTTACGCGATAAAAATCGACGAAAACCGAACTCGACGAAAACCAAAGGCAACGAAAACCGAAGTTTCACTACGGCCGCGTGGATTAATTGATCCTACATACGAGTCTTAGGTCCCAGTCGCATACATCAATATTGACATCAAATACTGATTCCCAACCTTCTGATTACAATCGCATAGAATTTTTGACCGCAAATACTGATTCCCAGGCTTGTCCATGGGAATGGGATTCCCATGGGAATCCCATGAGAAACGTCCAATGGGATGGGATGGGACGGGACAGCAAACACTTGTATTTTCCATGGGACACATGGGACAGTAGCCATGTCATAGCAACTGTTTTTTAAAAACTTTTTTAAAGCCTTTTATCCTGACTTTTTCTTTATATACTTGTATCAATTCTTTATCTCGTGGTGGGACACCGGATAAATTAATAAATGCGCGCATGCGATCATATTACCAACGTTTCAATGCCTATTTAAAAAAATTACTCGCATTACTTTAATGAAGATGATGAAGAATTCTTAAACCACATTCCGAATATTGTTCAGATTAAAGGAATGCTGTACATACATGAGAAATTCAAAACTTTTTTTGACAAACTAGAAATTGATGGTACTACATCTCATTTAATTTTGCTGTTATACTTCCTCCTAGACTATCAGTTGTACAAAGTTATTGTTGATATTGACGAAGAAACTTCCAGCAGCATGGTGAAGAAATATTGTCAGAACTTTCAGAAAATTATTGGAGAAAAACTTTGGCCATATTGCGGCAGTTCTTTGGCAGTTACTGCAGCATTCCTTACTGGAGTTGACATCAAAGCCAAAATAGAAGACATGGTTAAGTCAGTTGTTACTAAGAAGAAAGGGAATGTGGACACCAATAAATGGGCCAATGATTGGATCGCTTTTTCTAAGTCTGTTGTTCCAACTGTTATTTCATTCATCAAAGATTTAAATCTTTCTTCTGAATCATCTGCTGTATGTGAAGTAGCAGGAGTTGTAGAACAAAAGCCGAAAAGTGATTTTGACTTATTTTTTGATCCTCCACCAAACAAAACACTTAAGTTTGATGACCCCAGAAACAAATGCCTTGAGGATGAAGTCACCATGTTTCAAAAATTACGGCAACCAACTTCACAACCATTAAATTATTGGAAAAATGAACATAGGTTTCCACTGCTAACAGCAAGTGCGAAAATTGTCTTGGCCATACCAGTGTCCTCAGCGGCAGTAGAGCACTTATTTAGTGCAGCTGGATTGTTGTTGAGTAAGTTACGAAAACGGATGTTACCAGCTCTCGTTATAAACTCTGTGTATATCAGATTTGCATGTAAGATGAAAATTGTGGAAATGGTTCAGGGATTACCTGGATTAACTGAATTATTAGAAACAGTCGATCAGCAGGAAATTGATAATGTGCTGAATGAGCAGAGTGACTCTGAAACAGAATGAGAGTGTCAGAATGACACTGAATTGTCATATTTAGATTAAACTTTGTTTTAATAAAATACTCTTGAATATTAAACTTAATAAATTCTGTTGTTTTACATGTCTCTTTGTACACGTAGTCCTATTTAGTAGACACTAACCCTAAATTTTCACAAATTTCATAATTTTATTTGAACTGTATTCAATATTAGTATTATCATGGGAATCCCATGGGATGGGACAGGCAAAATGGCCGTATGATGGGATGGGAATGGGACTGAAAAATGTGTCCCATGGACAAGCCTGCTGATTCAAAATAGCTACTGTTTGAAAAACTGTCATTTACTGCCAATATAGTACCTTGCGGTGTATGGCAGAGGGGTCTTTGAGCCTGAGGAATTAAGGCCGCCTGGCCAGTGCAGTCGCCGCGAACTGTGCAGGTTAGAATATTCTTTTTACCCCCGACAGAAAAATATCCCACACCTTACCGAAGGATCGAACCCGGGTCTTCCGAATGAGAGTCCGGCGTTCTAGCCACTCTGCCAGCCTCTCCTCTGTTTGAAAATATTAACCCAAAATGCTGATCTTTTGCATGGACAATATGACCACTAATATCGACTTCCTCTTCTTTAAGAGGTCAACAACCTGCATATTAACGATACCGTAAATAAAACTATTTATTTTAAATATGCACATACATCTGTGACTATAAATCGTTTTTAAAATGTAGTATTCCAATATGACTAGTAAACTGTTGAGGAAACTGGAGAAAGAGGAGATGTGGTGTTAGAAAGGAAAGTTGTGACCATCAAGGGCATAGAAGAAAACAATCGGCTAAGCACTGAGTGCTGTTGATAGATTGTCAAAGCGGCAAGGAACAGAGAAAAGACATTTATGAGGCATATCAATAGTGGAGACTGAATGAGGCAATTAATGTTTTACATGAGAAAATATAAGGCAAAGAAGACACGAGAGAGAGAGAGAGAGAGAGAGAGAGAGAGAGAGAGAGAGAGAGGAGAGAGTGTGTGTGTTTGTGGAGAGAGAGAGAGTGGAGAGAGATAGAGAGAGATAGAGAGAGATAGAGAGAGAGAGAAGAAGAAGCAGAAGAAGACGAAGAAGAAGAAGAAGAAGAAGAAGAAGAAGAAGAAGAAGAAGAAGAAGAAGAAGAAGAAGAAGAAGAAGAAGAAGAAGAAGAAGAAGAAGAAGAAGAAGAAGAAGAAGAAGAAGAAGAAGAAGAAGAAGAAGAAGAAGAAGAAGAAGAAGAAGAAAGTAGTCTGTGGAAAGCTTCACAGCTGGGAAACACAAAATAATATAAAAAACATCAACGTCATTAACACATCTGATGACAGAGAAGATTAACGAGTTATGAAAGCCCATGCCTGCTCCAGAACAAGCGTACAAAGATGAAGAGAAAGAAGCTGAACTATTTCCGGAATGTATACAGTGTACTTTCTGTTAACAGCTTCATTAGGCATATCCACAGTCTTTGGTCTCTTCAGAAACTAATTTATGATAAGCTAGTTTTCTTTCCTTATACATTTTCTTCCACTGGTAAAGTGCAAGCTTAAAAAGAACTACGACAAAGTTATATTTTGATGATTTTAAAATAAACAAATTGGCGTTAAACCAAATACTAGGCAGCAATATGAACGCATATACAAACACGTTTACGTAAGCCAACATGTCAGCTTGCCATTAACCACCGTTAGATGTCGTTGTATATGCTAAATTGTCAGTCAGCCAACGGTTCTGGCATCATTGTGATTAGTTTATATTTTGCACTTTCCGTGACCTTTTCAGCTTCTTGGTTATGTCGCGTATATAATTTGCTCATTACATGCTCTTTTATTGAGTTGCTATTTTATGTGCGTGGGTGCGCGCGCATGTGTATATGAGTGTGTGTATCAAAAAATAAGACACGGCGTTCTCACAGTGATAGCAACGCTATTACTGAAATCGTCTGTATTTACTTTCACCTGGTTGCGTCAGCTAACATTAAAGTTTATTTTAACCATACATTTTGGTTGCTTTGGGAACTACGGTAGCCCAGTGGACATCGCTCTTGCCTACCGACGCAGCAGTCCAATGTTCGAGAAACCTTTTGGGATTTTGTTTTTAAATTGATCCGGATTTCCAGGTCGATACAAGCTATAATGGTTGTGCAGACATGTTCTTGGAGGTAAAGGCGTCCGGTGTGATTTTGACCACATTACCAATGTTGTGCCTACATGTTGAACAATTTGATAATAGCACCATATAGCCAATATGTATCAAGGGATCGAAAGGGGTCTGTTTACTGCTGTGCCTTCTTGACAACGAAGGAGTTGTTGAGGTGCTACATAGAGGCTGTACTTTTGTATGGATGTGAAGCGTGGAGAATGAGCAGTCAAGCTGAAAAATAACTGATGGCTGTCGAAATGTGGTTTCTGAGGATAATGCAAAGAATACCATGGACAAACAGAAAAACCAACGACCTAGTCTTACAAGAAACAAACGAACATCGTAAACTGATTAAAGAAATTAGACGTAGACAGTCAAATTGTTTTGGACATGTTATGGAAATAAATAAAGTATAGAACTTGGTGACAACTGGCAAGATAGAGGGGAAGCGAACAAGGGGAAGACAGAGAAGTAAATACTTGGATGGCTTGACCACGTGGCATGGTCGAGAAAAGAAGACTGAGCTGATGCACGACTGTGGTGTTCGAGTGAAATGGAGAATCATGACTGTCCACGCTTACTGGCATGGCACATGATGGATGGATGGTGTTTTAGTATTATTTTAAAATTTTATGTTTTACTTTAGATCTGTTTCCTTTATGTAATCGACACATAATCGTCGTTTGTTGTGTCCTAGAATACTTATTTGTATGTTATTATTTAATTATTTAATATTTTTCTTTAGATTGTCTTTTTTGGGATTTTCCCTCTTTGATTTATATTCACCTTCATGGGGTCCATTGAAAGGCATGTACACCGTTTCCGTGTTTAGTATGTCTCGTCTTTTCGCAGGAGATTCACATACCTAACTGTTTGTATTTCCTACTGGACTTTTAAGTTATTACCCTAATAACGGACACTAATTTGAGACGATGCATCTTTTCCGGAGCAACATACACATCTGAATTATGGACCACTTCCAAGAGCCAAAAAATAAGAATGCGACATGTGAGCTTAGATATTACAAACATATTATTAGAACGCCTGCCTCCCTGGCCGAGTGGTTAGCAGCTTTCTCCTTAACCCCGTATACTCTCGTGGTTGACGTGAGCGCACGCGAATTGGAAGCGGTTCGAGTCGCGCCAGTGACTTATTAGAGTATGGAGCCGGTCGCTCAAAAGCAATGGCAAACTGCTGAGCGTAATCTTGCTAAGAGATCAACAATCAGATGAAAGATGCTGATGTTGACAGCGATGTCTTGTAAAGGATACGCAAAACATTATTGGAACGCAATGAACCAAGAAGAAAAGAAAAACATGTATTCTACCAGATGAAGGAAACCGAATCAAGGGTTCACATGGCCGAATGGATAAGACCGCTCGTTCTGAAACATCCGGTGCTGATGCCGAGGTAGCGGGGTAAAACCCTAAACCGGTCAGTTGGACTAAAATGGTGACTTTTCGTCGTTGACTTGGGGACGTATATTACAAGTACCTTTGAAGTATGATGGTTCGCCTGAAGGCGAAGGACACTGGTAACAGAAAAAGCTAATCCGAGCCACTTCAGTAACATTTTATATATTGATTTTTAATTATAAAACCCGCACAGTTAAATACCTCTTGAAAAAATTAATCCAGCGGTACCTTATTCAAGTCTGTAGGTCATTTCTAAGTCAAGATATTAAAGTGAGTGTGTCAGTTTATTATTTAATATAAACATTTAAAAAAAAAAACGATTTTGACCCTTTACCTTTTTGTGACCCTACACACACACACACACACACACACACACACACACACACACACACACACACACACACACACACACACACACACATATATATATATATATATATATATATACATATCCACGTGTCGTGTCCTCCTTTAAAGTGTCGTCCCTGGAGTGAGGAGAGTCAACACCCACATTATAATATTTTTTTCCCTTTTCAATATCTTGGAGAATCCACCAGCTTCCGTCCAACACACTCCATCAGCCCATGGACACCTTATCCTATCACTCTCTCACTGTCGTACTATGCCCCCTCTCATACTTCCCCAACGCAACATATTCAACAACTCTTGCTTCTAAAAATTAATAAAGATTAATTTATTAAAAGAAAAGTGTAACGTATATGAGACGTGTATGCGAAGAAAATGTGTGATGTGTTCTATAATGTGTGTAGGATCGGACTCTCAGATAATAGCATAGTCAGTTCATCCTTGCAAGGACACACCACAGCACGTTAAGTCAGAACAAGTCCATCTCACCCGGTACTGTATCTCTCCTGCCGGACACCGACTGTCATCTGTAGCTACCTGGTAATCCATCTTCCTGATCATCCGAAATAGATACTGTTTGTAAATTACAGCTGATCATGGACCGGTTGCCCAATGCACATAATTTCCTATCGTTCTTAAAGAATGCACAAATCCTTTGTAGTGAGTATTTAGGTATCACTGTTATTGTTAATATACTTGAACCTAACTAGTGTCTATCTAGGTTCAGGTATCATGTCTTTTGAACTATTTCACTAGAATATATCACACCATGTGACTATTATATTTTAATGTTCTTGTTTAGGTACCAATGTTCTTATGCTGTGTGATGCATTAACAATCATCACCCATCTTAGGTGAACCATATTTCTTCTCGGACATTATTCCTTTTTTGTAAGAAACATTTTTGTGTCCAACTGGTGTTATGTCTAATTGACGTTGCACTTAATTAAACCCAGTGTTGAACTTCCTCGTAACTGGTATGGAACCTGTGAGAGAAACAACACATCTTGTGATAGTACTAGTCACTGATCCTACCGGCTGAGTGTAAGCCTATTGCCTTGCTCAGTTATTTTACAGCTAACTACACTCTGTCATAGAGCATATTAGCTCCTCACCTACGTCCGAATCAGGCGATGACAAGGAAAGACCCATAAACAGAGTGAACAACTTCAGTGGGCAAACCATTGAAAGATCCCCCTATTGGACACTTTCCCCGTCTTAAATCTCTCCAATTAGCACTCCTCTATCCTATTCATCCTAGCAGAGCCAATTATCACTTCACTACTCTAACTAGTTTTCAACTAACAGTGCTAATCATCACACTCTAGTTTTAACAAGACTACTGCCTATATTAATTAGGACTAATTAGACTATATAACTACCTTATGCAAACTATCCTCATTCCGGGATGGCTGCTACACTTTGCCATAACGACACATGCTAGTTAATTTTAAATTAATCTAACACTGTAGAGCTCTCCCACAAACACGTCCATCCTAATCCACGGTTTTGGTCAACACTCTTTCTCCCAATCATGGTTTATGGCAAAACCTAAAATTGGTCACGTGACGGTATTCATTATGTCCACACAGGTGTTATTTGGGCATATCATCCATTGTCAAGAATCTATCCTCCCTGGCTCAATCAATGTCAGAGTTGTCATCACTTGTTTTGACTCCCACACCAAGCTAGCGAGTTACTGTATGATCCCAACAACAGTTTTCAATAACAAGCCGCCATTTCGCTTGATGTCCGGAAACTCTAAATGACAGACGGGACTGTATTCTCCCGAGTTGGGCAATTCCGCTTGTCTCTGACTGTTTATGAACTGTCATAGTGGTGTATAGATTCATCTCAATCACTTCCAAATGTTCCCATTTTGTCGACCCCATGTAAACACGTGCAGCTGCAACTATTGACCGTCCTGGGGATTTTGACATCCAATTTGTTTTTTCTGTTAGTTAAAATAGTTTTGGCTTTGCAGATAGGCCGGTTAATCAGAAAGTCTCTATAGTAATCAACTGGTTAAACGCGGTGTTTTATTTTTGTGACATAGGCCCCCTCTTAAGAGAGTAGTCCATCTCACTCTTCTCCACCGTAAGTTTAATCCAGATGATTCATTCCTCTTCTTCAGGAGCTGGGTGTCTTGACAAGAAGTCCGCTCCAACATTTTCCTTCCAAAGAATGTACTCCACTGTGAAATTATAGGGTTGAATTAACAACGACCAGCGCATCAAACGTGCGTTGAGCTTCTGAGAAGTAGCCAGGAACATCAGGGGCTGATGATCCGACTGGACTCGAAACTTAACTCCATACAAATAGGGCTGGAATTTTTGCACTGCCCATACGAGAGACAAGCACTCTCTCTCGACAGTTGAATAATTCCTCTCCGCCTGGAGAAGTTTCTTGCTTGCGTATGCCACAGGTATCAAAACCGAAGCATTGTCTTTTCCTTCCTGTAACAAGGCTGAACCAATCCCAATAGCACTCGCATGCGTTCTCAACACAAATGGTTTGGAAAGGTCAGGGAGCTGTAATACAGGTTTGCTGACCAAGGCCTCCTTTAACTGACTATAGGCAGTCTCACATTCTGGTGTCCAAATGATTTGGTCCGGGAATCCCTTTTTCAAGGTTTCCGTCAATGGAGCTCCCAGTTCAGTGAAATGTGGGATAAATTTGTGGTAGAACCCACACAACGAGAGAAAAGATCGCACATCTCCGGTTTGACTGGTATCTGATAGTAACCCCGACTCAGATCCACCTTTGAAAAGTACCGAGCCTTATGGAGCCTAGCGAATAACTGAGTTGGATTCGGTAAAGGTTCCACCTGAAATTGTGTATGACTGTTCAGAAGTCGGTAATCTATACATAACCGGTGTTCTCCACTTGGTTTGCGTAACAAAACTACCCCCGCATTGTATGGGGATGTTGATGGTGCAATCACGTCATCCTCCAGCAGTTTCTGTATTTCCTCCTCCAGGGCCTTTTCTTTAGAGAATGGCACTGGGTAAACCTTCTGGCGAACAGGCTCCTGTGTGGTCAAAGTCATCTCGAACTCAACCAACCTTGTTCGTCCTGGTTTATCAGTCAGTATCCCCTTATGAGACTTGAGAACCTGGGTTATCTTTTCCCTCTCCTGGGAGGTCAGATCAGGGTTCACTTGCACATCCCTATAGGTTTCCTGGTGTACCAAGGGATATTCCCTGCCCTCGCTGGTTCTCACTTCAGTCTCCACTGCAACTGCCATTGCCATGAGGTGAGCTGCCTTGTCTCCGGGTCTCTCTTCGTATTTCCGCAAGAGATTGATATGGAAAATCTTCGACTTTCCCCGGATCCGGATCTGATAGTTGGTTCTGGATATCACCCTTTCCACGGGAAATGGTCCTTGCCAACCTATCTCCAGTTTGTTGTTTCCCGTTGGGAGTAGCAACAAGACTTTGTCTCCCACCTCTAGAGATCTTTCTTTAGACCTACGGTTGTAGAAAGCCGCATGTCTTTTTCTGGCCTTTTTAAAGTTTTGATTTGCCAGAGTCCATCCCTTGTGGAGTTTTTCTTTCAGTTCCTCCACGTATTTATAGGATGAGATCGCTTCTTCTGACGTCCCCTCTTCAGTCCAACTCCTCAACATGGCTTCCAACGGTCCTTTGATTGGACGACCAAACAGCAACGTAGCGGGTGGTAGTCCTGTTGAGCCATGAGGAACTTCCCGATAGGCAAAGAGTGCTGCTGGGATATATTCATCCCACCTATCAGGTTTTTCCTGCGCTAGTTTCCTGAGCATTGTCATCAACGTGCCGTTGAAACGCTCTACTTGTCCATTGGCTTGAGGGTGGTAAGGGCTGGTATGTATGTGGTTAGAGTGAAACACCCTAAATACCTCCTCCATGAGTTTTCCACAAAACTGGGACCCATTGTCCGTCAGAATGTGATCAGGAAAGCCTAATCTGGTAAAGGCCTCCATCAGTGCGCCCGCCACTTTTTTCGAGTCAATCGTGGTCAACGGTATGGCCTCACCCCACATTGTACAGCAATCCACCATTGTGAGTATATACATGTTCCTCTTCCTAGTCCTAGGAAGTGGACCCACGATATCGATGTCTACCCTCTCGAAAGAAGAGTTCATGATGGGCATCTCACCCAACACCACCGGTGCTGTCCAGTGTTTCGGTGCCACCCTCTGTCACTCAGGGCATGACTTCACATACCGACGCACATCATCTGTCATTCCCGGCCAATAGTAGTGGCAGGAAATTCGCTGCATGGTGGCGGCAATACCCATATGTCCACTAAAGGAGATGGTATGCCCCATATGAAGAATCTGGGACCGGTGAGCTTTCGGGACGACGAACTGACCGTATAGGTTGTCTCCCCATTCTGCTCTCCTGTAGAGTATCCTATTCTTCATGTAGTACTGCCCCCGTCCTGGTTGATCAGCACTTTTCTGCAGCTTTCTGTAGCAAGGACGTAAAGTAGCATCCTCACTCTGGGCAGTTCGTAGCTCCCCCGGCAATGGGTTAGTCGCAATTGATTCTGCCTCTTCCGTTCTCGTCTGAGAGCGAGTCTGCATTGCTCCCATATGGATTGGCTCCCTGGGTATTCCCAGAAAGACATACCGGCAACCTAAGATTACTGGAAAAATGGGATCGGTCAATACAGCGGCCTTGATGGTGCCGGTGACGTACCTTGACCGAATCTCCACATTAGCAATGGGAAACTTCATGGCTACAGCACTCTTCTGTGCAGGCTGTATCTCCCATGTCTCACCTGTGAATTGTTCTGGATGTACCAGATCCGCAGAAATCACGGCCTCCCCGTCCAGGCCTGTGTCGTACAAACACTCCACTTGACGACCGTTAACCTCTACCAATTCCACTACAGGTGGTTTTTCCTGGTCTGGAGTCTCTTCCTCGGCCTCGACCTGTTCGGTGGGCTCCACCTTAGGTTTCCCGGGGCACACGACAAATTGAGTGTCTCCTGACTTTCCCCTGCAGTCAATAGCATTATGCGTATTCGACTTGCATTGGTTGCACCATGTCCCTGTCCTAGATTTTCTAGTGCCGGACTTGAGTGAGCTCTCCTGGTGGCGAGCTTCCTTGTTGACCTTGGCATTTTCCGTGACAACCTCCTTGGAAGTCACTTGACATGCTGCGAAGTGAGGGTTCTTAGCCTTCGATTTGCAGTCCCTCGTATTGTGAGAGGGTGACTTACAAATTGAACACCACTTCTACGACCACGGTCGTTTTGGTGTAGAGCTTGAAGTGCTCTTGCTTCCCTCCTTCTTCTTCTCTGAACTAACCTCTGATAATGTTCCCACTTTTTTGTTCCTGAGATTTCTGCTTTCTTCTTGTCATGTTTCTCCTGACTTTTGGTGTTAGTTGAAAGGTTTTCCCCTGCCTCCCCATGTATCTCGACGAACCGTTCTGCTAATTTTGTCACGAGGTCAATACGTTCCGCTCCTTGTTCTCCCAGGAACGTCCTGAGAGGTTTAGACATTTGCTTCTTCAGCTGGTCGACCACCATGAGCTCTTCCAGACTCTCATAGTCATGTGCGAACCCAGCCAAATCCATCCACTTATGGAGATAGGATTTCAGACGCAAATTGTAGGCGGCAAACAACTCCCCCGGTTCTCGTTTCGCTGCTCGAAATTTTTTTTCGGTAGGTATGTGACGTAACCTCGAATCGTTTCAGCAGAGCCGTCTTTAATTCGTCATAATTGTTCTCATGTCCTGGTGGCAGGCGAGAATAAACCTCGTAGCCGGTCCCGCGTAATCCCTGGGATAGCTTAAGACACCATTTGTCATGGTCCAGACCCATAGCAACTGACATGGCCTCGAAGCGTTGAAGGTACTGGTCAATCTTCTCTTTGTCCTCCTCGTAGACCGCTAGAGGAAACTTCATAGCATGGTAACCATGTCCACCTACTGGTGTTGAGCCTGGGATGGAGGAACCTCCAACTGCTCCCTCAGTTTCCCCATTAGATTGACTCTTCAACTCGAGTTCCCTCATCCGGTACTCGTGCTCCCTTTTCTGAGCCTCCTGCTCCGCTTCCCGTTTCTTAGCAGCTTCCTCAACTTCAAGTTTCCTAGCTGTCTGCTCAGCTTCCAATTTCTTAGCAGCCTGCTCTGCTTCCAATTTCCTAGCTTCTTGTTCCAACTCCATCCTTCTCAATTCCAACTCGGCCTTTCGATCTTCCCTTTCTGCTTGACGATACTCTCTCTCCAATTCCTGTATGTAATCCGTTAGAGCAGAACCCGACAATCCCATTTCTTCCCCCTTTGCCTTTAATTCTGCGGTGGTTAGTTTCGGAGTGGCCATTATACAGAGAGGTAAGCTAGCAGGTTGAGTACAATATAACTGCAAATTAATATACAGATATATGACCAAGTACTATAAATCTAGATATTACCACACACAGCACATTCACTCAGTGACAAGAGTAGAATCAGGACCACAGACCTATGCAGACGTGTGAAGTGTGAACAGGTAAGATATTTGTCCTAACCCCTATCCACATTCACTCTAGCCGGATTCTCCAATATGATATCTCCGTTTTATAACTAAGGATCCCGTGTCAAAAGACCCCGTTGTCAGAAGATCCCACTGTCCAAATATCCCGTTTACGAGAGATCCCGCTGTCCAAGGATCACTTTTATGAGAGATCCGTCTGTCCAAAGATCCCGTTTACGAGAGATCCCTCTGTCCAAAGATTCCGTTTACGAGAGATCCCGCTGTCCAAAGATCCCGGACGAGTTCCCAAATAATGTCGAGTCCTCCTTTAAAGTGTCGTCCCTGGAGTGAGGAGAGTCAACACCCACATTATAATATTTTTTTCCCTTTTCAATATCTTGGAGAATCCACCAGCTTCCGTCCAACACACTCCATCAGCCCATGGACACCTTATCCTATCACTCTCTCACTGTCGTACTATGCCCCCCTCATACTTCCCCAACGCAACATAATCAACAACTCTTGCTTCTAAAAATTAATAAAGATTAATTTATTAAAAGAAAAGTGTAACGTGTATGAGACGTGCATGCGAAGAAAATGTGTGATGTGTTCTATAATGTGTGTAGGATCGGACTCTCAGATAATAGCATAGTCAGTTCATTCTTGCAAGGACACACCACAGCACGTTAAGTCAGAACAAGTCCACCTCACCCGGTACTGTATCTCTCCTGCCGGACACCGACTGTCATCTGTAGCTACCTGGTAATCCATCTTCCTGATCATCCGAAATAGATACTGTTTGTAAATTACAGCTGATCATGGACCGGTTGCCCAATGCACATAATTTCCTATCGTTCTTAAAGAATGCACAAATCCTTTGTAGTGAGTATTTAGGTATCACTGTTATTGTTAATATACTTGAACCTAACTAGTGTCTATCTAGGTTCAGGTATCATGTCTTTTGAACTATTTCACTAGAATATATCACACCATGTGACTATTATATTTTAATGTTCTTGTTTAGGTACCAATGTTCTTATGCTGTGTGATGCATTAACAATCATCACCCATCTTAGGTGAACCATCTTTCTTCTCGGACGTTATTCCTTTTTTGTAAGAAACATTTTTGTGTCCAACTGGTGTTATGTCTAATTGACGTTGCACTTCATCAAACCCAGTGTTGAACTTCCTCGTAACTGGTATGGAACCTGTGAGAGAAACAACACATCTTGTGATAGTACTAGTCACTGATCCTACCGGCTGAGTGTAAGCCTATTGCCTTGCTCAGTTATTTTACAGCTAACTAAACTCTGTCATAGAGCATATTAGCTCCTCACCTACGTCCGAATCAGGCGATGACAAGGAAAGACCCATAAACAGAGTGCACAACTTCAGTGGGCAAACCATTGAAAGATCCCCCCATTGGACACTTTCCCCATCTTAAAATCTCTCCAATTATCACCCCTCTATCCTATTCATCCTAGCAGAGCCAATTATCACTTCACTACTCTAACTAGTTTTCAACTAACAGTGCTAATCATCACACTCTAGTTTTAACAAGACTACTGCCTATATTAATTAGGACTAATTAGACTATATAACTACCTTATGCAAACTATCCTCATTCCGGGATGGCTGCTACACTTTGCCATAACGACACATGCTAGTTAATTTTAAATTAATCTAACACTGTAGAGCTCTCCCACAAACACGTCCATCCTAATCCACGGTTTTGGTCAACACTGTTTCTCCCAATCATGGTTTATGGCAAAACCTAAAATTGGTCACGTGACGGTATTCATTATGTCCACACAGGTGTTATTTGGGCATATCATCCATTGTCAAGAATCTATCCTCCCTGGCTCAATCAATGTCAGAGTTGTCATCACTTGTTTTGACTCCCACACCAAGCTAGCGAGTTACTGTATGATCCCAACAACAGTTTTCAATAACAAGCCGCCATTTCGCTTGATGTCCGGAAACTCTAAATGACAGACGGGACTGTATTCTCCCGAGTTGGGCACTTCCGCTTGTCTCTGACTGTTTATGAACTGTCAAAGTGGTGTATAGATTCATCTCAATCACTTCCAAATGTTCCCATTTTGTCGACCCCATGTAAACACGTGCAGCTGCAACTTTTGACCGTCCTGGGGATTTTGACATCCAATTTGTTTTTTTCTGTTAGTTAAAATAGTTTTGGCTTTGCAGATAGGCCGGTTAATCAGAAAGTCTCTATAGTAATCAACTGGTTAAACGCGGTGTTTTATTTTTGTGACACCACGTCAAGCTGTGATGACGTCAGACCGCGCGTGTGAAGCACACGCGTTTGTCAACGCGAGGCCGCGAGGCGGAGGTCTATATTAACCAGAGAATTCGCCTTACAAAGTTACCCAAATATAAATGTAACCAACTTGTAGCGTGATGAAAATGTATACATGCATACTAAAGTGGGTGTTGAATGAAAACATGCATTAATTATCATTTCCATCACTCTGAATAATCCATAAGAATATTAAATGATCACCGCTGAATTGTGACACGGAAAATAGCTATTTTCCCGTGTCGGATACGTATGTGATTGATGGCTCAACCCCACAGAGATAAATGATGAAACATCATTTTTCCCAATGTGATCCTGCCCGTTTAATTAATTTAGCTGTACTGACTCAATTGTTGAGACCGGAAATAGAGTTTTAGAGAACCAAGGAATACCTTTAGGAAATACTGAAAAGTTGTACTCCCTTTTATACCCAATTTATTCCTTAAGTGGTTCCTTGCCTCTCCTCTACCAACTAATTAATTCTATCTAGGGTAATTTAAAACAGTTTGTTTATGACAAGTAAAATACAATCAATACATGACATGACCTCAGTTTTTATGATTTAATAAACGCAAATATGGATTTTGTAAATTGCATTCAAAATTACAATTTCCTGTCATAAAATAAGGACATATACATATACCTTAAATATTACAGACTTGATGTGCCATGATAAGGTAGATATTAACAGTTAGATTTCTCGCAGTGGCATGTAATGCTAATCTTTTACTGGCCTGGAGGATCTGAAAAAAAAAGAACTGTCTGCAATCAGGATTCTCCACTTCCAGCTTTGGGAATCACTCTGGCTATCATCAATTGTAGTATTAAGTGTTCCTGGGTGTAGTAGAACATAAGTTGGCTCTTGGTTGTCTTTTCTCACAGCAGCTAATTGTTTAAATAAAGGTTGCCTCTCCTATGAGACAAATGGAATGGTTGCAGGTAGATAAGTTTCTGCGCTACTCTATCAAGGGCATCACTCAACCATGTGCTCACTCAACAGGTGCTGCATTCAATCTTCACCAAGTCAGGTCTGGATTGACATGAATAAGACCACTACCTGAAATTCCATCAATAAATAATTCTAATAATATCAGAAATATGACATTATAATTTACATGTAAAAACCTAAGAATATAACCAGTGAAAACAATAAAATGAATCCTGTTCTTAGAGAAAATAAACAGGGAAGAAAGATAGTCTTGGTGTTCCCAATTGGTTATCACCAACACAGTTGTTTACTCTCAATCCAATCTTCCACTATCAAGTGTTCAAGGTTTAACTAGCAGATGTGCAGTTTCATCATCACCTATGCCTGTCCTCAGAATTATAGAAGTAATACCTTGAATGATTGGGAAGTTAACAATTATGTTGACCATTCTCTTCTGTATCTAGTTTTGTTCGCTACTTCATCTTTTCCTATTCAAGAAAAAGGGTCTTATACATTTAGGGCTTGTAAAAACCAGTTCCCATTTCCATGAGTATTTGCTTGTAAACAAGATAAGTACATTCTGGTATTATTCTTGTATAGCCTTCAGGTGTATTATTCTTCATTAAATGCTTCAAGTGAGAAGATTTCTTCCATTCTCATGGATGTAATATTGATTATTATCATCAACATCATCATGGTTTTTATAATAATTGTAATTAAAATCCTTATCATTATTTTCATAATTATTACATTGTCATTACAATCATCATCATTATTATCATGCTTATGACAGTAGAAATCATGACATTATTCTAACATTATCATCATAATCATGGTTATATCATTATCATTAAATTACAGTCATCCTCATTATCTATGAAGTTCATTATTATCATTACAATAGACCATATGTGTTAAATTGAACTACAAAGTGGGATTTTGCTTAAATTACAAACACAGATGCTGGTGCCATGCGTAATGTATGATATGGTTTGTGTCGTGCTTAGCGCACAAGACTAGATGATAGGAATAAGAATGATATTTCATACAGAGTGGTGTTATGCGCCGGAGTGTACTAAATTATTTTTATTTAGTTTATGGGTTACACCGAAGCATTTCTCTGGTGATAGGCATGGCATTCCACATCAAAGTTGCCGGCTGTCATGAGATTGACTGTTGGCTTATACTCCCTCTCTCTCAGCATGTAACTTCACTCACTCACTCAATTTCCTCATGCATCAGTCCACATATCCCTCTGTGCATGTGAGGTCACTTCACTCTCTCTGACATCATTCATATGTATGGATGATAATTTCACTCAGTCCATAGACACATTCACATTGGTATGGGGAAACATCTAGGAACCATTCATCACACATCCTTCATACTGTCATGTAAGGTGGGTACTTATGTGATTTCCCAATGATAACCTTAAATGTTAACACCATTGACATCCCAATGAGATCTCACCCATTCATCAGACAATCCTATCTGTATGGATGACAATCATGCATATGTAGGTGCTTTACACAGAATACATTCACAGATTCACCAAGAAAATACAAAATACATACAATTTAGGTGATATTTCCAATTCACATTCAGGCATTATGAATTAAAATACTTCTTGCATGGCGGTTGGTTACGCACTATTATGATGTGGCACAAACAATACATCCATATGTTTACAATATTGAAAATACCTTTGACTCACTGCATGGGCGCCTTAACTCAACACACAAAATTATGATACCTGTAGAATCTGGTTCTCATGGGTTTATGAATTATAAGAAAACTATTTGTTTGTCCTTGTGCTCATGTAAAAAAGTAAATCTACTGACTAATGTCCTCAATCTGCTTGACTATACACATTCCACTAAATTCTCTATTAGTGCTGGCACATGTAAACTAGTTTTTAATCTTACCAGTGGGCCATATACATTATGTCCTCACCACTGTACTAAGAATTCTGAATTTCCTTAAGTCACTCTAATTCATTGTAGATTCAGTTTCATGCTTAAGAAATAAAATGTATAGCATGTGTCTAATGTTTTATACATTAACTAAGTTGTTTAGCTGGGAGAAAATAAACACTGTAGTTTTCTCCTATTGTACAGTTTATCTTTTGACTATGATAACTGAGTATAATATTATTTAGTTTGTACTAAATTAAATTCTTTAAGAACTCACCATTCCAATCATTGTGGATTGAGTTGCTTAAGAATTAAATGTACAACTTGGATTAATGCTTTTTATACATTACATCAGGGGTTTACTTTGGGAGAAAATAAATTCATTATGGGTATTCTTAATTAGTAGTTTATCTATAAACTATAACAATTAAATTAACTCCTTAAGAATTCATCACACGTGTTCACCGAGTCTACTTACCAAATCTTCTTCTAGGAAACTGAACTCACAACTTATATAAGATTTAAAATAATTTATATTCACCTCATCCAAACACGATGACTTCCAAACCCTTCAGCGATAGGTTTAAGATTTTTCTCAATGCGATGTCGAGGGCTGATGTTTTTCTTCCTATCTAACTTATACTAAATTATCTTTGCTAAGTTGATTTTGAAGAGACTATCACTCCCTTCCTCGTCGAATCTCTCCTGCGTCGTGTGTATGTGGGTTGGTTCACAAAACAGACAGATTCTCTCCCGCATAGGCTTTTATTAGATTTCGTTGTTCCGGTGGTGACGTCACAATGGGTCGATGAAAAAGTCGGATTATCGCTGCCGGGAATGAGCGGTGTCAAACTATTTTCATTGCCTGGAATTATTTTAGTGCATGTTACTCTTGTGAAAATGTATATCACATCCCGCCATGGAAATTACGGCATCATAGCCTGCGATCTTAATTATTTCAGTTTGGGATGTAACCGCCGACTTAAAGTGTCGAAAGAAAGGCGCTTAAAAGTCGGTAGAGTCGACTTCACTGCACCGTGTTTTTATCCCATATGGCTCGGTCTCTACCCGCACGAGTCTTCGAAAAATTTCACTCATGAACCGAAGGACGCGGCCCGGAGTCAAACCCACAACCTTCGGAGTTCGAGTCAAACGGCTTGACCACTTCGCCATGAAGACTCTTTAAATTGTTTAAAATTACACACAACGCGTAAAAATGGATTCTCAATTGAATTATCGATACTAGATCAATTCCCAACGTCTATATAAAACGGGATTTACGAGTCAACTTACGTCTTAAAAAGACAGTCTCTTTATCTCCGTAAGAAAAACAAATTTGAGAAGCCAAGTTGTATACATTCGTAGACAATGGAGGGAACTACAATACTCGGTAATCGGTTACTGTTTTAATGCGATCTTGACATAATCGGGGAGTTTAACGTCACGAGTGCTCTAAACCTCCTTAAATCAGAAGACACAATAACAAGAAATCGAAACTTACCACAAAACAATATCCGGTAACATACGGTGAACATAAAATGTAGTGCCTAGCTAATTCACACGTAAAAAGCAAACCAGTCCACAAGAAGTTGTAGCATGTGTATCGACTAGATATGAGTTCAAAGTGAGCGGGCGAAAAAACAGAAAGAAAACAATCACTAAGAGTATCGTGCATCGGAAACTAATATAGTTCCCATGCTAGCATTAACAGTAACAGCGGTTCAGAATGATTCATTGAAGATTTGCCGACCACCAAGATGGTGGACGAAAGACATTTAAGACACCTTGACATAACGGGGTCAGCCACTCGGGAGTCTGCCTAGCTGAATACCAGCCATTTTTCTTTATGAAATATTAACACATTCTTTTTGATATGTCATTTAACCTATTATATACTAACTTGGTTTAAACGATTACACTTGTACCACTGTAGAATGGGGTATCTCCATTGTGCTTTTCCTTTCTGTACTGCCTTTCTGGAACTATTACTTACAGTCCATTCCTTGTGTTTCAAAGACACTGTAGATATGGGGTAATCTCCATTTGGCTAGTGACATACTTACAGT